>JAFBMS010003078.1:0-19790 GCA_019788955.1 Albula glossodonta
TATAACCTCAGTCAAAACCTTTCTGGAGTTTAATACAGCTTTTTTTTTTTTTTTTTTTTTGCTTACTGCACCTTTACTTGAGATCAGCACCTGTGTCCCGTGCCAAAAGTTTGATCGGGTTAAGACGGAGCACCAGAGGTGAAGCGGATCAAACCAGTGGCACCGTGGAACATTATTGGATGAACATTCATAAGAACATAAGACATAAGAACATATTATGACGAGGACAGGCCATTCGGCCAACAAAGCTCGCCATTACATTATTTAAAGAGTATCCAAAACTGCATCAAGTCTGGACTTGAACACAGCAAGGGTCTCTGCCTCAACTACATGACCTGGCAACCCATTCCATGTATTGATAACTCTTTGCGTGAAATAATACTTCCTTACATCAGTGCGGAACTTACTCTTAACTAGTTTCCATATATGTCCCCTTGTCCTACAGACTGAACTTAATTTAAAAAATTTATCGTAGCTAACCTTGTTGAGTCCCTTTAGAAATTTAAAAACCTCTATAAATCACCCCTTAGTCTCCTCTTGCTGATTCTAAATAGGTTAAGTAACTTCAGTCTTGCCTCGTAGCTTTTATGTTTCATGCCAGGAACTAATTTAGTTGCCCTCCTTTGTACTTTTTCAAGATCCTCGATATCTTTCTTATAGGGCGGTGCCCAGAACTGCACACAGTATTCCAAGTGTGGTCTAACTAAAGCATTATATAATTTTATTATAACCTCCTTAGATTATAATCAATACTTTGGCTATATATCCTAGCATCCTGTTGGCCTTTTTTAACTGCTACAGCACACTGCCTAGATCCTGTTAGGCTTTGGTCAACTATTACTCCAAGTCTTTTCAAATTGAGCACAATCTATTTTACTTCCTCCAATGAAGTAGTCTTGTCTAATGTTCTTGTTGCCCACAGCAAGAATGTCATCTAGTACCTGCCCCAGTTTGTGTCATCTGCAAATTTTTACTTTTGGACTACAACCCCTAACTATATCAAGATCATTTATGTAGATAAGGAAAAGCAAGGCCCCAACACCGATCCCGCGGGACTCCACTTCTCACAGGACCCTGTTCTGAAACAATCCTCCAACGTTACACTCTGCTTTCTACCAGCAGCCAACTTCGAACCCACTCGGTGATAGCTCCTGATATTCCTGCAGATTTCATTTCTCTATGAGCCTATCATGCGGAACTTTGTCGAATGCCTTTGGAAGTCTAAATAGATAATGTCATAAGCTTGGTTTGCATCTAAACATGCTGTAGCTTCCTCAAAAAAGTCCAGGAGGTTTGTTAAGCATGACCTCCCTCTGCGAAACCATGCTGGGTATCGTTTAGGATACCATTTTGTTCTAAGAATAATTCCAAATTGTCCCTAATGATGGCTTCCAGTAATTTACAAGAGATACAAGTTAAGCTGACAGGCCTATAATTTCCTGGATCAGTCCGGTCTCCTTTCTTGTAGATAGGTACTACACTGCCTAGCTTCCAGTCATCTGGTATTTCTCCAGTTTTAAGAGATTTCTTAAAAATAACTGTCAGAGGTTTGTAGACCTCTTCCGCTAGTCCCTGAGGACTCTGGAAATATTCCATCAGGACCTGCTGCCTATTTGTTTTAAGTTTTCGAAGTTTATCTAGCACTTCTGTGTCATATAAATCAATTTCCTCCATAAGACTCTGAGGACTGAATTCTCTGGAGGCATATGCGCGAACCCTTCACTTGTGAAACTCTCCACAAAGTAGTTGTTTAGAGTATCAGCAATAGCCTTATTATCATAAACCATAAGTCGATCCTTGTTTTTTAAACCTCTTATCTCAGCCTTAAGTGTCCTTTTTCGATTGTAGTATTGGAAGAAGCGTTTGGGGTTGTTCTTTGCATCTAGCGCAATCTGTCTTTCCAAATGCCTTTTAGCTTCCCTTATTCCTTTTAACTTGAGCACGCATTTTGCTGTATTCAATCTTGTTTGTCTCTGAGCTATCTAACTTGAATTTCCTAAATAGTTCCCTTTTATGCTTCAAACTATCTTGTAACGCCTTATTCATCCACTGAGATGCCTATTTTTCAGCTTCCCTTTTCGCACTTGCGGAATGAATTTACGCTGTACATCCAGGATTATCGTTTTAAATATAGTCCACATTTCTCTTACAGTTCTACCATCTAAAAGATGTACCCAGTTATATTTCTTGTATAATCACGCATTTTAATAAAGTCGGCTCGTCTAAAGTTGAAAATTCTAGCATTGGAGGATGTAGTCTTAACTCGCCAAAAGACTTCAAATGTAACTACACTATGGTCACTTGTTCCAAGTGGCTCCCCTACCTCGGGTACTGCAGATTCGATCAGGATTATTACACAGAACCAGGTCTAGAATTGTGTTCTCACTTGTAGGTTGGGTAACAGCCTGTATCAGAAAACAATCATTTATAACATCCAGAAACTCTTCCTCACATTTACCCTGACCAGACACAGTTTCCCAATTAATTGAGGGGTAATTGAAGTCCCCCATTACTACTGTCTCCCTCCTGACATGCCAGTGTAATGTTATCAAAGATCCTCTTTGACACTGCTGTCAGAGGCTGGTGGCCTATAACATACTCCGACATTTAGACCCTTTCATTTTCCCAGTATTTTAATCCATATGTCTCTCACTCACACCAAGGGGCTCCATACCTGGAATTTCCTGGATATTAAGATAATCCTTTACATACAGAGCTACGCCCCTCCTCTTATTGGTTTGTTCTATCTTTTCTAAGCACCTTGTATCCCTTTATGTTATACTCATCCCATCCCCTGCACCAAGCCACGTCTCTGTGATCCCAACAACATCATAGTTGCTATTACTCATAACCGCTTCTAGATCCAAAATTTTATTTTTTATGCTTCGAGCATTTAAACAGAGAAATTTCAGGGTACTGTGAGCGCATTTCCCATCCTTCCGCTCTACCTCCAGCTGCCCAAAACCACCTCTATGACAGTGCTGCTCAAACTGATGTGCAATCATGGTTCCCTCACTACCAATAAAATAATTAGCCTTAGTATGTTCTATTCCGGCAGTCTGTCTATCCCTACCCATCTCACTGTATAATCTCCCTGCCCCCCAGTCCCTAGTTTAAATACCCCTCTGCTACCCTAAGCATACTCTGGCCCAATGCAGCTGTACCCCTCCGGTTCAGGTGTAACCCGTCCCGCTTGTACAGGTCACCCCTGTTCCAAAAGGAGTCCCAGTGCCCCATAAACCTGTACCCCTCTTTCCTGCACCAGGTTTGTAGCCACGCGTTAAACCTCCATGTAAAGGCTTGCTTCCCTTGCTTGCACGTGGTACCGGTAGAATTCCAGAGAAGACTACCGTGGAGGTTCTGCTCCTAATCTTCCCCGCTAGCTCGATAAATTTATCCTGCAGAACCTCAAATCTACCCTTTCCTATGTCATTGGCCCCAACATGGACCATGACCACTGGATCCTCCCCCGCTCTGGCCAGGAGCTTGTCCGTACGCTCCAGGAGGTCTCCAACCTGGGCACCAGGTAGGCAACAGACCATACGAGACTCCTTGTCGCGCGAACACACTATGCTATCTACCCCTCTAATGATTGAGTCCCCCACTATCACTAACTCCCTTTTCTTGGAGGATGAGGCCACCTGGGTGCCCTGGGGCTCTTCAGTCCTCCCACTCACAGGATCGCGGGCCAACTCGTCATGTAGTGGCATGAAGCGGTTGGTCACCGCAATCTCCGGAGATGCCACCCCACTTGGGATTTTGCGCCCCTTTCTACGCTTACGCCCTACTGTAACCCAGCTCTCTCGCCCTGTCTGGTCTGTATCTTCTTCCCTACCCGGCTTTGGTGAGCGCACTATCTCCCTATAGGGTGTAGTAAACAGTTCCTGGAACTCTAACAATTCAGGATTACTGTGGAGTCCAGCTAGTTGGGCTTCGAGATCAAGAATCTTACTCTCTAAGTGCTCAACTAGTCGGCAACGGTCGCAGATGAACTCATCCTCGAGGTCTCCCTCCAGAAATCCGATCATCCGGCAACTCTCGCACAGTTTTGGCCACATTTTCTCCCCTAACTAAACACGCGTTCCCTAAACAAAGATTTACTGCCGAGACAGAATTACTGGCTAAAAGTGCTAAGAGCACCGAGGTGGCTCAGAGAAGCCAAAGGCAGAAACCAAACACAGGAAAAGCCACTGCGTCTAGATACAAGATTCAACAAAAATACGCTAGCAGCAAGCAAAAGCAGACTCGGTAACACAACCAGAATCTGGATATCCTTAAAGCAAACACTGGAGAACAGTAAAGAAAAAAAATAAAACAAAAAACAAAGTAAACAAGCGAACTGGCTGGCTAACTAACTTCCCGACTAACGACCTAGAGTATGTTCCTTAAAGATTTGCTCTTTAAAGATTTAAAGATTTGCTCCTGGGAGGGCGAAAAACCACAGAAAAACCTCTCGTCAGCTCGACTATGCGCCGAATTAGCAGCGTTTGCTGAAGAGCTACGGAGGAGAAAAAAAAGTGGAAAATTCCCTCCCTGTCCCCTAATGGCAACAAAAGATTACACTTTAGGAGCAGATCAAGCCTACCTTATTTAACAGCTAGGTGAGTAGCCCCAACTTTTATTTTAATTAGTATGCGAATTAATTAATGCGAATTAATGAAAGAGCACAGAGCGTAGAAACCACTCCACTCCACAAACACTCCACAAACTCGTCCAGGCTAGAGCAGTCGAGCAGAATCAGCAGCAATCGCGCAGCAATTTGGTCAGGATTCATCGCGCAGCAATTTGGTCAAGCTTTCATCGTGTGAAAGCTTGCATTGCAGTCAAATTTAGAGCTATTGATTCATGAGTTTCCTCTGTCTGTCTGTACAAACTCAGGTGTCGACCTCATTGGGCCATTCAAGACATCAATGAACGGGAAGCGATACAAAAACTATCCAATTACGTACAATATTATCTTGTTTATATAATAACAACGACATTACGAAAACGTGAACATGTTATTATCTGCAACTGTCTCATTGAGGACTAAACACTGGCTGAGCTGTTGCCAAAGTTTTGTTACATAAGGGACATGGCATGTACAGTTGTGCTCAAAAGTTTACATACCCCGGCAGAATTTTTGCTTTCTTGGCCTTTTTTCAGAGAATATGAATGATAACACAAAAACTTTTTTCCACTCATGGTCAGTGGTCGGGTGAAGCCATTTATTGATAAACAACTGTGTTTTTTATTTTTAAATCATAATGACAACAAAAAACATCCAAATGACCCTGATGAAAAGTTTACATACCCTGGTGATTTTGGCCGTAGTCAAGTTAATAATCGTATTCTTCAATTGTATGTAAGCAAACCGAGTGTATTTCAGCTGCTTGCAGTCGTAGGAAGTTTAGGAGGTGCGTTGTGAGTCGTGAGGATCCGGCTAGGGAGGCAGATTGTACACATCGGTGTCTAGCTATTTTTACACTTGATAAGATTCTTCAGTACAGCACAGTTAACTTTGGTGTGTTTGATTCTCCTACTGGTAAGGCTCGCCGTGAAAATCAGTGCCATTAATATGTGGTTAGATGGTGAAGTTCCTTGCCAGTACGAGACGGGAGTCGAGCACTAACTACCGTCATTGACATGAATGGGATTTTGCCTTTTGCCGTGTAGTCTCTGTGACGTGGTCAAAAACATATAAAGCTGGAGCAAACGCTGCTGCAACTATCGGCGTCACACTGGGGAACAACAGCGTCTGTGTTCAAAAGTTTTGCCTGGCAGTCTTACAATTGGAATTCGAGTTGCTGTGGATATGATGCTGAATGAGGAGTGACAATGGGTCTGTTTTAACTAACGAGAGAGGTTTTGCCAGGTAATAGGTGTGGAGGGATGCTATATTTTGACGCGATGAGAGCGAGCTGGCTACGGTACTTTGGAAGCTCCGGTGTTGGTTACCAGCGGCCGTAGTCAAGTTAATAATCGTATTCTTCAATTGTATGTAAGCAAACCGAGTGTATTTCAGCTGCTTGCAGTCGTAGGAAGTTTAGGAGGTGCGTTGTGAGTCGTGAGGATCCGGCTAGGGAGGCAGATTGTACACATCGGTGTCTAGTACGAGACGGGAGTCGAGTACTAACTACCGTCATTGACATGAATGGGATTTTGCCTTTTGCCGTGTAGTCTCTGTGACGTGGCCAAAAACATATAAAGCTGGAGCAAACGCTACTGCAACTATCGGCGTCACACTGGCGAACAACAGCGTCTGTGTTCAAAAGTTTTGCCTGGCAGTCTTACAATTAGGATTCGAGTTGCTGAGGATATGATGCTGAATGAGGAGTGACAATGGGTTTGTTTTAATTAACGAGAGAGGTTTTGCCAGGTAATAGGTGTGGAGGAATGCTATATTTTGACGCGATGAGAGCGAGCTGGCTACGGTACTTGGGAAGCTCCGGTGTTGGTTACCAGCGGCCGTAGTCAAGTTAATAATCGTATTCTTCAATTGTATGTAAGCAAACCGAGTGTATTTCAGCTGCTTGCAGTCGTAGGAAGTTTAGGAGGTGCGTTGTGAGTCGTGAGGATCCGGCTAGGGAGGCAGATTGTACACATCGGTGACTAGCTATTTTTACACTTGATAAGATTCTTCAGTACAGCACAGTTAACTTTGGTGTGTTTGATTCTCGTGCTAGTAAGGCTCGCCGTGAAAATCAGTGTCAGTAATATGTGGTTAGATGGTGAAGTTCCTTGCCAGTACGAGACGGGAGTCGAGCACTAACTACCGTCATTGACATGAATGGGATTTTGCCTTTTGCCGTGTAGTCTCTGTGACGTGGTCAAAAACATATAAAGCTGGAGCAAACGCTGCTGCAACTATCGGCGTCACACTGGGGAACAACAGCGTCTGTGTTCAAAAGTTTTGCCAGTACAACACAGTTAACGTTTGTGTGTGTGTATTTGTTGTACTAGTAATGCTCTCCGTGACAATCAGTGGCATTAGTATGTGGTTACATGTGCAGATTAAAACATGTATAAATCTTGAACAAACTCTCCTGTGACTGGTAGCGTCTGAAGCCAGTTGGGAGACCTTTCTGGCGAGTATTTGACAGTCTTGAACAAACATTCCTGTAACTCCTTTAATGTGTATTGAAATAACAAAAGGATGCTGTCGCTTCTTGTTAATGACCTGCTACCTGTCGTCTGTGTAAAGAGAACCACGTGAATTGAAAGTGGAATGAATTTTCCTCTCAAATCCTTTCCTCAGGTGTCTGTGCTTCTTGGAAAAGAGCACGCTGCCCCCATGCTGCCTACGCAATACAAAAGAACATGCCACATGAACCACAGTACAATTACCAACCCTGTGGGAAAATATGGGCATTCACTTTCTATTCCTCATAATGCATTTTATCAAGCTGTTTTCTTATCCATTGCACTCAGAGTGCAGCATCCTGGCTGATTTTCATGTGTTTGGGACTTACATAGGGACTTGACACCCAATCACAGGCCAAACAATAAGGGGTCATTTCAAGTGAAACCCTTTTCACACATGATAGTTGGATGTTTCTGCTCACAGAGCAGAATCTTGACTCATTTTTGTGTCTTTAGGACTTACATATGATACAGCTGCAATCACAGGCCAAACAACAGGGGTCATTTTCAGTGTAACCCTAGTTACACACAATCGTGGGATGTTCTCATTCGTCGGCAAGAGCAGGATCTCAAGTCTTGTTTCTCTATCCATTGCACTCAGAGAGCAACATCTGGCCAAATTTTCATGTGTAAGTGATTTGCATATAATACCACCCTAGCCATTCGCCAAACAGTAGGAGTCATTGGAAGAATACATTTTCTCATACATGACAGTTGCAAGAGCAGTAGCTCAAGCTTTGCTTTCCCATGCATTGCACTCAGAGAGCAATATCCTGGCTGCTTTTCCCATGTTTGGGACTTTGTGACATAACCCCAACCATTGGCCATAGGGGTCATTTTAAGTGTAACCCTAATTATGTGCACCTGTTTGAGCATCTTGCGTTATATCTGATGTAACACAACTCAGAAAAAGTCATGTTTAGTGGAGAGAAATTCCTGTCTGTGGCGTTCATCTGATGTAAAATGAATAAATGGATGTTTCATTCAGATACCTCTCCTCTGCTGTAAATTGATTATTCCCCGAAAGGGAGAGCCATCCTTGGACAGCCGTGCCCTGGACAAGGACCAAACGAAACAGCGGCATAGTTTGCGACTGGTGTGGGCCAAGACTCCGATATCCCTGGCCCGCAAAGTCTATGCTCTTGGTGGGGCTAATTGCCCATCCACTGCCAATCCCTGAGCCCAGTCACACCTATCAAAAGTGTGAAAAATATGTGTTTGTGTGAGTGCTCTTTTCCTGCTCACTGTCATTTATTTATTTATTTATTTATTTTAAATGCATCTATGGCGATTAGAGCATACATAGTGATGAACTAGTTCAAAAAAAAAAAACTACATTTTGCATGTGACACTATCCCTTTAAGATTCAGCCAGGCGTGGGGAGTGAAATACGACAAAATATTACTTCCTGGGCAGGGAGGAAAAATCCAAAAGTATGGATTCCCAGTGAGACCGAATTAACAGGATTTGGAAGGTGTTTGATAAGGAAAAATAGGAAAAGTACAAATAAAATGGGATTCTGTAACCAGAAGGCCAGTTTACCCGGGACATACGCCTAGGTGGACAGGACTCACAGGTGATTTGCCTGATGGAATCAGCTGTTCTGAGCACAAGAAAGGAGCCTGATTGCTGTTGGGAAGAATGAATGGCTGAGCTTGGGTAGGGAAGGAGGAGATGTTAAGAAAATTGGAACAGTTAATCCGCTTCTACCGCCATCAAAATCGACAGTGGCTATCCATGAGGTATTTAACTTTGACTGATACCCAGGATACCTGAGCCAATCACGCTTCTCGTCCACACCAGCTCTTCTTATGCATTGAAATGTCAGTTACTGTCATTCTGCTGTTTGGAATCATGATTTCACATAAACAAACACAAGGAATCCTTCGATCCTGTGATGATCTAGCTGATCCATCACAGCAGTAGCAACTAAATGGATGTATCCCTATATTTCTTCCTTGCAGGTGACATCTTGTACTACAAGGGGACGGATGGCTCGCCCCTGGGGAGAGTTTTACCTTCCGAGGAGGAGAAGGTGGCCATCCTCACGGAGGTCCACGCTGGCCACTTTGGACGTAACTGCGTGGAGGGGAAGATTGGGCAGCGGTTCTACTGGCATAACATCAGAGAGGATGTGGAGTAATGGGTAAGTTGATCCATATTGCTTCCTGTCTCAAATGTGCACTGTATAGTTTTGATTATTGTGACATAAAATGCCTTATAATGTGTTGCAATGATATTGTATACATAATGTCTCAAAGGTATAATGTATTATAATGATAGCTGTGGTACAGCCTAATCGTATCTAGTATATCTTTAAACATTTTTATGCATGTACAATAGAAACTGTACAGTGTAATTATAACCTCAGTCAAAACCTTTCTGGAGTTTAATACAGCTTTTCTTTTTTTTTTTTTTGCTTTACTGCACCTTTACTTGTAGATCAGCACCTGTGTCCCGTGCCAAAAGTTTGATCGGGTTAAGACGGAGGCACCAGAGGTGAAGCGGATCAAACCAGTGGCACCGTGGAACATTATTGGTATGAACATTCATCGTGTGAAAGCTTGCATTGCAGTCAAATTTAGAGCTATTGATTCATGAGTTTCCTCTGTCTGTCTGTACAAACTCAGGTGTCGACCTCATTGGGCCATTCAAGACATCAATGAACGGGAAGCGATACAAAAACTATCCAATTACGTACAATATTATCTTGTTTATATAATAACAATGACATTACGAAAACGTGAACATGTTATTATCTGCAACTGTCTCATTGAGGACTAAACACTGGCTGAGCTGTTGCCAAAGTTTTGTTACATAAGGGACATGGCATGTACAGTTGTGCTCAAAAGTTTACATACTGTAGAAGTATAATTTGTAAGATCAGGCCTACCTTTGAACTAACATAATACAGGCAGATGTACTACTAGTAAAATGCAGTCAGGACAAATAGTGAAGCCAACCCAACCTGAATGAAATGACCTAACAGACCCACTAAGGGTCAGCCTGTCTTGAGTGAAATTTACTGCCAGACACACTAGGTGGCCGAAGGTTTTATAGCCTTACATACTTTAAAGCAATAAATATAGGTGTCTCCACTTAGGCTGATGTTAACAAAAATACCAGAAGGAGGACCTAAGCTGCCCCTCCTGGGGAAGGCTTTCGATAAGGAAAAGAATAAATGGAGGATGAGGGGCTGTGGAACCCTCAGAGTGAATGGTGGGTTGCCTAGGTGACCTTTTGCTGTTCTGCGCAGACCAGCCCGGCTTATTGTGGAATATCTCTGGATAATATACAATAAACCATTTTGCATCAGACTCAGTAGATTTTGCTTTTGTTATAATAAGAAGTTGTGAAGATCAGAGGAACATTGAAGTGTGACGAGGACCCCCAGCCGTTTGGCCCGGGTTGGAGCGGTTTTCTCTTCAACATTTATTGGCGAGCCAGCCAGGAGGGGCACGAGGAAACTGGACGCTTGGACGGAATCACTGCTTCTTGGTGTGACAGTGGCCACTATAAAAAGAGGGGTATGCAGAGCCTTTTTCAGAGAAGTCTGCTGAATGTTATACTAGTTGCACCTGAGAATAGTGAGTTTCCGCCCAGGTCAAAGCAGTACTTAGCCTCTCCTCAAAAGACCCTAAAAGTTTGTAGTCAGAGTCTGGTGCAAAAGTATGAATGTGTATGTGATGTGTGTGAAACGGTAGTTGTACGTGATGATTGTGGGTTGGCTTCTTGTACGTTTTGCTTTTAGTGTGTGTCTGATTTGTCTTGCATTGATGTACTACTTTTACTAATTGTTGAGGTTCATATGAGATGTTGTGAACTTTTCTGCTTAGACTGAAGTAATGTTGAGATCTGGGGGTTGTAAGCTCAGCAGCTCTCGGTGAGAGGCTGCTTACGTGGATTAAGGCTTCTCCATTACCTGAAAAGACCTGTGTCTGTGTGTGAGTATCAAACTTGTTTGTTGCGGTGGTGTGTGAAACTTTTTTATTTTAAATCCTGTGGATACCGCTTTTCCTGTATTACAGAAGTGTAGCAGGGAAAGGTCTGCACGAGACAGGTCACTCAGAAGTGAGTAAACTCTCAGAGGTGAGAGAAAGACTGCTAGAGGTAGCAGCACTGGCCAGAGTGTGTGTGTGTGTGTGTGCCGGCAGAAATAAGTGTGTGTGAGAGAGAAGCTACCACTGTGTTGATGTTATGAAGTAGACCTTAGTGATATGAAGTACACTGGCGCGCCATTAAAAATAAATAAATAATTAAATAAATAAATCAATAAATGAAATAAAACAAAAATAAATAAATAAATAACTACAAACATAGATTATAAATACAATAACAATAAAATGAGGAGTTATGTAAAACTATTGAAGTAAGGTATCTGGAAAAATGCCTAAAATCAGCTGAAAATAAGGCCGTTGTTTTTAATTGATTTGGCTGGGGATTTTCTGAAATTAATGACTGCAGTCTGTAAATATAAAAGCACAGGACGCTGTGCCAATGCATGCTAGTTCACCTGATGACTGGAACGGCACGAATTGTGAATAATACGGTATTATATTAGTTTGAGGAGTGACACAGACCTAACACCAGAACGTGGGTGTAGGAGAGATAAGATCAGCCTGGTGTGTTTGTGATACCGAAGGAGCAGTGGGAACCGTAAGAGCAAACAATAAGCCGAGTTGTATATGCTACTTTCTAAAATTGTATATTCTGCTTTCTAACATGTATATATTGTGTTTTGAAAAGAATGCTTGTTCTTGTAGTAAATGAAAAGGCTACGGGCATAATCATTGAAAGGAATTTCATTAGTCTTGGTTCTGCTAATGATTCTAGCCTCACAGGAGGCCCTGACATTGAGAGCTGGATTATGAAACGGAGAGACTACGTTGTGCATGAGTACTAACTGAGGAAGAATGGGAGGATATGCGTAATGCAAGAGTACATAGAATTGTGGTGATGTCTAGTATGTAATGGAAGACGTAAGTGTGTTCACTATGTTTAGAATAACGCAATTGTATTAACTGTTTGTGTGGATATGATCATTCACTGGCTGATGAACGTGGTAGCAGAAGTGTATCTTGAAAGGCATTTAATTTGTAGATTATAAATACTGAATTTCAGGCAGTTGAGTTTGACAACTTAGTATGATGGGTTATTGAGACAAATGACCTATATCATCTAATTGCTATTGACAGATTCTGGTGGGAAGTAATAGGTGAGTTTAACCAGACTGTGGAAATAATCACGGTTAGTGTGGAGGAGTATAGGATGGCATATCTGGTGTGGCTCCAAGGAGGAGTTGAAAAGATACACATAGACTGATTTAAGAGTGACAGAGGAATGTTGGTAAATATATGCCCACCCAGAGGGGAAGTTGGACGTTGAAATAACAATAATAAGAAGACAAATAGAGGACTACAAATATTTTGTTTCATGAGTTATTTCACTTATACTACTATGGATAGAAGCTCTGACATGGATGAGTGATTATTGATGGGGGATATAGAAACACAAGGAATCCGGACACACTTTTGGCTGGAACGTACTTATATAGACTCATATGGAGTGGAACAGGATCAAGATACACAAGAAATTAATAAGAAACTTTGGGATCTTACAAAGTGGGTGAATTTAAAGCACGTGCAGGAGGAATTCCCTGTCATACCGTGGATACAATTGTTGAAAAGTTTATGGACAGTTACAATATTAAATTGGCCTTTGGGATACCTGTGTGAGCATCCAGAGGAGGACGTGACTATTTCATTGTCAAATGTGATAAGAGTACCCGAAGGATTTGCTGTTAATGGAAAACACAGACAATTGTTGAACCCCAGATTATGTGTTTGGGTCAGCCCTAGAAGAGTCAGGTGGGAAACAGGCAAGTGGGCTGACATTAAAAGGATTCCTGCAGAGGATACCTCAGAGACTTTGACTATAGCGTGGGGACACGGCGCGAAATACAAAATAGGAGTTACAGTGGAAAAAATACTTGTGCTGATCAGAACAAAAGAAACAGACGAGGAGCCAGAAATCCCAAGGTCACACACAGACGGTGTTAACCAAGGATATATGGGGGCATACGCAGGAAAACTGCACAGGAGTGAGAGCATAATGGAGTGGGGACCAAATACTCCCGTGGGAACAATGATCAAACGCGACCCAGCTCACAGGAAATGGATTCAGAAATGTATGAAAAAATGGAACAAAATAACTACAGGAGATCAGCAGTGGCCGAGGGACGGCACATTCGATGAAACATGCTGCGCGAATATGGAAGTAATTATCAAGCACTACAAGGCCAAGGACAATACTGATAAGCGCATGGAGAAAAGAAAGAGGGAGTTGGAGGTATTGGCATGGTTCAAGAAAGAAGGGGACCAGCACAGAAAAACAATGAGAACACTAAGAGATGCAACAAAAGATAAATCAGGTCAAGAAGGAACAGAGGGTGAGAAGGTGAAATCCCCAAAAGATTTATCTCTGGGCTCTAAGTCAGAACCACCTCCATACCCTGGGAACAATGATTTACTTAAGGGAGGTCAGTATGTGCTGACCAGGAGGCAAGCCCAAAAAGAGATGAAAGGGATAGTAACATTCCCACCAGCCCAAGGACAGATAGTAATGGTGGTAGAAGATGAGGATCTCCTGCAAACAACAGCAAACGAAATTGAGCCACGGAAAAAGAAAAGGGGGGAGGGCACAGAATACAGTCCACAGAGGAGAGAGTTGGAAGAAATGGGCTACACACCCAGACCATCGAAACCGTGGGAAACAAAAATAGAAACGGATCCTAAGCTGAAGTGCCATGCACAAGTGGATCTGAAAGGGAGTACTCTGGAAGAGAGAGATCGAGCAGAGCTGAAAAAGATAATGAACGGAAAAGGAAAACGCGAGGATCTAAAGAAAAGAAAGGAGAGGTGCACCTCCACCCCAAGAGGCTCAGAGGTTGATGAAAGTTCAGAGGATGACGAAAGCTGGGATGAGGAAAGGATAACACCAGACAGACAGAAAGGAGGCAGAGGACGCAGCACCCCGGTAGGAAGAAGAAATATATGGTCTGACAGGAGAGAGTGTGAAGAGTGGTCTAAAAAACAGCAACAAATGTAAAAAAGTTGTGGGCAGTAGAGGAAGAACTAAGGAGGGTGCAGTCAGAAAGCAGAACAAAGGCCAGAAGAAGCAGTTGGAAACCTGACATGGATACAACAAAACGTTCGATATATGGAGAAGTTTACATAGAAAACGAACAGGCGGCTAAACGAAGACATGAGAACGTTGAGAGGAGTCTACATGAATTACAACCAGCACGGAGAGACATAAGTCTAGGACCGGGAGAGTGGAGATTACATCATTCGGAAAGGGCTGGAATGTCTAGTGAACCAGTGTGGCAGACAGAAAGGCCCTCAGAGGTCAGAAATGAGAGCATTCAGGAGGAGGATAGTCTGAGTGAAGAAGGAGCATCAGTTGTCGGAGCAGAGGGTGAGATGACACCAATGTACCCCATAATAACTAAGAATCGACAGGACCACTATGTGCCTTTGGCGTTTTGTGACATGGTGGGATTAGTTGGACGATTACCAGACCTGACAGAAGGAGCAAGCAAGTGGATAACTGCGGTGGAAGAAAACACAGCATCCCACAGGCTGGCGATAGGGGATGTCAAGGCTTTGCTGATGTATGTGATTGGAAAACAAGCAACTAATGACATCTTAGAGATGGCTGGCTTAGCTCGTGCGTCACAAGGGAATGATATAGACCATGTGGGATTTAACGGAGTCAGAAATGATGTGTGGAAAGGACTTCGGGAAAAATACCCAGACAAGATGGATTTTTCAAAATTAGAAGGAGAAGAGTTAAAGGAGGGGGAGAGTCCTCAGAAGTTTCTGCATAATTTCCAGCGGAGATGGAGGGAGGAAATGTCATGTCCATGGGACTCAAACATAGCCACAGAAACCCTCTTCAAAGCACTGGTTAAGAAAAGCATGCCTCAGCCAGTACAACAACGCCTGGATGAGGAAGTGGGCCTGATGAAAAAACCATGGTCAGAGTTCACAGAATACATAATACATCATGTGGAAAGATATCGAAAGGAGAAAAAGGAGGAGGAAGACAATAATAAGAAGTTGACTACCAAATTGGCACAATTATAGCTGGAAGAACTGTCCAAGTCCAAGAAAGAAAAGACCATTGTGCAAGGGGGGAAGTCATAAAGCGTGTTCGGATGGATTGGTGGTCACCACACTTAGCAGCAATAGTGGACAGAGAGTTACATGACTGTGCAACATGTGCAAAATATAATGTCAGAAAAGCTTTCTCTGCGCCAATTGGACATATCCCTCCACCTGATGGACCGTTCAGGCATATAATGATAGACTATGTAGATATGCACCCCAAGGTAATACAAGGAAAAAGGTACATGCTAGTGATGGTGGATAGATTCAGCAGATGGGTAGAGGCCGCTCCCACTAAAGCACAGGATGCCAAATCAGCAGCAAAATTTCTGTGTAGAGAAGTGTTTCCTAGGTTTGGAATCCCAGATAAAATTAGTTCAGACAATGGAGTGCACTTTGTGGCCAAACTGACGGCGGCTATCACTAAAATGTTGGGAATAAGATGAAGATTTGGGTGTGTGTATCATCTGCAATCGCAAGGGCAGGTGGAGAGATACAATGGCATTTTGAAAGGGAAACTGGGAAAGATCTGTGCTGATGGAAGCATTAATTGGGTCGATGCATTACCATTAGCGCTGATGAGTATGCGGATGTAAACGAACAGGAATACACACCTGACCCGTATGAGATGTTCACAGGGAGGCCCATGCCAGTGCCTTACCTAAGAAGCCCATATAATGGACCTCCTCTTGAGCAGCTTGAAAAAGAATTGTCAAGTTATGTGCAACACCTAACAGCAATACATAGAGCTATTTTTCAACAGGTGAAAGGCGCCACTGTAGGCAGAGCCGACGAGATTCCTGAAGATCTACAAAAGGTGACACCAGGGGATTGGGTGTACGTCAAGGTGTTCAAGAGGAAGTGGAATGAGCCAAGGCGTGAGGGACCGTACAAAGTGGTGTTGACGACGCCAACGGCAGTCAAGGTGCAAGGTAAAACTGTATGGTTTCATCTTAATCACTGCTGTAGGGCACAAGAGCCAGGACGAACGCAGGAGGAGGTAAGAACTGACTTGCAGGTAACCATAGAGGAACAGGAAGAAGCGGGACCCTCTAGGGGTGAGAGCGTTGCAGACATAGCAGAGGCGATAAATATTGGAGGAGATGAGGAGACAGAACCTTGGAGGGCCAGGTAAGAGGATAGTAAGAAAGCATGGAGGTAGAGTATGGGGTTCAAAGGCCAAGCTATGGGGTCTGGTGATATTGCTGATGTCAGAGATAAGCCCAGTACAAGATGCTCCGTTAAATGATCACAGTGAAAGAGAAAAAGCAACAGGGGACAAACAAGGTCACCACCTGGTGACTTTGGGAAGGCGATGGACAACACAGGTACAGACAAATATGTTTTATAAATGGATGCAGTTTTCTGCTCAACAGGTAACAGAAGAGACGTGCATAACATGTTATAATACCTATGCAGGAAAAGTTCCCCAGGTGAGACCCCCCCCTTTTCACAGAAGGGATGTGTTGATACAGGAAATAGCAGAGAGCCAGGTAAAATGTGCTATTTACAGTGCCTATTATATCACATGGCTACCGGTATTACTCGCCATAAAATGGGAGACCCGTCAGGGAAAGTATATAAGATGCCATGGTTGCATGGTGGGGGTGAGCATAGGCCAGCTACAGAAACGAGAAGCAGAACAGGATACGTTATGACTAAATGGGGTCCACGACAATATGACTGGGGACACTGCTGGGATAGGATTATTCAGGGGGAGGCAGATGGTATTGGACTGCCGCCTGTGGTGGCAGTGCCTGAAAATATTCAGTTTCCATTTTGTGTGGTTAGAAATGCTACGTTAGAAAATGTAATAGATATGCATTTAAGGGGATTTGAAGATCAGGCGTCCGACCCATGGATCAGTTGCCAAAAATGGGATGCAGTGGGTCATATGGCATGCTCTACAACAGAACAGGCTCCAATCAGATGTAAAGAGGTAGTCCCAAATTGGGGGTACACCAGTGGCCGGGAAGACACAAATGGCACACGAATACAGTCCGCCATCCCCATACCCGATTTGTCAGAAGGGACTAGTCCAGTAGCAGACATCTATTGGTATTGTGGTAAAAATACCGAACTAAAAACTGCTCTGGAAAGACAGTGGACAGGTATATGCGCACCAGCCATGTTAGCAGGACGAATGACTGTGATAAGTTTTGATGATCCTGATCTGCAAACCAGGGTAAAGAGAGATGTGGGGAAGTGGAGAGAAGATAAAGATATATGGATTTCAAAATGGCTTGAGCCAAATGGAGTGCCAAAGGAGCACCAAGCAATTTCAGAGGACATGATTCACGGAAGTCAGGTGCTGGACACTCTTACATTAGGAGGTATGGGATTTACCACTGCAAGAAATTCACGATGGATAAACTACTTATGGTATAATCAGCAGAGGTTTATTAACCATACGATACAAGCGTTGGAAGGAGTAAAAGAACAGTTGCATGCCACCTCCCTCATGACGCTGCAAAATAGGTTAATTCTTGATACACTATTAGCAGAGGAACGGGGGGTGTGTGAGCGTATCGGGGAAGAATGCTGCACGGTCATACCTATGCAGACAGGACCCAGAGGTAATATAACAACTGCAGTGCAGGCCCTAGAGAATTTGAAAAATGAGCATGTTAAAAATACAATGGGGAATGCATATGAGTGGTCTGGATGGGACTGGTTAACTATCTCCTCATGGAGAGCAGCACTGCTCAAAATTGGAATAATGATTGGGGTAGTATTGGTAATGTTGATGTTTGTCACATGTTGTGCGATTCCTCTGATTCAGTCTCTAATCAAGAAAATGGTAAGCACATCGTCGGGGCAGTTTCCTGTTAACATAGAATGGGAAAGTGGTACTAGAGACGAAGTATGGTGGGAAAAGAGTGAAGCAGAGCCTGTGCATGTCTGGCATTTTAAAAGATATCCACAACTCAACACACAGCATGCTTATAACAGATACATAAGTGATGGCAGGCTGCTATGTAATCGGAAGGGGGGCCTGTTAACCTGCCCATTTGGTAATCCGGACTGTGAATGGGGTATAAAACCAGGAGCTGGATGGGCCTGTCGTGAAAGAATAAGTCCTTATTTCCAAGAAATCCTCAATGACCCTGAATTTTTGGAAGGACTCCACCTCAGTGATCCTTGAAGAGGGCATCATCATTTATATACACTGACAAGACACACACGAAGGAGGAGATAACATTGTCAGGAGCGAAAGTGCTCTCTTATCTATGGCAGATAGTTAAATGCTCACACATAGCTATTTCACATACCTCTGCCAGAGAAGAATTATGACCAGCAACGGCTGAGTGAAGTGCTAGTAACCTCTCCTCTGTCCAATGGTCCAACGATTCGACATCAAGCCATGGAAGAGGAGAAGACATTTATCTGCTTGCTTGCTTATGCATAAATTATATTATTATGCTATATGTTATTGTATAATCATGAGAAACTATATTTGTAGGAGTAATCAATTAAACATTAAGAGAGTAAGTAATACTTTAAGTTGTAATCAGTAGCAGTTAGAACATTAGACTATGATCTGTAAACAAAAAATATTCATGTGTATGACCATAACCAACTGTAACCTGTGCCGTGGCTGGTCTTAATAATGTGATCTTGCTTAAGCAAACTGTGATTGTGAGTGAAGCTAGTCTACAGTGAACCCATTGTGTATTCAAGGCCATGTTTTACCCAATGGAGGGCTAAGCTGGGGCTCTTGAGAGATAAGGGCAGGGGAGAAACGCCTTAAAAGCTGATCAATATTACGCCTAGAGGCTCATATGGAGTTGGGGAGGCCACATGACATAAAAGTGACAATAAGGGGGCAAGCAGAGAAGACAGAGACCCCAAGTCCTAAAATATCAGGAGGGAGCCCTAGATAGCGAGACTGTTGAGTAAAATGGTTTACTCATGGCATCAAGTAAGCAATGGGAAGTCCAGTTAGGGGGCCTGTTGATTTGATAATATAGCAGTGGGTCACTGCGGACTAACTGATAAAATGTGATGCATATGTAGGAACTTAAGAACTTAGGTATGGAATTCTTGTATGAGACCTAGTAGTCTCAAAGGGGGGAATGTAGAAGTATAATTTGTAAGATCAGGCCTACCTTTGAACTAACATAATACAGGCAGATGTACTACTAGTAAAATGCAGTCAGGACAAATAGTGAAGCCAACCCAACCTGAATGAATGACAAACAGACCCACTAAGGGTCATGTCTTGAGTGAAATTTACTGCCAGACACACAGGTGGCCGAAGGTTGTTTTATAGCTTAATACTTTAAAGCAATAAATATAGGTGTTCCACTTAGGCTGATGTAACAAAAAATACCAGAAGGAGGACCTAAGCTGCCCTCCTGGGGAAGGCTTTAGATAAGGAAAGAATAAATGGAGGATGGGCTGTGGAACCCTCAGAGTGAATGGGGGTTGCCTAGGTGACTTTTGCTGTTCTGCGCAGACCAGCCGGCTTATTGTGGAATATCTCTGGATAATATACAA
>JAFBMS010003079.1:0-19764 GCA_019788955.1 Albula glossodonta
TGAGGGAAGTGGTAAGTTCCATCTTAAAATGTGATCCAGTAAAATTCCTTGTGAATTATTGCACGTGAAAGTGAAAAATATGCCACCAGATGGAGATTGTAATTTGTCCCTCAGTAGTCATTTATTTGGTTCTTAATATTAAGTCAAAATGCCTTTTAAAATGGCATTTGTGTGTTTGATGCCATTCCTTGCTGTGGTTGCATATTTTAGTTGCTGATTTTACATTGAAAGCATCTAAAGTTTCTTTGTCAAAAGAAAGTTTGGGGTTTTGGGGTCCCCAACAAATGATACAGTATTGTCAGTCAAAATTTGTACTCACTGAGTGACTGACTCTACCACATTGTGACTGATTCATCAGACTGTAGAACAGTTTTGCCTCTCCCACCTTTTTATTCTGGCCTGGTTTGTCTGAGTTTCAATACAGATGCAGACTACCAAAATATTTATATATATATATAGAAACCTAACATATACATTTATCACAGGGATACCCATAATAAATAGTATTTTTTGTTAAATACCTTTTACTCTTTAAACGTCCTTGCAGTGATATCTATAATATGTAGAGGAATACAGAAAAAATATGGTAAAGTATTTTAACATTCCTCAGTTTTTTTTTTAATTTTTTTATTTTACTGAAGACAAGGAAACATGTTCTTTGGAACATGTTTCACTGCTTCCTTGTGAAAATCTTTTTAATTTTCATATTTAACATTAAGAGAAACACCATACACCTCCCCAAGCCCCTCACCGCTCTCAAAAAATTGTGTTTTAATTACAGGAAGTTGGAATGTGAGGTCACCTCCCAGCCAGGACTTTTCCCCAGCCACAGAATCATCCTGGTGGCAGGAAATGCTCTCTTTGAGAACATCTTTTTCTCACCTGGATATGTTAGCAATGTCTGTACGTAGCCGAGAATTTCATTATTCATCCATCTTTGTTATTTTTGCTCCACATTATGCAAGCTACTCTGTTCCAGCTCTAAGGGTAGGGGAAGGATCCATTCAGGTCAGGAAATGTTAATGTGATGGTTTCACTGATGTTATTGAAAATGTGCTGTGAGACTGATGCAATTAAAAAAAAAATAAAGGTTTTTTGCCTCTAACCAGCAAAACTCTTTAATTTTCAGAATGTACCACCCCCAGAAGCATTCACACCTGAAATAACAGAGCATGAAGGCAAGAGAAATTACAGGTAATCTGAGAGTTACTCTTCTTGTACAGTTACAGCAGGCATCCAATCAAGCAAACACTTTACAATTTCTTATGGCACAGTGTGGCTGGGATCCTCTTATCCAGCACAGTATGGAAGTGACAGCCAGACAGCATTGGGAAGGAAAGGAATTGATTCTGGATCGAGGCACACCAGTACTTAAACTGGTACACCACCTGACAGGGACTCATTTATGCTCACTTCCATTGTGGCCTCCATTAAGATGGTGCTGATTTGTGCCAAGGCTGTGGTTGGGCTGCACTGCTAATGATTGGTTCTTATTTTTGTTAGAAGAGTAGAAATCGCCAACTAACAGAGCCAAGCTTGAAAAAGCCTGTACAATGCAATGTAATGGAAAGTGGGTCTTTTGCAACAAATGAAAAAACCAAGAACACTTAGAGCATTTTAACACAGAAATGCCAGAGAATCCGGTTGAACTGCAGACCAGGCGACAAAAGCATTCAATGAACATGAAATACTTGAAAGTGGGTCTAAAAAGAGACACTGATGCAGAGCTGATCCACAGAAGTAAATACTGAGGTCTGCTCCACAGGTTTCAGTGCAGTAGTGGAGGGGTGTTTGAGTGCAGCTTAACAGGCCTGAGGTTTTCCATGAAGAGTAGTGGGGAGCTGGAATACAGCATAGTCAACTGGGACACCAACCTGCTGACCCCCACTGGCCTTCAGCCTGCAGGACCCCTGTTTAGCATCGACTGCCCCCAGGAGTCTGTCAGAGAGCTGGGCCTCCCCCACTGCGAGATACTGTCTGGTGAGTGACCTCAATGTGAAGACTTTCTTTAACAACACAGATTTTAAAAACCTGAAAATATGATGCAGCTTTCCACACAAACCCACATGTTTTTAACAAACCAAACAAGCTGCTCATTGTAACTCAGTGAGGTGAAGAAATTCTGATTTAGCTTTTTGGTTCTCATAAATGCTGTCTTCTCACAGAGGGTGAATGTGAGTCCCTCTCGGTGGCTCATGTAACCGAGGGCGACCTGGAGGTACTGCAGCCCCTGGGTGTGACAGATACACATGTGACGGTCACTGTCACTGGCCTCTCCCTCTTCGGCCTCCTCAAGAAATGGCTGTCCATACCAGTCAAAAGCCAGGTGTTGTTTTTCCTTTGGCCACTGGATGACGACGACGAGCAGCGCAGACTGAGCATTCTGTTACTGCCCAGGAATATTCCGATCGATGAGGTAGTTACTGAGTACGCTGATCTTCCTAGCCGTTTATGCCTGATCATTTGCGTATGACGGAGATATATAATTAAGTTCAGCACCTTTACCGTAAACACAGTAAGGTGTCGTTTACGTACCAAGCTATGACCATGCAGATCCTGAACTCAAAATTGCACAAGGCCACACAACTTCACCTGACTGCCACAGATATATATTCTGGTCCTCTTTCATACCAGAGACTTTTGATTGTCCCACACTGTATTCTTTAGCTACAGTGCTGAGACATGGCTCTTTTTTGGATGTTATTTGTATCAGGGGAGCGTTGGGCTCTTTTTTTGTTTACCGTTTATGCTTGCCTTTTTGCATCATAAAAAGCTTGATATGTGTAATTTTGTATAGTTGGTATAATTTTGTATGCTGCTTACAGCTTAGTTGACTGTTCATCCCGTATGTCTGAGGTTTCACTGTACCTGATCCAGCAGTTACCCATCTCCCCTCGGCAGGTCAAAGCACAGAAGAGGCCACAAACGAACATTGAAACCATTTCCAACTGTCATCTGACCCCTGGGAAAATGTACAGCATCTCCTGTAGTCTTGACAGAGGGCACCAAATACAACCAACGGTAAATTCTGAGATTTCACTCTAACAAGATTAAACTCATATGTGTACTGCTAGGAATAAAGCCAGAGAGACACTGGCAATAAGTCAACAAATATAACACAATTCCAGAAGTAGACCCAGTTTTTGTCCAATATGCTTTATGCTATTACATTCTAGAGTGCCTGTTTTGATGATGACTATGGCCCAAACTACCACCCCACATTTGAGATGTTCTTGGACTTGGATGTGAAAAAAATGAATCTAAGGCTGCTGGAAAGAAACATAGAGGAAACAGAAGTTTGGGCCAGTCTAGTAATACTGAAAGGTAACTATAATGGCTACATTTCCATCAGAACTTGGTGATTTTAAAGATAAAGTCATGACTAACTACAACACCACTCATGTCATATGATGAAAATATCAGCTTTTATATGTAAAAATGTGTTTTCTGAAAGCATGACCTTAACTTACAGTTGTAATTTGAGTATAAAATTTGCTCCTTCTGTGTCATAAAACACACTTTTCCTTTTTTATAGGAGCAGCAACCAAGCACTGTTCTGTTGGCAAGTATATTTATGATTTACTGAGGAAAACTACTTTTTGTTGCAACGTTTTTGTTGCTTGTCAATAACAAAACCAATCATTTTATCTTTAAATAATCAGACAGTTAAAAAAGAATCTTATTATGACTAATCATGTGACTCCACCGCCTCCCCCAGTTTCCCCAGCTGTTCAGTTTGTGGATCAGCACAGGGCGGAGCTAATTCAGAGGGTTCCCACGGTAGAGCCTGTAGCTGATAACCTGCTGTCACAAAGCCACATCACGAGAGAAGAATGCAACAAAATCACAGCGGCTCAGACCAGTCAGCAGAAGATGAGACTGATTTATGATTTTCTGGACTGTGGAGGAGACACCGCTAAATCTGCCTTCTACACAATACTCAGAAAGGAAGCGCCTCATCTGGTCCAAGACCTGGGTAACACTGTGTTTCTCTTTGAAATGTCCCTTTCTCAGTACCTTGAGTATCCCATATACTGGCATGAGTCACAGCATATACAGGGGGTCCTCGACTTATGAATGAGTTCCGTTCCTTCGACTTGTCGTAAGCTGATTTTCAATGCAAGTTAACGCCTTAAGTCACTCACACTGTACACACAACACATGAAGGACATATTAAATACAGTAATTAAATGAAACCGTAATAAAAAAAGAGAGAACAATTTCATCTTTATTTCTGTGGTTGATTTACAAACCAAACCGCTTAGGTTGAATCTAGGTTTTTTAAGTAATGTATGGGAGTGCGTTGTAACCACGAAACGACGTAACTCGAGACCGTCGTAACCCAAGGACCCCCTGTACTTTATTTTATATATGTTGCTTTGCAACGATTTAGTAGAATTTTTTAGAAGAAAAACAAAAATAATCCTGGGTTTTATCAGCAATTCAGCACTTGGCATAAAGCTTCCAGCTAGCAGATTTACATTTTTTTTTTAAATGATCAAAAATAGCAAGATAGCCCACAAAACGAATGGCCAAGGCCTAAAATTTGCTTTTTCAGTTAATGGTAAGAGTCTGAACCTGATGTAAAAAAGAATGAAATTAAGAAAACATGATAGAAATGAAGAGCCAGAGTAAGGACAACTGAAGAAGTTATAGCTTATCTGAAAGTGGAACAATTTGTACACTATAAACAAGGTTCAAAAATCACAAAAACAAAAATTCATTGATTCCTGTATTTCCATGTCCGTTTGGATTTGCTGTTGCAAATCTTCTCTCTGCCCCCTTCCCCTACCTTTCTGTCTTCTCTCCTTTGTGCCCATACTTTTCTCCCTCTCTTTCTTTGTCTTCTTACATTCTCGCTCTTTTCTCCCCAATCTACTGTCTCTACCACCCATTCTGGCTGTCATCTACCTATCCATTCTCCATTCCTCCCTTTCTCCTTACCCTTTTTTTGTCCTTTCTTTTTGGAATCTGCAGAAGCTAAGGGGAGCTGATCAGACAGCAGAAGCGAGGACCAGCCATCCAGCACCAGTTCCCACAGCAACAATTAAAGAACCCAAGTCATAGAGGACAGGTGGAGAGAGGGAGAGAGAGAGAGCATTAAGGAGAGATACTGATCAAGATATTCCCTTATATTACTCTGTTAGCCTTATATATCCAGCTCAGTCTTATTTCTTACATATCACTGTACATTGTCAGATACACCTTTTTTAAATTTCATTGTAAATTGTATATTGTAAGTTGCAAATTTGTACATTGAGAGACTGTAAAAAGAAGAAGAAGAAAAAAAAGGGAAGCAGGGAAGTTTATTAGGACCTGCATCAGCCATAAGCAACACAATGCCACCTCAAACATCACAGGTCTGAAATGAAACCCAGCACTTACTAGTATACTGCCGTTTCATCTTCTTTCTAAAATACCTCTATATTTTACTTAAAATGTACTTTTAATTTTCATATTTGTATATAGTTCAACTCTCTTCCGATGTTAATACATTCTTACAATTTAGCATTTTTAGTCACAGGTATTCCATTTACTGTTTTGTTGTGTAATACTAGGTTTATTTATAAGATGTGGATGTATAAATGCATTTGAAAATAAACCACATTTAAATCATACTGAGATTCCTCTCATTCCCACCATCAACCCCTAGCACAATAATTTATAAGTTCACATGGAAATGGAACCATATTATATAGCATTTGGAACCCAAGTCTTCATACAATATAGAGGAGAGAGGGGTAAATGAGACACTTAACCCTTCAGCAACATTGTTTTTGCACTGTATATATAAAGTATTGGGCCTTTGACTTAACACTTAATAGTGAGTGTCATTCCTCATTGAGTCAAGGGGATAGAAAACAGTTGGGAGTCAGTGCTGCACTTTCCTCCCTTTGAATGTGTTAGTTTAAAAGTTGCATTTTCTTACATACTGTACACACCTCTGTGGGCTCAAAATAGCTTTTTTCGCCACAAATTTGTTTGGCTTGACTTACACCATAACTCTCTCTCTGCTACATCCAAGCATGTTGTTCACAAGCATTCCTATACATAAATACACTGTGCATTCCTATACACAAATACGTACGTACATGTGTGTATATTATATATTTATTTATAAGACAATGGTTCATGTACAAAATTTATTAAATTTTACTGAAATTTAACTGACTTTTAGCTCTGCCTGTCTTTATGTAGATAGCCACATTCCCCAAACTTGCTTCCTGTTCCAGCGCTGCTAACTCAATGCATTCAATCGATTTACTCAACTGCAGAAAATCGTTCTCTTTAAACAAAAAACATATGAGCAGAATCTCTCAGATAGCTAAATACGGGCTCCGGAGCTCTTAATGAGAGATAAATACTGGCAATGAACTGGCCGCCTATACACAAACTAACCACTACGGGTCCTTTCAGTTACAGGCACACATAGGACGGAAAAATGGCGGCCTCCATGCTGTGCAGGAGGTCGGCAAAGTTATCTGTGATTTTTAGAGAGATTTCGGTAGCGAAATGTTTGACTCCTGGTAACTCACACTCTGGGTTATTATTACAGGTAGCGAACTACAACCCAAAGCCTCTAAAATTAAATCTCAAGGACCCTTACATCCCCGACAAATCGAGAGAGAAGACCCCCGAATGGCAAAAGACAGCCAAGTACGACCGCAAGCTGTTCGGACGATACGGCCTAGCATCGGGTATTGATCCAGAAGAACTCTGGCCCAGTCCGGATCAGCTGGAAGCGATGATCGCGGAGGAAAAGGAATGGCAGCCATCCCTGGAAAAAATGTTGGCAAACATCGCGGTGAAAGAGAAGGAGAAGGCTAAGAAACTTCAAGCAAGGTAAACCTGTTTTTACAACTGTCTAGTGGTGTGCATCAAATTTAGAAGGCCAGCTGGCTGACCTTAAGGTGAAGATACAGGGGGCAACATCCTTTATTGGATTCACTATCTCGTCGAAACCCGTGTATCTGGTCTGAATTCCTAGCTTAATTGCAAGCTAAGGTTAGCTTGCTATCCCTTGTACAGGGCTATTCAACTTTAGCCCCAGAGCGCAGTATATGTGGATATTTGCTTCAGCCACTCACTGCCCCTGGTTTGACTAATCTGATTACCGTCTGATCAATGAGGATCATATATTGGAGGAAATCGGTTAGTGTACTACGTGGTTGACTCAAATATCTGCAGGCAATTTGAGAAGCCCGTGACTTCTGTTGAAAATCACTGATTTATTATATTGTGAAACAATCCCAGTGTAAAAAAAAAAAAAAAAATAGGCCTACAGTAGCTGAAACAGATATTGTGATTGTTTTCAAATAGCGTGGTCAACTGTTTGTTTTATTAGCAAACTAAGCTGTATAAATACGTTATACCGAAATTACCGTTACATCACTTATGGCCAGTTTCCTGGACGTGGATTGAACCTGGTCCAGGCTAAAACTGCTTTCTATGGAGGTCATTGAGTTACTTTTTCTTCGAAGACTAAGTTTAGTTCATGTCCGAGTAACCGATTTAATATAGTCTGATTTAATTGACCGTCATCATTGGAATTGTGGTCTAGCATACCAGTTAGTCCACAAGCACTTCAGATTCTCTTCTATTCCTTTCCAACGTCTATTCAGAGAGAAGCTGATTGCCGCCAACATGGCAAAAATGCCCAAGATGGTGGAGGACTGGCGGCGGGAAATTCGCGACCAGAAAGTGAAGAAGAAAGAGGACAAACTCAGGCGAGACCGGCTGCTAGCCGAGGCCAGAGCTCGGTTTGGTTACGCATTGGACCCACGCAGCCAGAAATTCAAGGATATGGTTAAGGATATCGAAAAGGAAGAATCGAGGAAAAGAAAACAGCTGAAGCGTCGAAAGAAGGAAGAGGAGATGGCCGGAGCAGCTAAAGTTACCGAGGCGCCTTCCACTCCAGTCACACCATAAAAAAAGACAAAGGAGTGTTTTGACTCTGGGAGGTCATTGTATATAGCTGAAATAATTTGACAGTTCCCCTAATAATTTAAAGTGTACTCACCTTGGGTTATCGTTTAGAATACGTTTCAGGCGACTCACACCAGTCAACTACTGTCTGAAGTGTTGCCGGGGGGAGATTTCAAAATTTAAAGTTGCTCTGACGTCATTCTATCACCCACAGCAACGAAAATCGTGACTTCAAGTAGTCTAAGCGGATGCTGTTCCCCTGCGCTCTTATTGGGCTGTCCTTACTTACTCACGGCCATGGCCAATCAAACGCAGCCGTGCATATTTTGTCCTTTTGATAAATGAAACTGGAAATATTAAGATGCAACGAAAAATTGTGTAACTGCTCATGTCTGCATGGATCTGCGCGGTGTCGTGAAAGTCTCCACTAGCGACTGAGTAACAAATAATTTGGCCTACCAGCTGTTATATTTATAAAGGCATCTACTTTGTTTGAACATGCACATACTATTCTTGCAGTTTAATAAATTATATGTGAAAACTGTTTGGCCTGTATGCACTATTTTTAAAAGTATCTGGTTTTTTGCAGGAAGTTAAAATGTTAGCCCAGGGGGTAGAGTTTCATAGCAAATGAAGAAAACAGAACATCCATTACCTGAGTTGTTAACGGTCACTGTGTATTTTATGCACATTAAATTGGTGGAGATGTAGTTTTATTGAGCTGGCTGAGCCTAATTTTCTTAATACTTGCCAAAGGTAAACAAGTAACCAATATTCTGGTTTTGTGGTGGTACACCACCAGATATTTAAGATTGGATGTTAGTGTTGCATTTTGCAGTGGTGGAATTTGGGGACAAACATACAACTTTCCTTTTACCTGTTTAAATCTCTGTGGTGAGTTTGTTTTTGTTTTTTTTTAGGGGAAGGGGCGGGTGGGGCCAACAGTGATGTTAAAATTCAGATCAGGAATTCATATTGTCCACATACATATTGAACATAAGACATTTATTATGCAAGAAATTACAATTGTGCCTTTTAGATTGATTGGGTCAGCATAGTTATGTGTGAAGATTTATTAAATACTAATGGGCTCCATACACACCGCCACCCTATTCAGATTTTTTGTATATATCTAACACACATTGAATATTTTCATTACTTTTAACCCCCCAAAGCTACCCAAAATCTGGTTTTTCTCATCTGTTTTGGAGCACATTACAGTACTTCATGGTACACATGTATCAGCTTTGGTACCACATATCTGATGTCTGATAATTGAGTGTGCATCTTAACTCTTTTTGTTTTGTTAAGTTTGGAACTACATCACGCAACTATAACAATCATGGAAGATTGAATGGTTTCTAGCTAGTGGAGCCAAATTGAGGTTCTGTATACCTCTAACTGTGGGAAGACTGAATAGTGCAAACTAATCAGCCCTATGTTTAACATTTGTAGCCTAGCTAGCTTATGCAATGGACTTATTTGTAATGGTTTCTCATTAACTGTAGCAGACAGAACATTCTTCTTAAATTAACCCACAAATACAACTAGGTAAGTTGCATATTGTGGCTCGATATTAAATGTATTAGCATACAAAGTTTATTTGGTGAATGCAGCTTGGCTGATTGGACCAAGACTGCAACAAAGATGTCTCCTCCTTTGTTTGATCATCAGTTTTCTTATAACATGTTGAGGACTTCTCGGGACACTTTGAAAACTAAGGTTTTGCCAAATAATTTGATTCTCAGATGATCATGACCGACAGAGGACTGGAGGAACCATTGAGCCCACTAGATGGCACTGTTGCTCATCAGCACATTCAGGTAGACAATTTCACCTGCAGCAAGGTAGTGTCAAGGTTGGTAGTTTCATCAAAAAAAAATCTGAGCTGGGCACCGTGCCCTTCAGTGTAAATGCAGCCATAGAGTGTGACTAAACAGAACTTTTCTACATCTACTTTATTCCATGAAATATAAATCCTTGTGCCATAATGACAAAGTCTGACATTTACAAAGATAATCAAACATCTTTAAAATCTCAAGTAAACGTGTGTTTTTAGGCTAGCATCAGTGTAAAGTACAGAAGTTCAATCGGCCTTCCACTGCAGTAATATTTAAGGAGTGAGCAATTCCTGGGTGCATTCCCATACTCAAAAAATACTCTGCCTCCAATACTGGGACATTGGAGGGATGGAGAAGGATACATTTTTTGAGTACTGGAATGCAATACACGAACAGGGTTCTATTCTGTGTAACCTGAGGGGTTTCAATTTTGCAATGAGCTGGGCCATATTTTCAAGACAACGCAAGTGGTTTTGACCAGTTTGTTCAAATATTTGCACCTTACTGTTGGAAACTTTCATCTCCAAAATGTAAAATTTCAGGCACATGTATGTGCGGGCAGGCAGAATGCTGCGATGTGTGTGCCAATAAAAACACAACTCAGCAGGCTGTGTTGTGTGCTGCACATCTGTGTGGCCGTTGGATTTCAGACAGCGAAAATTAATATTTCAAACGGTGTGCTGTGTTTGATGGAAGTGGTGCTACTGCTTCTGCTGCACTGCCATGATAATATAACCCATAATGTCTGCAAGTGGCAGCCAATTAAATGAGTGCAACATGTTGCACAACAGCTGCTTTAAAATGTAGTTTTCATTATAAATTAAAAAAAAAAATTGGGCACAGATGTAGGTGTGGCAGCTTTGTTGTCTGAAGTTTATGATGGTCTAAAAATGGTTGTCCAGTTTAAGAAAGTGAATGAAAAAGGCAGTCCACATATGGTCCATGTGATGCGGGGAAGCAGGCCGTTGGATGGCGAATGCAAAATTCAGTCACTTCTCAGTGGTGGCGTCACGACCTAAACGAAGTCTCTTCCGCTGGTCTCAGCTGTGTCAGTCACTGGAAGACTGACATCCATGGGCTGTGGAAGGAAGGGCCTGAGATGGAATTCGTTTCCCCCGGGAGGGTGAGACTTCCTGGGCAGTGCTGAGGGCAGGGCCTCAGCTCCTCACAGTTCTGTGCTCTCGTCCGTGTCATTCGTGTCGGCCTGGAGCTTGGACAGGGCCGCGTGGATTCGAAACTGGGTGCGCGACTCCATGGAGTACTCTTTGTACCCGTTCCTGAGAGACAGGAAAGAGAACAAACCGGTCAATTTGTGGGCCAAGATTACTGACACCCCTTTAAATTCATACTTAAAAAAAATAAATAACTCAAAACGGCACTAGTGGTTGGGTGGTTGGCTGCCTGCAGAAGTACATGGTGTGGAGGTAACCAGCAGATGGCACTGCAGGTTAGGACTCACTTGGCTTTCTGTAGAAGTTTAACAGCCTGTTCTCTGCGGCCCAGGTCAATGTAGAGCAGACTGAGCTCCAGCAGGGCGTTTGGAACCAAGTAGTGGTCAAATTTAATCTTCTTCTCACTGCAGGAGGACAGAGAAAACGTGTAGCCAGCAGTAATATCGCCTTACTTTGAATGCCAAGACAAAAGTCAGATTTATTAGAATGCACATATCGAGCTTGTTCATAACTGTAATATTAAGTAAGAAACAGATCATTTTTAAATAGCGTCATTCATTCTGATGCCACCCCTCCCCTCTCCCAGGGAGGACAAAGGGTTAATGTTTACATTGTCTATTTATAGAGCCGGATATGTACTGAAGTTTAAAGTTAAGATGCGAGTGTTTGCTCAGGGACACAAAGGCACTGCCCTGCCTTGGCCCAGCACAGCCAGATGAAGGTGAATACAGGTGCCAGACCACTGTGCCTCCACTCAGCTCATCCGACAACAAACACAGGAAAATATGCAGCCGAGCAACGTTGAGTCTGAAACCTTCCCTGCACCTGCTAAAGTGGTTGGATGGTAATCGCCTTAAGAACAGACATCTCACAGTCTCAGTTCTGCTGTAAAGTGTAAATTTAACACTGCCTCCTGTGTGCTTATTGTTTGAAGTTACCTACCTTCTCTTTCTCAATTGATCAAAATTTGGTTGAAAACAACAACTACTTGCAAGGTTGCACATTGGCAAGATCGCACCCAGCTCAGGCTTGTCAGGGAATGATAGGGGGTAAGTCAGTTAAGCTGGTTAGTCTCGTTGCTCTCTAGCGGCCACTCCTGGTTGGCTGAGTGCTTATCATAGCAAGAACAAAGGATATGGCTGACTTTGTCATCCTCTGATGACATAGGCAGCATGTGATTGCTGGTGTGTTTGCAGTGTGGAAAGAAGTGTGGGCTGGTCGCCATGTGAATCAAGGAAGTCATGTGTCATAACATCCTTCTGCGGAGTGGGAGGGAGCAGTCATTATGCTAGATTAAACAGTTCAGCTGAGTTCAGGATAGGAAAAAAAGGAGAAAAAAAAACCATGAGTATTTAACAAAAAAAAGCAACCCGCACCTGCTGTACACCTTGTTGAAGCAGTTCTCAGCGGCCTGAGTCTGGCCCTGGTTCTTCAAGCACAGCCCCTTCAGCAGCTGGATCACACACTGGTCGTCCACAGAGTACTCGTTCACTGTGGGGAAAGCAGCTGTCAGCCACTGTGACCATCTACCTTACATTAGCGACCGTGTACTCACTCACCTTACGGCCAGCTAGCTGCTCATTAGCGACAGTATACTCACTCACCTTACGGCTAGCTAGCTCCACGTAAGCTACCTTACTCTCTCTCATTCATGATGGATGTGTAGGAGAGAGAAAGATATTCAGTGAAACTGGTAGCAGATTTATGAGAATTGAACGGCTTCCTCTTCCTTGAGAAAGGTGGTTTAGAAAAGCTAACACTGGTTGAGTGTGCAAAGTCTGGGGTGCTGTGTTCAGAGTCTGAAATCAGGAAAAGACAGATCTGATGTGCAGTACCTGGAGTATCCTGCAGGGTGCGCTCTGCCTCCACCAGCGTCTCCATCATTCCCTTGGTCAGCTCAGGCCGTTTGCGGATCATGGTGAAGCCGTTCCACATGTACATCATTTCCTGTACCATAGACAGTCATCAAGGGGTAAGTCATGTTCTTGTTTCACTACATAAGGACATTTAGTATGGTATCTCCAGTCCTGCTGGCTATGTTGGAAACAGAACTCAAGTCACTTAATAAGCAGGTGTATAACTTAAAAACTTTCCTTTTGAAAGTGGTCTAATTGAGGACATCTGTGTACAGACCAGTTTTATAGAAAGTGATTATGGAACTCAGACTTTGGTTACATTGAAAACATTGACACGCTTACATTACATTCATTCAGCAGACACTGTCATCCAGAGTGATTTGCAATGGAAAACATTGAGTTTATGAAGGCTGTGGGCACTGAGTTGTGCCATATATATTCCCCCGAACCATGACTAACAGTGGAGACTGTGGAACACTGTGACTAATAGTGACTAACAGTGGAGACTGTGGAACACTGTGACTAACAGTGACTAACAGTGGAGACTGTGGAACACTGTGACTAATAGTGGAGACTGGAACACTGTGACTAACAGTGACTAATAGTGGAGACTGGAACACTGTGACTAACAGTGACTAATAGTGGAGACTGGAACACTGTGACTAACAGTGACTAATAGTGGAGACTGGAACACTGTGACTAACAGTGGAGACTGTGGAACACTGTGACTAACAGTGACTAACAGTGGAGACTGGAACACTGTGACTAACAGTGACTAATAGTGGAGACTGGAACACTGTGACTAACAGTGACTAACAGTGGAGACTGTGGAACACTGTGACTAACAGTGACTAACAGTGGAGACTGTGGAACACTGTGACTAACAGTGACTAACAGTGGAGACTGGAACACTGTGACTAACAGTGACTAATAGTGGAGACTGGAACACTGTGACTAACAGTGACTAATAGTGGAGACTGGAACACTGTGACTAACAGTGACTAATAGTGGAGACTGTGGAACACTGACGAACAGTGACTAACAGTGGAGGCCAGCTCTGTGCTGATTGCAGCTCAGGAAGTCTCACCAGTACGGGCACTGGGAGTCTGACAGGGCTGCTGGCTTTGTAGCGCCTGGCCTTGCGGATGGCAAACTTTTCGGTGGGCGGGGACTTCCCAGCGATCTTCTGCTTGAAGGTGGGCACCTGTCTGCGGGGTAGGGAGGGTATTTACTCAAAACCACACCCCAAATATTTTCCCATGTCCGCCCAATGCACACACATGCCAACTATTCTCTACTCAGGTATCCATTCACACCCAACACATGCTGTTCTATACACAAACCTCACACATCCCACACTCTCCACACACGTGCTACATACTCCCCCACCGTACACATTCACCTGCACATATAATTCACATCTACCCCCCCCACACACACAAACAATCATACACACATTTACGGTACATATAATTCACATCTACCCCACACACACACTGTTCTCTACACTAACCCCACCCATATCTCAACATAACCTCCAAACGTACACACACCACATAGTGCACACCTACGCCACAGCACACAAGCACACTCCATAACCAACACTCCACAAATACACTTGCACTTCTCTCTCACACACACACATGCACACCACAGTGCCAGGGGTCAGTATACATATAGTGTGTGGATTCCTCTGTAGGGATCCCAGTCAGTTTACCTGAAAAGCTCCACTTCGTTGTCCCCGAAGGGCCGTGCCTCCCCCGGGGGCAGCATGCTGAGGTAGGCAGCCTTCATGTACACGTACATAGCCTGGGAGACAGAGACCAGCCACACAGTACAGGTAAAGCAACGCAACACCAGCCACACAGTGCAGGTAAAGCAACACAACACCAGCCACACAGTGCAGGTAAAGCAACGCAACACCAGCCACACAGTACAGGTAAAGCGACGCAACACCAGCCACACAGTGCAGGTAAAGCAACGCAACACCAGCCACACAGTGCAGGTAAAGCAACGCAACACCAGCCACACAGTGCAGGTAAAGCAACGCAACACCAGCCACACAGTGCAGGTAAAGCGACGCAACACCAGCCACACAGTGCAGGTAAAGCGACGCAACACCAGCCACACAGTGCAGGTAAAGCAACGCAACACCAGCCACACAGTGCAGGTAAAGCAACGCAACACCAGCCACACAGTGCAGGTAAAGCAACGCAACACCAGCCACACAGTGCAGGTAAAGCAACGCAAAACCAGCCACACAGTGCAGGTAAAGCAACGCAAAACCAGCCACACAGTGCAGTCAAAGCAAGACAAAACCAGCCACATAGTACAGTCAAAGCAAGACAAAACCAGCCACACAGTACAGGTAAAGCAACGCAAAACCAGCCACACAGTACAGGTAAAGCAACGCAACACCAGCCACACAGTGCAGGTAAAGCAACGCAAAACCAGCCACACAGTGCAGGTAAAGCAACGCAAAACCAGCCACACAGTGCAGTCAAAGCAAGACAAAACCAGCCACATAGTACAGTCAAAGCAAGACAAAACCAGCCACAGTGCAGTCAGAGCAAGACAAAACCAGCCACAGTGTAATCAGAGCAAGACAAAACCAGCCACACAGTACAGTCAAAGCAAGACAAAACTAGCCACACAGTACAGTCAAAGCAAGACAAAACTAGCCACACAGTACAGTCAAAGCAAGACAAAACTATCCACACAGTACAGTCAAAGCAAGACAAAACCAGCCATACAGTACAGTCAAGGCAAGACAAAACCAGCCACATACTGCAGTCAAAGCAAGACAAAACTAGCCACACAGTACAGTCAAAACTAGGGCTGGGTTACATGAGAGGGATCCTTAAGACAATGACCGGGGTATCAATAAATATATGTATCAAATGCAAAAAAATATTTTTAACCACTCAGAATGGAATTTTCAGATGATAATGGTTCTGTATAATGGTGAATAGAGTCCAGTGAATGTGAAATTCAGCTATTTTCTACTACTAAGCATAAATATTTCAGAACACATTCTGAAAAGAAGTTTTCCCTCTTTAACCAGACTTCAGGAAGTGTAATGGATATCATAACATCACTGTATAAAAATAAAATCACAACATGATCAAAATTAAATTTTATAAGCCGTAAACCAAATTAACTTGCAGACACTGCTGCCCTCCAGGAATGGAGTTTGAGATGCATGCCATAAAGAGTATGAATGATAGTTTCTTCCTGAAAAGCATGCAAGTTCTACAAATGCACAGGATGCTTAATCATTGGACTGAGGTCACTTCCTTTTAGTCCTGGGTCACTTCCTGTCTAACCCAGCCTCCAGCACAGCCTTTGCCCTACCTTGGACCAGCGGCTCTCCTGGCTGAGCAGGTCGGCGTAGAAGTAGGCCATCTTCCAAACACGCTTGTAAGTAAAACACCACATCAGCTCCCAGTAGCACATGTGGTGGAACTGCTTCCAGGCCTGTTGAGCCCTGCAGCCATCTTCAAACAGCGCCACCGCCTGGACGGGAGGGCACCAAACCACCATGGAGGCAACTTTATACTAATGGACCGATAACCCTGAGCACTGTGTCTATTTACACTGAAGAAATGAAAGACATTGCAGATATGGTATACATTAGGCCTAAACTGAACACAGAGCCTCACCTCATCGATGTTGCCTTTGATCTCTTCAGCCCTCCCTGCAAAGAACAGGAATATCGCCCCCTGCAGGGGATAAACACAGGCCTTAGGTTATTCCATCTATTATAATACTTGCCCTGAAGGTCCATAGTGTTGATTGGTCTTTGTTTGTACCTTAAAATAAGCAAACAGTTTTGACCCATTAAAACCAGGTATAAGGGAATAAAATGCAGAGTTAATTGGTTTAATTGATTGTTTAATCGATTGTCCTGTGTGGAGGATACTGGGCAGGATGACATCACTCACACGTGGGTATCGAACCCGGAACGGCTTCAGCAGCTTCTCAGCATCGGCCACATCCCCCTCACCCGTTCCTGCGGGTCAGATTCGTTCACTATCAGATGGAAAGTCCCTCTAGATGGTGGGTTGATATTGTGTGTTTGTGTGGGAGTGGAGGGGGGTGTTGGTCTGATATTGTGTGTTTGTGTGGGAGTGGAGAGGGGTGTTGGTCTGATATTGTGTGTTTGTGTGGGAGTGGAGAGGGGTGTTGGTCTGATGTGTGTTTATGTGGGGAGGTGTGTGTTAGTGTGATGTTGTATGTTGGAAGGTGTGTTGGTCTGATGTTGTGTGTTGGAGGTATGTGGGTCTGATGTTGTGTGTTTGTGTGGGAGTGGAGGGGGGTGTTGGTCTGATATTGTGTGTCTGTGTGGGAGTGGAGGGGGGTGTTGGTCTGATATTGTGTGTCTGTGTGGGAGTGGAGGGGTGTGTTGGTCTGATATTGTGTGTTTGTGTGGGAGTGGAGGGGTGTGTTGGTCTGATATTGTGTGTCTGTGTGGGAGTGGAGGGGGGTGTTGGTCTGATATTGTGTGTCTGTGTGGGAGGGGAGGGGGGTGTTGGTCTGATATTGTGTGTTGGTGTGGGAGTGGAGGGGGGTGTTGGTCTGATATTGTGTGTTGGTGTGGGAGTGGAGGGGGGTGTTGGTCTGATATTGTGTGTTGGTGTGGGAGTGGAGGAGGGGTGTTGGTCTGATATTGTGTGTTTATGTGGGGGGGTGTGTTGGTCTGATATTGTATGTCTGTGTGGGAGTGGAGGGGTGTGTTGGTCTGATATTGTGTGTCTGTGTGGGAGTGGAGGGGGGTGTGGGTCTGATATTGTGTGTCTGTGTTGGGGTGGAGGGGGGTGTTGGTCTGATATTGTGTGTTTATGTGGGAGTGGAGGGGTGTGTTGGTCTGATATTGTGTGTTTGTGTGGGAGTGGAGGGGGGTGTTGGTCTGATATTGTGTGTCTGTGTGGGAGTGGAGGGGGGTGTTGGTCTGATATTGTGTGTCTGTGTGGGAGTGGAGGGGGTGTTGGGTCTGATATTGTGTCTGTGGTGGGAGTGGAGGGGGGTGTTGGTCTGATATTGTGTGTCTGTGTGGGAGTGGAGGGGGGTGTTGGTCTGATATTGTGTGTCTGTGTGGGAGTGGAGGGGGGTGTTGGTCTGATATTGTGTGTCTGTGTGGGAGTGGAGGGGTGTGTTGGTCTGATATTGGGTGTGTGTGTGGGAGTGGAGGGGGGTGTTGGTCTGATATTGTGTGTTTGTGTGGGAGTGGAGAGGGGTGTTGGTCTGATATTGTGTGTTTATGTGGGAGTGGAGGGGTGTGTTGGTCTGATATTGTGTGTCTGTGTGGGAGTGGAGGGGGGTGTTGGTCTGATATTGTGTGTTTGTGTGGGAGTGGAGGGGGGTGTGGTCTGATATTGTGTGTCTGTGTGGGAGTGGAGGGGGGTGTTGGTCTGATATTGTGTGTCTGTGTGGGAGTGGAGGGGGGCGTGGGTCTGATATTGTGTGTCTGTGTGGGAGTGGAGGGGGGTGTTGGTCTGATATTGTGTGTCTGTGTGGGAGTGGAGGGGGTGTGGTTCTGATATTGTGTGTCTGTGTGGGAGTGGAGGGGGGTGTTGGTCTGATATTGTGTGTCTGTGTGGGAGTGGAGGGGTGTGTGGGTCTGATATTGTGTGTCTGTGTGGGAGTGGAGGGGGGTGTTGGTCTGATATTGTGTGTCTGTGTGGGAGTGGAGGGGGGTGTTGGTCTGATATTGTGTCTCTGTGTGGGAGTGGAGGGGGGTGTGGGTCTGATATTGTGTGTCTGTGTGGGAGTGGAGGGGGGTGTTGGTCTGATATTGTGTGTCTGTGTGGGAGTGGAGGGGGGTGTTGGTCTGATATTGTGTGTCTGTGTGGGAGTGGAGGGGGGTGTGGGTCTGATATTGTGTGTCTGTGTGGGAGTGGAGGGGGGTGTGGGTCTGATATTGTGTGTCTGTGTGGGAGTGGAGGGGGGTGTTGGTCTGATATTGTGTGTCGGTGTGGGAGTGGAGGGGGGTGTTGGTCTGATATTGTGTGTCTGTGTGGGAGTGGAGGGGGGTGTTGGTCTGATATTGTGTGTCTGTGTGGGAGCGGAGGGGGGTGTTGGTCTGATATTGTATGTCTGTGTGGGAGTGGAGGGGGGTGTTGGTGTGATATTGTGTGTCTGTGTGGGAGTGGAGGGGGGTGTTGGTCTGATATTGTGTGTCTGTGTGGGTGTGGGGGGGGGTGTTGGTCTGATATTGTGTGTTGGTGTGGGAGTGGAGGGGGGTGTTGGTCTGATATTGTGTGTCTGTGTGGGAGTGGAGGGGGGTGTGGGTCTGATATTGTGTGTCTGTGTGGGAGGGGAGGGGGGTGTTGGTCTGATATTGTGTGTCTGTGTGGGAGTGGAGGGGTGTGTGGGTCTGATATTGTGTGTCTGTGTGGGAGTGGAGGGGTGTGTTGGTCTGATATTGTGTGTCTGTGTGGGAGTGGAGGGGGGTGTTGGTCTGATATTGTGTGTCTGTGTGGGAGTGGAGGGGTGTGTTGGTCTGATATTGTGTGTCTGTGTGGGAGTGGAGGGGGGTGTTGGTCTGATATTGTGTGTCTGTGTGGGAGTGGAGGGGGGTGTGGGTCTGATATTGTGTGTCTGTGTGGGAGTGGAGGGGTGTTGGTCTGATATTGTGTGTCTGTGTGGGAGAGGAGGGGGGTGTTGGTCCTGATTTGTGTGTCTGTGTGGGAGTGGAGGTGTGTGTGGGTCTGATATTGTGTGTCGGTGTGGGAGTGGAGGGGTGTGTTGGTCTGATATTGTGTGTCTGTGTGGGAGTGGAGGGGTGTTGGTCTGATGTGTGTTTATGTGGGAGTGGAGGGGGGTTTGGTCTGATATTGTGTGTCTGTGTGGGAGTGGAGGGGTGTGTGGTCTGATATTGTGTGTCTGTGTGGGCGTGGAGGGGTGTGTGGGTCTGATATTGTGTGTCTGTGTGGGAGTGGAGGGGGGTGTTGGTCTGATATTGTGTGT
>JAFBMS010003080.1:0-19742 GCA_019788955.1 Albula glossodonta
TCTTCAAATGTCATGTATCTCTCTCCCTCTGTCAACAAGTCATTTTTAAACGAATGCTGTCAATCACAGAGAAACCAATAAAGATGTAAGTTATCAAATGTCACTTTAATTTAAAGCAGAAGGAGAGGGGAAAAAAAGAAGAAAAAAAAAAACATCTCACAATGTGAAATGTGGAGATGCTCTGGAATCTAACATTCACAAGCTATGGATGCCTGGATCCTCTTTGAAAATGTCACCGGCGTGGTCAATCAAAATCACATGGTACAGCATGAGTCAGTCAGTGCTATCCTCTGCCCCAAGGACGTCTGCAAATATAACAGAGAGGAGGGATTCGATGCTGCCTGACGCACAGGAAACGCAAACACTGCTGGGATACATTGGCCCTGCCCTGCCCTTTTATTCCTCATTGGTTAAATAAAGACCATAGAGATCATCAATGTTTGCATAACTTCTGAATTCCAAACAGGGATATTGTTTCCAAGGTTTGTTTTTTTAATAGTCCTTTGTTTTAATTTGCTGATACTAAATGTTGAAGTGTGCAATTATTGTTACTGTTATGTTTTTGGATCACATTTTTATTCATATGAAAAATAGCATGTCACAAGTTACATACATTCAACTTTGGAATAATACTCCTCTTGCACTACCAAACCCCCACCCACCCACACCACCCATAAATAACAGGCAGCCAGTCATATCTGAAATATTCTTGCCACTCTCATTGAATTACTTACTGCTGAATTTCATAGACATGTTTTAAGTAAACAGAAACTGAGGAAATGAAAAAGCAGAATATTCCCTAAACAGGCCTGCATCTGCAGCACACGCTGATCCACCTGACTGTAGCAGAGGGATTTTTCTCTCTCTCTTCTCTCTCTCTCTCTCTGGCTCTGACATGTAGCGTACACGCAGCGCTGCAGACAGTTTGCCAGGTGTGCATTGATGCACACCTGGCAAAACCAGATTATTAATTTTTTAAAGAGGCACATTAAGATTGTAGCACACATTCAAAATAGTGCTAATACAGTCTTAACAATCAAGGATACCTCTCTCACATATTAGCCTAGTAAAAAAATGTTTTCAGGGCCATGGACACCTATAATTGTTCATATGTCAACAATACAACCAACAACATAAACTTGAATTCTAAGGTGAAAGTGGTGATTCAAACCAAACATTCTAGAATAGACTACAGTGACAGGAAGAATGTGACAGCAGCGTGATATAATGCCAAAGTTTGCATGATCTGGTCTCAAATGTCATTGTACCCTTGAACGAGGTGCATCACCCAAATTGCTTTGGTGAATATCCGTCTGTATAAATGCATAGTGTGTAAACTTTGTGATTCACTTTGCACAACAGCATCGGTAAATTGCATAAAAAGTTATCATTTTTCTTTCAACTTACTGTCCTTGAGGAAGGGCTTTGTGTTGTTAGCTTGTCTTTATTAATGCACTTATTGTAAGTTGCTTTGATTTAATAGCATCTGTTAGATGACAAAAATAAAATGTAAATGTGGATGTCACACTTCTGCAAAAAGTTCTGCTGGGAGACTTTGACTGGTGTCTGTGGTGCTGTATTCCTGGAATGGTAATCTCTGCCATGGTAAGAGCTGCTCCCAGATGGTGAGGTCAATCTTAGTTTTACAGAGGACTTTAGCTCCTTCCAGATGACCATTCTGAGAGTATTAGGACAGTACCCAGGGGTTGGCATCCATCTTGCTGTGGGAGGTTATGGGTAGATTCAGGAAGTTTGCACACATATGCAAGACCCATGTCACCATGTCATACTGCATGCTCTTCTGTTTGTCATGGCCATGGTGAAGTGACATATAACTGGAAGGGACCTCATCCCCATATGGGCACAATCACTGTTCATCAAGGACAGGCAGAATTTAACACTGCTATACACACCATCCTCTATTTCCTTTCAAAATGAGCCTTGTAGAAATTCACAGGGAAAGGAGTTTAGCCGTACTTGGCTATCAATCACTGAGTTATCTGAAACCAATCAAAAGGTTTAGCAAAAAAAAAAAGCTCAAAATAGCACTGGCAGCATATCTCAAAGTGAAAGTCACAAACTGAAGCACAGGAATGTGTATCTGCCCCATTTTGTCACCGCAGGCCACCATGAAATTATCAATGTCATTAATACGGATAAAGTAGTTGGTATGATATTGGATGACTTGCCCAGATAAACCACAGAGTTCCATAAAACAAGCTCATCTTTCAACACAGTGATACTAAAACGGAACAGGTGATTACACAGTAATTAAAAATCTAATCAACTGTAAGTAATCAACTGTATTAAAACAATCTACGTTCCATTACAAGCTTCAGTAAATGAGATATTTATGTTCGCTGAGTTACTGAGGAGCACTTCTAAGTGAATGTGTATCCATAAACCTATGTACCAGTTTGATGATGCCAAGAGTGTCACTGTAGCAGGTCGAAAATGAGACCGCATTAGTATTCAGCTCAAGGGCTCTGTTCCCTCGAACGGCTCAGTCCACGCTCCTCACAAAGACTGTGTATATTCTGGGAAATTCATCTTCGCAGACGAGGAAGAGTGCTAATAATATTGAGCTCTGTGGAAAAAAAGGAGGGTAGCGTTTGGGTCGGCAACTTCAGGGTGCCAAAAAGCGAGCTTCTTAGAAAACGACCCTCAGGCAGGATCACTTCGTTTCTGGCAGATCCTCTCATCAAGCGTGTCTTTAGAATACACGCTGCCATCCCAGAATATTTAATATTCATTATGCCATTGTTCTATAACAATTACATATTTATCAAGCTAAAGTTAATTAGGAGGAATGTCACCTTTATGTTCCCTGTTCGATGAGAGGAGGGGGAAGTGTTTTATTCATCGCGCTTCATGAGCAGCGAGGCCAATGTTTGCGTTCTCAGAGGCACATTTACTCAGCAGTGAGAACTCTGCTTTTCAGAAAATGTCATCCAATGTCAAGGCATGGTGGATTTCCAAGAAAAACTTCTCTGAAACATGTACTTATAGTTTTTAATAAAATGAAAAAAAAACTATTGTGAAGACATTTTAATTAACTTTTGGTTGAGGCCAGGCTCCCTCACCTCCACTCCCCTGACCCTCAGCACAGGTACCCCCAGGGCTACGTTTTGAGCCCTCTCTTCTACTCCCTGTTCACCAAAGACCGTGTGGCCACACATAGCTCCTACCGGCTGATAAAGTTCGCGGACAACACAACGGTGGTGGCCCTGATCTCTGGCGACGACGAGACGGCCTTCAGACGAGAGGTCAACACTCTGGTGCAGTGGTGCCAGGACAACAACCTCACCCTCAATGTCGATAACACCAAACAGCTGATCATGGACTACAGGTAGCTGGAAAGAGGACGTCAAATCGCATAAATGGCACACAGCAGCGAGGCCAATGTTTGCGTTCTCAGAGGCGATGAGCAGGACAGCTACACCACATCTGTTATATGTGCAAGAACATTAATCACAGCACATGGGAGATCGGTTTATGTGCATTCCGGAATTTGATGAACGGGCAAAACACTCTTACGATCACTGGTCGGGCAGTATGCTTTCCAAACTCGAATTGTCATGTGACATTGTGTTCGAACGACGGCATGCGATGGGTAGCTTGAAAAATGGCAGGACACATATGTAAAAAAAATATAAATGGCAGGACAAGCCAAGTGGGCCCTCAACCTCCATCGTTTGTGAGAGAGGCAGTGCCATGTTTTGCCTTGGTAGTGTTTTAGACTCTGGCCATGGTTGGTAAGAGAGAGGTCCCCACTCCAGCACCCTGTCACAGGACTCACAGCTTCTGCATCCAGGGCCTTCGCTCCATGAGCCACCTGGAGGCCCCGTAGGTGTGGAAAAATGAAACCGTATTAATCTGCTGGTGCAATACAGTCATGCAAATCATGGAATTTTTCTTTCCCCATGAACATTCTTTTTGGGTGGGAGCAGAGCATGGAGAAGATCAAATACTTGGAGTGATCAGAGCAGATGCTTTACGTGGGAGACGTGCTCACAGGAGCTCAGGAGTGATGGTGTTATGTTGAGGACAAATTGTGGGTAAGCCTTGCACATAAAAAGCCGTTTTAAAAATGTGCCTTGTAAGGCTGACTAATGAGATGCGACGTTTGTGTCATGGCGTGCAGTATAAATAAGTCTGCCCGTTGTGTTTGCAGAGAATGCCGGGAATAACAAATACAATGCAAAAACCCTCCTGAGACCTAACAAAACTTTTATTTTTCAGAAAAATGGAAAATGAAATGTGTTTTCCTCGTTCCCCGTATTTTGTTGATGTAATGGACTCGGCATCAACAAAACACTAAATCAACAGCTTTACTTCATCTATAATGATGAGTACACTGTCACCCCACACCTTGCAAAGGGAGCTCCACGCAGTCTGTCCTTATAAAGCAGGATCAAACGCTGCTATTACCTGAGTAATCACAGGGTCTGTGATTCCTTTCCACACAAACAGGCAGTCCCACCGCTGGCCTGCAGTTCCAATATATAGGAGCTCCTCATCCAGACAGCAACTGTCTGGATGAGGAGCAGAGTCTCTTGGGTTAATTGTCAGTTCTTATGATAACTTCTGTGGGGAATCCTGAAAGTGGAAAGTGTGTTTATGTGTAGGCATGGGACATGCCTTGACACCCTGTAACTTGGCATATGGCATGGGGACCTGCTAAGTAAAAAATTTAAACTTAATATTGTCACAATACAGGGCATTTTATAACCATGACCATGATACAAATACTTTTTTTAGAGAAATCCATACTCAGAGGAAAACAAAAATCTGCATATTTCAAGCGTAATGGAATACTGCATAATCCATTGCCAATCAATACACAAACTCTGTGATTCAAAACCATAACTCTGATCTGCTGTCACTATAATGTGACAATTACACACACACACACACACACACCCCTACACACACACACACACACACACACACACACACCAGTGACACATCATCAAGCTGCCCATCAACCAAAGAAATAATCCTTTCATATGTTCTATATGTCTTATTGTATCTAAACAATCGTATAAGAAGCACATATGTCAGCTGCCTAGCTTTGATATGATTGAGTTTGAATGTAGCATTTTCAGCTTGACTGAGTTATCAGTTACAGGCAAGACAGTTAGCCACTGAGTGTAGCTTACTGCCTCTCCAAGTTATTCAGAGATTCTGCTGGCCAAATATTATGATTTTCACAGTGAATGAATTGTATGGAATATATTCTTGTTCTTTCTGAAATGTTTGGGTGCTGGAGACCATTTTGATGAGGCACACTCATTTCAGTCAGTGAGCTAGGCTCCTGACAATCGCCTTGCATCATTCAGGCATACTTCTTTGGCAGTGCATAACGCATAGAGAACAACTCTACATTTTTACATACCCAACTTTTTTTTTCCACACTTCCAATTTTAAGTATGATGATACAGTGAATAAAACACATCTCCAAAATGTATCATTGTGCTGTGAGAGAGAGTGCAAAGATTAAGTCCCTCATCCGCGTTTCCTTGAGCAGCTCAACTATGAACTACCTGTGACCCAGCAATGTGACCCAGCAATCTCTCACTGCATCAAAGTGAATAACAAAATAAGAGATATATAACAGAGACATATGAATGGATTAACTGTGGTGCCAGGAGAGGTGGAGGGAGGAGCAAGCTCCTCTGTTCCTCCCCTTGAACTTCTGTCAGTTCCTGTTTCTTCCTCAGCCTGGAGAGACTCTGCAGGAGCTTGAACAGCAGTGGCCTCGCTAACAGGCAGGCTCACCTGAGGATGATTGCTAATCAGACCAGGTGTGAGCACTTGCCCTCAATTAGGCCACATATTTAAAACACAGCATTTCAGGCTGGAGAGGACTTCTGGGCTTTTTGGTTTTCCCTTGGGCTGCGCTGGTTTTTCATTCGTACCATTTTCCCCACGGTTTTGTGTTTATTTTTTGGTCCCCCCAAAAAGGTGCTAATAAAAAGCTGTTGGTCGGTTTTTGTTTACATTCTGTTGCATTTTCCTTCCACTCACAACCTGGCTCAATGGCCACACCTGACATTGTGCCACAAAATGATTAGATTTGTAATATTCAGTTATGTATGTGCAATCCAACAGTTATGAATTGAAATAAAATGTTCTTTACTTTTCCAGATGTTCTGATCTGACTCTGACAGTGATCAGATATCATGATATCAGTTAACGGTCACGACATGCAGCACACAGACAGCAGAGATATCAGATCCTCTGCTGCCTGCTAGTACAGGATTCATTGCATACGTTTGCTAAATGTTCAATGTTTATGGTCCAGTCCAAAAAAAAAAAAAAATCTGACCATATAGTTTTCAGTCCTTAACAGTGACATAACATGCCTTGAAGATACCTTGGTTTTCTCCTCCACAAAATTTAATTTATTTTTTTTTTCTTGCATTAAACACAAGTGTCTCCTGGAGTGCATTTATTATTGTATAATTGACTCTGAATTCAGCATGCCCTCTATCACTATGTTCTCTTTATTGAAAACAATTACATTTGTATTTAGATACAGGTTAAAAATACAAGGTGAGGAAACTGGAAATTGGCTTTACTAAAATGCCAGCTTCAACTTCCAACCACTTTTCAGTATGATAAATATAGACAGCATTTTGATTATGACAATGCGTCAATAACCATAGTAAGGCAATGTTGGAGGTCTTCTGAATGAAAGTGTATCTTTATTTAATTAGATTTGCAAAAAATCTGAGCGTGCCGAAGTGTCTATATATGTGATTCATTGTTGTACCTGCGTTTCATGCTGTTTTTGTCAGATGTGTGACTGTTTCTCTCTGCATAATACCTTTTACAATTTCATGTCTGTGAATTTAGAAGATTTGAACAATTTAATATCTGGAAATTATTTGACATTGCAGTTGTTTTTATACTGTAGCAAACTACTCATTCGCTTGTCAGTCTGATCAGATATGCTCATAAAGTAATTTTACACATGCAAACCTTGTCATTTCAATCTATTCTCTTTGCTAAATGTATTCATATTGTGCCCTGAGAATCAGAGTCTATCCAGAGTACTGGCAGATGGCCCGTACAGTGTCACTGGTGGTGCTACAGAACACTGGAAGGAGGAATTCCCAGAAAACTGGTTAGGGCATTTCAGCGCATAATATGCACTGCTAAAAAAATAAAAAAATAAAAAAAAAAACCCTCATTAAAACAGTTTCATCGCTCTTACCTACAATCTGTTTGGCAAGTGGTCGGCTCCCACAACCAAACGCCACACAGAGCCATCAGCCTGCGATGCTACATTCCCTTCGAAAACAGCTCGGACCTCCCCCGAGCTCTAATCGCCATTAAGCCACCCTGTTTGTTTAGATCCCGCAGCGAGTATTTGAATAAACCCCGAGTCCGGTCCTCATCAGCCTGTATAGACATAGTAATCCGGGAGTGAAGTGCTGAGATTACAGAGAGTAGAACTGAGTCGTTATGGGCTAGTCTCTGCAGACCCCAGCATGGAGGGCCCAGAGCCGGGGAAGCAGGGGCCGCGTGAATGCCGAACGGCAGCTCTAGCTCCTGCTCCAGCCCTAGCCCAGCAGGAGGTAGCAGGCTTGCGAAATTTGTCTTGCCGACCGGCCCAATGTCAGAGCTGATGGATCCCCCCAGAGATGCTCCTTGCCTTGCTGAAGGTTGTGTGAGGATTTCTGAGGTAAAATGTTTACAAATTTTGTGTTGCAGTTTTAGCTATTGTATTTATGTTTTATTATATATTTATATCCTGCATGCAACAATCATTTCAGAAAAGATATTGCATATTGCAGATGTTTCCCCAGTTACTCTTATTATACATGACAAGCTGCAGTGTTGGACATTCAAGTGTGGAAATATGAAGCATGTCAAATACATAATTTTTACTGAAAAAAGTGATGAAAAATACTCTTACAATCAGTGTCCAATCGTGTGATGAGATTGTCTGTCTTTCTTGCTAACTCATTATCTTAAAGCTATATGGAATTAAGTGTTATACCCACATACAATACTACTACAAAAATAATATACTAATACATGATCTGAAACTATCTGTGGAATCAGTGGCTGGAGAGAGTTGGATGCCTTTGTAGACCTGCAATATTGTGAGTTCTGTGCCCCCAACGTGCTGTGTGGTGTCCTTACAGAAGGAGCTCTGTATCCTCAAGTCCCCTTGACCAAAACTAAAAAAAAAATAAAACAACCATGAAAATCCTACTTCTATCCTCAAAATGTCATTGAAAAGTCAAAGAAGATATAACTTTGGTCAGAGAGAGTTTAATAAAAGTCTGTAGCATTGTTTTACAATGCAAACGTGGATGGTTTGTAAAGCACGGAAAACGTTAACATAAATGAAAAAAAAGCAAGGCTTAATAGGCCATGTGTTTTATGGAATGGGTGACATTAAAAAAATTTTCAATTTTTATTTTCCCCCCTCATTTTTTGGTTTGGTCAACATCGCGGTCTGCGAGCAGAGCTTACACAGACATGAGTCTGAGCTGGTCCATGTGTAGCTATGCGCAGGTGGTCTGTGGGTGCATTACTGACCAGCAGGGACTGCTTGGATAGGGATTAGACACACACAACCCAGCCAGCCCACACCACCAATGTCCTACCCCCTCTGGGATATGGCGAGGCCTGCTCTGCATTGTTCGACAAAGGCTGCAGCCTACAGTTACATCTGACATGGTCCAGATTTCATACCAGACTGTCCACACGCTAGAACAGTGCTTTGTCAAGAAGAGGCACCTAGAAGGACCGCATTCAGAATTATAATATGCTAACAACACACAGTATTTTAAGGATAAATAACGGTGGGCCTTTGACATGATAGTAACTAATAGGCACTGTATGGTAAGGGGAAATATTACCAATAGCTGAAACCTTTTTAAAAATGTAATGGCGTTTAGTTATTTCCTCACAGTACAGTGTATTGAAAATTTGTAATGAAATAAAACACTAAATAAACATACAATGAGGTATTATTTCTGCCAGGATGATTCACAAACACTGCATTCCATTCTTCTCATCAACGTGAAGGAGAAGTGGCATGTGCTTCAACCTTGAATCTTGAATTGATGCGTGCGTTTTGTAGACAATGCATTTCACAGTTGTTCTCTTGCATCGCTTTGCCAACATTTTCCCACATTGTTAAGTTTCTTTGCCACAGTCTCTTCTCTCTGAAATGGGGGGAATGTTGAGTGACTCCAGGTGTCACTACAGTTTTACAGGGGAACTTTACCCTCAGCTACCCACTCTCTGCTACACTGAAAGACATTCAGAAGTGGAAGGAGAATGAGGGATGGGGGAGGGAGGTGTATGTTGTGGCAGAGGACTCATGAGCATCACTCTCAAGGTTGAGGTGATATGTTTCTTTCTCATGTGAAGTGTAGAAGTACATAGCTACTTAAGTACATTAGAATTTGAGATCAACCCGGAAGAGAGGAAATTTGGATAGATGTACTATCAGATACTGATATTATTGCATTTTCATAAAAAAATGTGAGATTATAATTAGGATTGATGTCTCCTTCTATGAGCAAGTGATATAGCCTACATCAATCTTCAACTGGTTCTAAGGGGCCAAGGCTAGTTTTAGTGAGATTCAATATTGATTGGATGAAGAGTTCCCATAACTGTGTTTGAATGCTTGAATTAGCTCCTGATTGAAAATAAATACCAAAACACTATGTACGCACCGTGCCACTTTTGGCCTGGAGTACGTTTGGTTTAAGCAATGAATAAACAGGAAAAAGCATTGTGAAATCTGCAGTGTTTCTGTGGCAATGTGGCAGGATAATATGATTGCTTTCAATCGAGAGTCAAGATTCGAGAGTTTACATTGTAATCAGTACTGTACTGTAATCAGTAACTTACTGGAAACTTACTGGACTGCATTACAATTCAAAATAGTGGAGATCCACAAAATGTGTGCATATTTCAGTTTTCATTTTACAAGCAACTTTTGTATTTTTTTCTTTTTTTCATTTTCGCTCTCTCATTTCCACTCATGAAAGGTGTCAAAGAAACATTTAATGAATCCATGAATGTGGCATCACCAAGATGTTGTCGATAAGTGATTTGGAGTGGGAAAGGCAACACTCTGAAGGGAAACTAATCCAACAAAATCATATAATAGCAGTAGGGGAAGTGGAAATTTGACAGATTACAGCATGTATAAATTGATGTGGTGATGAACATTTAAATGGCAGTTAGTATTATATAGTAAGAAAGTGAAAGCTTGGGAGATTATATGGACTCGTCGTCAGTCAAGCATTCATGTATGATAGCTCGCTAAGGCACTAACTGTGAACAGGACATTATTGGTGCAGTTAATACGGGACAATACTTGTTTTCTAATACTTTTCTAATACCAGAATTCATCGATCAGTAACTATTGAATAATGAGGGGTTTTTCAGAAATGGCTCTGCACGTTTGCGGTGCCTCTGTCTAGCACTGATGAAGAGGTAGAGAGAATCCTTAAATTAATGCAACATGCATGTTACTCTCCACTGTCTTCAATAAAGACAATGAGCACAAAGGAGAAGGTGCACTGGCACGAGCTGTACCTAGCGAACCTTAATCTTCAATTGATAGTATAGGCTGATATTTTGTGCAACAAAAATGATGGAAATTACTGAAAATGTACAGTATCGTCTACAGGTAGGTCTGCTCAGGTCTGTCAGTTTCTCTCTGCAAGGCATAAGCGCAAATTAACCTTGCAATTCTGAGATTTAATTACACCAGGCATTTTCTTTTTGTTAAATGGAATGAGCTTACCTGATGAAAGATCAGCTTATGGTCTCCAAAAAAAAAAAAGTGAGTTAGCCAGCTCTGCATGTGGATGTAATCAGATTTTAGTCAGAGGCAGGCATCTGGCACCAACGCTGAATTCCTGCAGTAGGCAATTTATGGGCTGTGTCTACCAACTGAGCTCTTTCCCCTAAGAAGGCTTATCCCTCTTTTAGGACAGTTCCCCTACAGCAGCTCAATGCAGGTACTGGAACTCTGTGAACATTTTCAATACAGCAGCCGAATGCAGGTACTGGAACTCTGTGAACATTTTCAATACAGCAGCCGAATGCAGGTACTGGAACTCTGTGAACATTTTCAATACAGCAGCCGAATGCAGGTACTGGAGCTCTGTGAACATTTTCTGAGAGTTTTTTCATACCTCAGTTCCAGGGAAGATGTTCTGGCCTTTATTGCCTACTGCTTGAGCTATAATGAGAGGTTCATAATGGCGGTAATGAAAGTGAATGGAAATATTTACATGTCCCCACCTGACACTAATTAAAATAATATCACATTCACTTCAAAATATGGGGAAGTACACTTAATGATAACTTACTGTTTGAGCATGCAGGTGTAATACAAAATGTAAATGTCTATAAACTATACAAGTTTTGACAAATTACAGCATCTTTTGCAGTTTTTCTCTCAAATGTTATGTTGTAATGACAGTTGATACTGTTGAGAATCCTTCCCAAGGCAAAACCCGGATACATTTCTCCCTGCAAAACAGACCTGTAGTGCCCACTGTCAGTTTTCTTAAACAGCACTGAATTGTGGGACTGGGAATAAACAGCATTTTACATGCTCGATGATTCAGACGCTAGACAGTGGAATTTTAATCAGTATCTGTGGTGTGGACGGGTTTCATTACGTAATGCGAGTGGAATTCAAACTCCCTGCCATAGCTGCATTTCCATATATCCTGTACATCAGGGATATTAAACCGGTGTCTGGAGAGAGGGAGGTGGGAAGGCAAGTTATGGCAACCCAGAGAGGTCCGCATGGCCATTTAATTGAAAATATTCATACTATTCAGACTTAAAACTGTAACTTTCTACATTTGTCTCTCCATAGTGTCAGCATTGCTCCCGCATGTGACAGAGTTATTGCCTAGATATATATCAAGAAGGCATCTGTTTTATGTTTACACATGTGCAACGGTAGTGTAAGTCTTTATTGCTGTAGCAATAAAACGCATTGCACGCGTGCAAATATTATGTGGAAAGTGTCTGGCCCATTTATGCAGTATGGGTGAATAAATTCTGCCCCTGGATGTAGCTGAAGAGCCGCATTCAACACAAACCTGCACAAACCTATGCTAATGAATGCCAGATCTACTGATTGTAATGGCTGTATTTTAGAGTGGAAAAGGGGAAAGTACAACGTGCACAATGCATGAAGTACTGACTTTTAAAATGGTGTTCGATTTATATATGGGTGATATAGAAAAGCCACTCGGATGGAGGATGAATTGCAATATAGTGGAGTTGAAATGACCAGGGTAGAACCTCCCCTGTCCATGAGAGGAATGCAGAGTTTTAGGCATTCTGTGTTGACATACTTGGCATGCTGTGGAAACATGCATCCTTACCACTCTGAAACCGATTGAGTTTCAGAAGCTCCTCTTAAAGGTCAGGCGATATTTAGCATAGTGCACTGGTAACAATTGTGCGATTAAAAACTGCTGACTAAAATTAATAATGTTTTAGATGCTTGAATTTATTTGTGTCTAGAGTGAGAGATAGCATATTCATTGTGCTCAATAAACCCACATACAGGTGCTCAAAAATTGCTTTTCAAAAGTTTGAAAAACACAAACTTAAAGAAGCAATATAATGCCACAAACGTAAAAAAAGAAATACAAAATAAAAAAAACAAATATGCCAACAAGTCTGCACAATGTTCTTTACAATGTTATGCAGTTGCAACGATAAACTTTTTCATACTATACATATTCTATTTTTGTCTGTTCAGTACGGTTGGAAGACACAGAACAAGAGATAGTTAATGCCAGTGAGAGAGTATAACATGCATGAGGAGACTAAGGGGTGATTTAATAGAGGTTTTTACATTTGTAAAAGGACTCAACCAGGTTAACTACAATACATTTTTTAAGGTGAGTTCAGTCTGTAGGGCAAGGGTACATAAATTGAAACTAGGTAAGAGCAAGTTCCGCACTGATATAAGGAAGTATTATTTTACACAAAGAGTTATCAATACATGGAATTGGTTGCCAGGTCATGTAGTTGAGGCAGAGACCCTTGCTGTGTTTAAGTCCAGACCTGATGCAGTGCTGGGTACTCTTTAATTGTAATGGCAAGCTTAGTTGGGCTGACTGGACTGTTCTCATCATAATATTTTCCTATGTTCTTATGTTCTAATATTCACAGCAGTCATGAGGTCAGGCCAGAAACTGTGCTATCTATGCTCCAATAACCAAAAATGCTGAATGTTGCTTTTTTTTTCCTCAAATGAAAGTGAAAAGATGCCTGGACCATGACTACTACTGCAATCTTTGACAGACCTTTTGCCCAGTGAAACCAATGGAGGAGAACCACTGACCAGAAGAGAAAAAAAAAGTGAAGAATCTAATCCTTTCTTAACTGGATTCTTCTAAGCCAGTAGCTCAAAACTAAATTGAGGCTAACAGACAGAAAATTGTCAAACGGCAGCTGAGTCTGTGTGGCGTAAATGCTGAGACTGCAGGAGCCTATGAACGGGGGTTAATGATGCAGAAAAGCAGACCGGCGGTACGCCATAAATTAATACAAGGCTGATCCAAACCTGTGCCTCTCTTACAAAAGAATGTGATAGAATAAAATGGATTTGGCAGAATTTGCATGTTGGAATGTAATATACTGCAACTGTTTTTTTTTCCTCTCTCTCTCTCTCTCTTTTCCCCAGCAAAGACGAGGCATTGGGCCGTGATTAATTTCTCTAAAGACAAACCCTTAAACACTCGCATTAGTCAGCCCGCTATCTGAGATTTGAGCACGGTGTAATTTTAAATCCCCAACAAGAGAGATTTACCAAGGCCTGAGAAAGCAAGCGTTCATTTTGCCTAAACACAGAACTGCACCTGAGGCAAAAAAAAAGGAAAAAAAGTATTTGGCTCCAAGTACTGACAATCTCACAATGTTGAAGTGACCTTAAGTTGTAGAAATGACTGTAACAAACATTACTGTCACAGCTGTAGCTGAGTGTTTCCCAGTGCTGATGTTTACATTGAGCCTGTTGTGAGATCCTCAGTATTGGTCAGGTCAGCACGGTATTCAAGTCTCAAGTCACAAGTTTCAGTGTGAATTCTATTCAGCCTCATTGCATTGTACTTCAACTGATGGCAAAATGAAATATTTTCCCTTTTGCCATTTTTGTCATGTTCAATTCAGTTCTATTGCCATGTTTGAAAATTAATGTTAATGTGTGAAATTAAATAAATATGAAGATAGATATGAAATTTGGCCTGGCATAGACATCACACAAATGTGGGTTTCAAAATAAGTATACACATTGTTGAGTACAATTCAGACTTTCTTTGTTATTGTGGTTTATTCTTGACAGTTTGGATTGTCAGAACATATTTTATATTGGTTAACATCTTTAACAAGAAAGGTTCTTGTGAGTAACCATGTTCCCTTAGTGTCTGAAAAACTTCAGTGTCAGGCACACACCGTGCATTCGTTGAAGAGGCGAGAGCTCACTTTATTATTCTCAGAACCCCTTGCTCTGACCCAGAGGGTGCAGGCTTTTGCCATGCTAATGCTCCCTTGGTTTATGAATATTGAAAGCAGAAATATTTGGCCTAAAACATTAATCAGATGTCGCCTAATTGTGCCTGTGAACTGAAATGGATGTGATGTCGTGTGGAGAGAGCAGAGACCAGAGATGCAAGCCCCAGCTCCAACTATGGGCACAGGGTCCCCTGTTCCTAATGCAGATGGACGGTGCTGTGCTCTTTCCTCAACCACTAATGCACAGGGAAACAAGAATTTCATAATATATATATTTTTTTTTTTCGTCCAGTATGTCTGGACTTGAAGTCACCCCCTCTGGGCTAGAAATCAGCGCAATCTGGAACATATGCTTAAGTCTACTCTGAATTCAAATTTAATGCAACTTTATTTCCCCTTTGCTTTAATTTGCTGAGGCAGTACTTCATGTTTTTTTCATCCTTTATTGTACAAAAAGGGGATGAAAATGTGCCTGAATATGCGATAAGTATATGGTACCTTGATGTAAGCTCCATGGCAACTCATGCAACTCATGGCAACTCCATGGAACAATGCATTCCTACACTCATGCCATGTTTATTTTATTTTTTTTTTTTGGGGGGGGGGGTTGTCTTTCCTGAGCATATCATGTACATATTTTCAATGTTTTCTTACTTTTGCCTCTGTGGTACAACCACTTTCTTTTTTTTTTCTTAAATATTGAGTACCCATTAAGGTTTGGACTGGCTGGGAATCATGTACCAATGTCACATTGCCGGCCATTCAATTTCTTCCTTTTCATTGTTGCATTGTTCTTCTTCTTTTGTGTTTTACTTTGTTGATTGATGGGGATTGGGAAGACACCGAAAGAGTGTGGAGATGGCAAAATGGAAAATGGGGCAAAGTCAGATTTCCTGGCTGCACCAACATATCAGTGAAAGTTTAGGTGTAATGTGGCAGCATTTCAACATTTACTGTTTGGTATTCAGACAGATCTTTAGTCCTTTTCATTTTTTTGTGGATTTTGTTCATTTTTTTGGGGGACATAAAGTTAAACAATGAAATCCAACTGCAGCACTTTTTAAACACATACATACCCAAACTTTTATAATTAATAACTGAGACCTGAAGAAACAGAGGGTCAAAAAATAATTCCCTGACTTAAAGAGATAAAATTAAAGGTGTCGATTGGCACAGAGCAGTGAGTAATGCAGTGTGTGTATTATTATTATTATTATTATTATTATTATTATTATTATTATTATGCTCATTAACATTGTATTTGTAAAATAACTGTAAATGATTTGCTACTATCAGTATTTCCCTGGAATTCTAACCATGCATTACAGAAATGCTTAGAACTTTATTATGCTTTGCTGCTTGGACCCAGACATGTACAACGCACTTTACTCTTCAATGGCCAGCGATGACATCACCGCCCCACAAGAAAACGGCACACCTCTGTAAGCACCCTTGGCCCCCCGGACGTGCGCCATCGTGATCACATCGTCCTGCTTTAGTTTAATTGTTCCACATGAGGAGTGATGGCCCCCTGTGGACAGAGAGCCTGAAGCAATCGCTTTACATGATTCTCCCCATCTAATGCTGCTATCAGCCCGGCATAGGCTTACATTAACCACGCAAGTGAGAGGACGTCACGTAAAATCTCACCTGCACCTGGGCTTGCTTGTCCACAGAAATCAGGAGTGTGTCAGCTCTGATCACGAAGCGATACATAAATAAATAAAAGACACTTAAATGTCCCCGCCGGATCAGTCACCTGTGTCTCTTCCATTACGTATGATACCATATTTTATGTTCTGAAATGCAATGACAGAACATAAAATATTTATCTTACACTGGCATTTAAATATGATAATTGCAGGTCTTTTTGTAGATATTTTCTGTGTCAATTTGTGTCACGTCAAGTTTAAGATTTAATATACTGAGATTAAGTATGCAACACATTAATTTGGTTCCCATATTTCTTGGTCATTGAACCTGAGCAAGGTAACATTCAGGCATAAACATTACCCTGTCACCCTACATCTTTTATCTTGTCAAAAGTCATTTAGCTAATTAATTATTGGCTGGATATAAATAAATAAAGGAATGAATAAATAAATAAATACAACTGTGTTTACAACTTTTACAAATCATTTTGACAATTTTTCCACATAACTGTGTTGATGTAAATCAGATATTTGGATCTAATAAATATTCAGTTTTATATTCATCCAGTATTATCCAGTATCTACTGTAGTGGCTAAAGGAAAAGTTACTTCCCAGCGCGGGGGCTTATATCCAATCACACCAGGGACACACCAGGGAAATAACATTGCTTCTTCTGTTGACAATCTGAACTGAGCTACTCAAGTTCATTGTACGACTGAGGAAGGACATACATCCAATTCTATTTAGTCACATGATCAGCGGTGCAAAGACTCGGGTGAATTCTAGCACACCCCACAGATTACCTGTTGTAATTACCTTTCTGTTTGTGCAAACCCTTTTCTCCAACCACCCAATACAGTGAAAGAAATTCTTCTTCCCTCTCCCTGAAAAAAGGCAATAAAGCTTAAATGAAAGTTCTTGGTCTATGTCTTTTGTGACTCATATGTTTCTTTTACTAGCTTTTCCAATATTGAAATGTTATATTTTGCATTTGCTTCGAATAAAATATTGTTTATACTGGTGAGAATCAAAACTAAAATTGTAAAACATGTAATGTGTCCTGCATTTCTGAAACTCCTCAAACTTTTTCAACCAATAGACCAAACTCTGCTCATTACTGGGTTATGCGGTGACTCAGATGGTAGCCTGAAAGAATCAATGAGTGAGACTTGGCACTGTCCTGGGGTAGACTGACATGTTTATCACATACCACTGAGTGAAACCTGCCACTGACCTGGGGTAGACTGACATGTTTATCACATACCACTGAGTGAAACCTGCCACTGACCAGGGGTAGACTGACATGTTTATCACATATCACTGAGTGAAACCTGCCACTGACCTGGGGTAGACTGACATGTTTATCACATACCACTGAGTGAAACCTGCCACTGACCTGGGGTAGACTGACATGTTTATCACATACCACTGAGTGAAACCTGCCACTGTCCTGGGGTAGACTGACATGTTTATCACATACCACTGAGTGAAACCTGCCACTGACCTGGGGTAGACTGACATGTTTCATACAGACAGTTTCTGAGGCATTCCAGTAGACCTTCAAATTTGCACCTTGACCTGGCAAATATTGAATTTTGTATTTAACTTTAAGTTTCATGAAATCAAAAGTTTCACACAGCCATGCATTGCCTCTGCCCTCCTCTGGATATCGCATCAGCTCACTTCCTGTGTGCACTGGGCTCCACTGTGTCTTAGGAACAGCGCCGAGTTTCAAAGGTCACCCTCAAAGTAGGGAGGAGCCTTCCCATTCCAGACAGCTCCATATATAAAATTAATGACAGTCATGTTTGGAGCATGTGCTCTCTGGGTATCTCCTGAAACATTTACAATCCAGACATAGGGAGACTCAGAGATAGCTGTATATTGGATTTTTTTTTATTTTTTATTTATTTATTTTTTTTGCCCGGTAGGTAATCAAAGTTCAACTTGTAGAATAAATCAATCCTCTCAGGTAATAACTTTGTGAAGACTGTATCTTACATGAGGCTCAAAGGTTACCCCAGACATCGGTAAGTGGGATATGGTACGATTTTATCAGACTACATTAACCGTTTTATGAGCTTTGCCATGCCCTGGGGTGCTGCAGACAAACACTGTTATCCTTGAATGAACTATGGCATAAGGAATAAACCATGACGGGCTGCACAGTTGTATGAAAATAAATCATGACAGGGGTATGATGCGGTCCCAAAGTGAAGCAGAGGTTTGTGGATTGATATGGAACTGCAATAAGGTCACTGCTGCTGGAACTACTTCATAGCTCTACATTAGGTTGTTTCTCCATGAAGGTTATGAAAAACAAACGTTTTTCGAGCATTTCACTGAGCAGTGGTTAAACACAAACTATAACTCACATGATGCAGAGTGAATCCTGTCAGATCTCGGCTTCATTTGGCATGCCATTTTATTTCTCATCACTGTGTCCTTGATTTAGTTTTTCTAAGATATAAACTGTTAATTTAAGAACATTTGTGTATGATTCCCCCCATAACATATTAACAAGTAAAATCATTTTAGCAGGGTGACATATATGTTTGTCTGCAAAACATATTTGATATAGTGATTTGTGCTCATGAAAGCTAAAGATAAATGTCTTTGTAGTAATGTTTTTCATAGTTTTTTTTTACCTTTTTTTCCTCTGCTACAATAAGAACATGTCACACCCTAAAGCCATGCCCTCTCTTGTTTTTCTTATTTTCAGAATTCAGGTGCATATGGCAGACCCTTACGGGCATCAGGGTTTTATGGAATATCATATGCACTGAAAAAGAATAAAGTCTGTTTTGAGTGAACTCTATGTGCCCTTAAAGGGAGAAAATGCATTTGATGGAATTTGACCCAGTTAAAGATGTCAAACACACTTTTTATACAAAAAACATGGCAGAGATTTGAGGACTGACATTGTCTTTAGAGTTATGTGGGGGTTGACACAGAGGCAGCTGAGCTGGTGAGTGATGCATGCATCCACACTGAACACTCTCCTGCCTCCTGAGGAACAGATGGCTTCCTGGGAAAATACTCCAGTTTGTGTGTGTGTGTTTTTTTTTTTTTTTTTTCATTTTTACTTTATTTGTATGTGTGCATTAAAACAGGCGAACATTATCTGTGTTAGTTTTGCACGGAGCGTCCTCGCATTACAAACAAGAGTTCCCCGCATATATGAAAAGCATAATAGTCAGATATATCGTCATTAGCGCTTCAGAGAACAACCGTGGGAGGATTTTAATTTCGGAGGTGGAGGGGAACAGCTCGGCACTGTAACCCTTGAGGGAAGGAGTCGCTCCTGCCTGTCTGAAGAAGCTCCAATCGTACACGGGGTCCCAGAGGGGAAACCCGATGACAGGCAGCCGCACTTCCCGTCAAATGAATCACTAAACCTGATATAGCAGGCGTGTAGTTTAACCCAGACTGGAACAAATTACTCCCAGTGATGAGACACTGGGGGATGAGAGCTCTGTACTGTACGAGAGAGAGGGAGAGAGAGGGAAAGAAGGAGGGAGAGAGAGGGAGAGAGAGGGGGGAGAGAAGGA
>JAFBMS010000309.1:0-132500 GCA_019788955.1 Albula glossodonta
ACACTCACACACTCACTCACATACACGCACACACTCTCTCACACACACACACACACACTCTCACACACACACGCACACACTCACTCACACACAGACACACACACACTCTCACAGACACACTCACTCGCACACACTCACTCACTCACATACATACACACACACTCACTCGCACACAGACACACACACTGTCACTCACACACACTCACACACACACACACCTCCCTGCTCTCCCTCTCTGTATTCCTTTGTTCCCCTCAGTAATATCACACAAACCCAGGTCAGAGCTTTTTAAACCACTCCCTGGAGAGTGAGAGACAGGAAGGCAGAGGGCAAAAGGGAGAGAGAAAGGGAGAGCAAGGGAAATGAGGAGAGGGAAGGAGAGAGACAGAGAGCTATAAAAGCCTGTTATTGTAATCTCCCGTTTTCCAGCATTGGGCCTCAGAGGAGACTTTGATGTGAATCAGCCCCAAAGAACCAGCTGTTCCCTGCTAACCTCCTCCTCTTGCTCCTCAGACAGGCTTAGTGTCACATCAGTTTGCAGGAACGCAAAGGATGTGTTCTGTCTCAAGACGCCATTTCGGATCCGCTGTCTTCAGCTCTCTGCTCTTTTGTTCTTTTTGTCCCCTTTTCATCTAATACAGCACTTTCCCACTGTAGAGCTGGAACCAGGCTGGCTCATTATACCCCCTTTCCCACTGTAGAGCTGGAACCAGGCTGGCTCATTATACCCCCTTTCCCACTGTAGAGCTGGAACCAGGCTGGCTCATTATACCCCCTTTCCCACTGTAGAGCTGGAACCAGGCTGGCTCACTATACACCCTTTCCCACTGTAGAGCTGGAACCAGGCTGGCTCATTATAGCCCCTTTCCCACTGTAGAGCTGAAACCAGGCTGGCTCATTATAGCCCCTTTCCCCCTGTAGAGCTGGAACCAGGCTGGCTCATTGTGTCCCCTTTCCCACTGTAGAACTGGAACCAGGCTGGCTCATTTTCCCCCCTTTCCCATTGTACAGCTGAAACCAGGCTGGCTCATTATACCCCCTTTCCCACTGTAGAGCTGGAACCAGGCTGGCTCATTATACCCCCTTTCCCACTGTAGAGCTGGAACCAGGCTGGCTCATTATACCCCCTTTCCCACTGTAGAGCTGGAACCAGGCTGGCTCATTATACCCCCTTTCCCACTGTAGAGCTGGAACCAGGCTGGCTCATTATAGCCCCTTTCCCACTGTAGAGCTGAAACCAGGCTGGCTCATTATAGCCCCTTTCCCACTGTAGAGCTGGAACCAGGCTGGCTCATTATATCCCCTTTCCCACTGTAGAACTGGAACCAGGCTGGCTCATTATACCCCCTTTCCCACTATAGAGCTGAAACCAGGCTGGCTCATTATACCCCCTTTCCCACTGTAGAGCTGGAACCAGGCTGGCTCATTATACCCCCTTTCCCACTGCAGAGCTGGAACCAGACTGGCTCATTATACTCCCTTTCCTATAGATACACTGCACTGCCATTTGGCTTCATCAGCTTTATGCTTCATTGGAAACGTGTGAAAAGAGCATGTGTGAGAGAGTGTGTGTGTGAGAGAGAGACTTATGAACGAGTTCCATTCCTACCACTTGTCGTAAGCCGATTTTCGACGTAAGTCGAAGTTAACACCTTAAGTCACTCACTCTGTACACACAACACATGAAGGACATATAAAATAAAGTAATTAAATGAAACAGTAATAAAAAAAAAGAGAGAACAATTTCTTGTCTTTATTTCTGTGTTCGTATTTACGAACCAAGCCTCGTAGGTTGAAACTAGGTTTTTTAAATAATTTATGGAAGTGCGTCGTAACCACGAAATGTCGTAACTCGAGACCGGTGTAACCCAAGGATTCCCTGTATATGCATATCAATCAGTGAACACTCTGTTAATGTGAGTGGAGAGTTTGCTCCATTAAGCTAACCATACGTGACTAGGAGTGTCGAGATGATTTCAGGTGAGATATATACAAATTAAGAAAAAAGAACTGGACTAACTCCATTGTGTGCGCGTGTGCTTGTTAGAGAGAGAGAGCGAGCGAGTGTGTGTGTGTGTGTGTGTGTGTCTGTGTAAACAAAATATTCAGCTGGACTTGGCTTGATATGCCCACAAGTCTTGTATTTTTGAAATTCATTGAATAAAATCCAGACTTTTTGTGGCATGCATACTCCGTTGAAGTGCCCTTTTAGGCACGGTATAAACCTGGCACTATCACTCTGAACTGCACTGCTTTCACCAGGCTTACAGCAGAGAGGTATAAACCTGGCACTATCACTCTGAACTGCGCTGCTTTCACCAGGCTTACAGCAGAGAGGTATAAACCTGGCACTATCGCTCTGAACTGCACTGCTTTCACCAGGCTTACAGCAGAGAGGTATAAACCTGGCACTATCACTCTGAACTGCACTGCTTTCACCAGGCTTACAGCAGAGAGGTATAAACCTGGCACTATCACTCTGAACTGCACTGCTTTCACCAGGCTTACAGCAGAGAGGTATAAACCTGGCACTATCACTCTGAACTGCACTGCTTTCACCAGGCTTACAGCAGAGAGGTATAAACCTGGCACTATCACTCTGAACTGCACTGCTTTCACCAGGCTTACAGCAGAGAGGTATAAACCTGGCACTATCACTCTGAACTGCACCGCTTTCACCAGGCTTACAGCAGAGAGGTATAAACCTGGCACTATCACTCTGAACTGCACCGCTTTCACCAGGCTTACAGCAGAGAGGCATAAACCTGGCACTATCACTCTGAACTGCGCTGCTTTCAGCAGGCTTACAGCAGAGAGGTATAAACCTGGCACTATCACTCTGAACTGCACTGCTTTCACCAGGCTTACAGCAGAGAGGTATAAACCTGGCACTATCACTCTGAACTGCACTGCTTTCACCAGGCTTACAGCAGAGAGGTATAAACCTGGCACTATCACTCTGAACTGCACTGCTTTCACCAGGCTTACAGCAGAGAGGCATAAACCTGGCACTATCGCTCTGAACTGCACCGCTTTCACCAGGCTTACAGCAGAGAGGTATAAACCTGGCACTATCACTCTGAACTGCACCGCTTTCACCAGGCTTACAGCAGAGAGGTATAAACCTGGCACTATCACTCTGAACTGCACTGCTTTCACCAGGCTTACAGCAGAGAGGTATAAACCTGGCACTATCACTCTGAACTTACAGCAGAGAGGTATAAACCTGGCACTATCGCTCTGAACTGCACCGCTTTCACCAGGCTTACAGCAGAGAGGTATAAACCTGGCACTATCACTCTGAACTGCACCGCTTTCACCAGGCTTACAGCAGAGAGGTATAAACCTGGCACTATCACTCTGAACTGCACTGCTTTCACCAGGCTTACAGCAGAGAGGTATAAACCTGGCACTATCACTCTGAACTGCACTGCTTTCACCAGGCTTACAGCAGAGAGGTATTAGCCTTGCCTGTAAATGTAATGTACTCTGTAACAGTCTAGTTGAGAGCTTTCTATTAATATTTCATATGAAATAAAAATGGAATTATAGATTATATCTTTCTCCATCATGTGGGAAGCAACCTTGCAGAGAGAAATGCTGAATTTCTTTTCATTTTCCCTGTCCTGTTCCCCCCCCTTTCTGTCACAGACAATGATGAAGAGGAGTAACCCTTCCGCACTGATGGTGCTGCCCAGCAGTCTGAAGTCTTCCCAGGATGTAGTGTGTCAGAGGAGAGGTGTGGGGGGGGGGTCTGACACACACTCGCATGGTTAATGTCTGATATTCACTGTCACATTCTAACATGGGCCATATGGAAATGTTTTGTACAGCCATACTTAACCAAAGTGTCATGTTGAATGTAACTCTGTAGCTACATGTCTGTAGGCATCACCACTCACTCAAACACACACACATACATATGCACACACACACACACACACACGCATGCACATGGAAATGCACAGAAAGTAATCTCAAGAACATGTGCCCACACACTCATACAAAAACTCTCTCTCTCACACACACACACACACACACGTGCACGCAGGCACGCACGTACGTGGTAGCAGCCTGTATGTCGGAAGGGTGCGTGGGGCGTATTTGCGCCCCCCAGTGATGTCAGGATGTTCTAAAAACACATGAGCCCTCAGTGTGAAGCCCAGGGCTGTGAGTCAGGTATCTGTCAGGTATTCATAATCCCGCACTGCCCCCCCGGTGCTCCTGGCCTCCTCACCCACCCTCTGTATGCACTTTTATGAAGGGGACTTTTTCAGCTGCATTCTCTCTTCTGCACTCTTTTTACCACTTCATTCACCCTGCTGTGTAAATATGAGGGACAAGCAGAGTGTGCTGTGTGTGCGTGCTGTATGGCGCGTCATGGCAGCATATGGCGACGTACACACAGCCATACTGGAGTGTGCTGTGTGTGCGTGCTGTATGACGCGTCACGGCAGCATATGGCGACGTACACACAGCCATACTGGAGTGTGCTGTGTGTGCGCGTGCTGTATGGCGCGTCATGGCAGCATATGGCGACGTACACACAGCCATACTGGAGTGTGCTGTGTGTGCGCGTGCTGTATGACGCGTCACGGCAGCATATGGCGACGTACACACAGCCATACTGGAGTGTGCTGTGTGTGCGCGTGCTGTATGGCGCGTCATGGCAGCATATCGCGACGTACACACAGCCATACTGGAGTGTGCTGTGTGTGCGTGCTGTATGGCGCGTCGCGGCAGCATATCGCGACGTACACACAGCCATACTGGAGATGCGGATTGGGACGGATCCCTGATTTCTTTGATATAAAGCTGATATTATGTATCTTTGTATGTGAAAAATAAATGCTCACGTTTGTTACATCCTGTCTGTGGTGTTGTTTTGATCCTGGATAAAGAACAAAGCTGCTCTTAGTTACATCTGAAATAATGTAATCATAATATTACACAAATTGTTGTTCATATTTTAACAGCCATTGATAGCATGATCCTTTAATAACATATTGCTGCTATGCAGCACAAAACCCCTTTCATGAAAAATAACACAGAATTTTCAGAATTAAATGTCCAATGTATCACTGACAGTAGTGTCTGCAGGTTTAACTCCAGTCTTGGACGGCTGCAGTGTCTGCAGGTTCAACTCCAGTCCTGGAGGGCTGCAGTGTCAGCAGATTTAACTCCAGTCCTGGAGGCCCACAGTGTCTGCAGGTGTAACTCCAGTTCTGGAGGGCCGCAGTGTCTGCAGGTTTAACTCCAGTCCTGCAGGGGGCAGTGTCTGCAGGTTTAACAGTGCAGGGAGTTTTCTGTTCTCATCTGGAATTCCGCAGTCAGTTGTGACCCAGGAAAACTAGTTGAGGTGAGTTACCTGTGTACTCAGCTGTTTTACTTGGCCATTTAACATTGAGTAACAACAAACCAGTATACTCTGCAGTATTTCGTATTTCCTAGTAGATGTTAAATTGCATGTATTTTTCTGACCTGGTTTGAAATGTGTCTTTTGTCTGAACATAGGGCCTGCCACTCATGAATGACTGCATAATATTTCCATAATATTTCCATATTAACAGATTTATTATGTTCAGGTGAACCACATGGGGCTTGGTGCTGACTCCCACGGGGGGGGGGGGGGGGGGGGTCACAGGGTTTGAGAAAAGGCAGTGGATACGGGAACGCTGTGTGTTCCGCTGCTGGGGGGGGTTAACCCTGCGGGGTCAGGTGTGACCAGCGTACTCATTATCTGCATTCTCAGACAGCCGTGATTACAGTGTGTTCCAGCTCCCCTTCATCTCAACAACACTCTCACACTTTAGTACCACTAAAGCAGTGGGCTGCGTTTTTCTTTTTTGGGTGTGTGATTTCATTTTATTTTATCATTTTTTTTGTCAAAGCGAGCGGTTCACCTTTGGGTGTCATTATTTTTTAAAAAGGAAGATCAAAGCAAGTTTTCAGTTTGAATGTTGTTTCCTGTTTAGAGGCATAGTATAGTATAGTTATTTAGCAGACACTTTTATCCAAAGTGACTTCCAGTTGATTAAGCTAACCAGGGGCCAATCCCCCTGGGAGCAATGTGGGGTTGGGGGCCTTACTCAGGGGCCCAACAGCACTGGTGTTCTTAATGTGGCTGGACTGGGTCTTGAACCACCAACCTCAAGGGTCTAAGTCAGACTAGACTACAGGCTGCCCTGTACAGCAGCCTTTGAAATTTCAATCCCTCCCTCTGGAACCCCCAAATTCACCCCACTGTGTCCTTTGGGTGGTGGGGGAAAAAGGGGATACTTATTTAATTGAAAAAAATCTGTGCTTGCACCTTCTCAAGTACATGGTACCCCATATACAACTAATAAATTATCAGTAATACATCCTGTATATATGACTCTCACTCACCACTTCCTTCAGTCTTTCTGCTCCTCTGTTTTTCTTTCTCTCTCCCTATCCCCCTCTTGCTCTCTCCCTCGCTCTTTTGTAAAGATTGTTTTTGAGTTGTGTCATTCCCCATTCACAAACTCCATTTTATGCCTCTTTGTTCCCTCCTCGGAGATGGGGAACGCATCAGTCTGTGGGTTTATCTTTTTTCCACATTTAATTACGTTTCACTTATCTGGTGAGAATATGCAAATGGAGCACCTGCTAATTTCTGAATTGCCGCAGAAAGGGGCAGAGAGGGAGAGAGGTGAGGAGGAGGAGGAGCCGTCAGTCACCGCGCAGTGCGCGTGTTGGGAATACCGTCAACAATCCGCTCCTCCAACCCAATGCGTTTCAGCACCTTTATTCATCCTGCGCTGGACAGCAATACAAACGAACTCTGCGTATGATCCAGTTTTAAACTTTTAGATTTAAATTTTTAGCAGTTTCCATTGTCAAAAAATGAATTATTAAAGTTTTTTTTTTTTGTTGTTAAAATATAAGACCTGCTCTCATCATTTTCGGCTCCCTGTAGAGTGAGTGAATTTGGCAGAAACTGAGGAAGTACAATATGTTGTATCGGGATATTTTGGTTGTATCAGGGCTGGTTTCACACCACCCTGAACTCCACCTGTGCCTCCACATCTCACCTGTACCGCAGTCCTAACCTGTACCTGGCCCTCAGAGGCAGGTATTGTGCCGTCTGTCTTGAGTTTTGCATCTGGTTTTGACTCCTTCTCCCAACAAGACTCATCAGTGCATGACTCCTCTGCTTCATATGACACCCTGCAGTGTGAGTGTCTGTGTGTGATATTTATGAGTGAATCTCCACTCTCTGCTCAGCCTGCAGTGTGAGTGACTGTGTGTGATATTTATGAGTGAATCTCCACTCTCTGCTCAGCCTGCAGTGTGAGTGACTGTGTGTGATATTCATGAGTGAATCTCCACTCTCTGCTCAGCCTGCAGTGTGAGTGACTGTGTGTGATATTTATGAGTGAATCTCCACTCTGTGCTCAGCCTGCAGTGTGAGTGACTGTGTGTGATATTTATGAGTGAATCTCCACTCTCTGCTCAGCCTGCAGTGTGAGTGAGTGTGTGTGATATTTATGAGTGAATCTCCACTCTCTGCTCAGCCTGCAGTGTGAGTGAGTGTGTGTGATATTTATGAGTGAATCTCCACTCTCTGCTCAGCCTGCAGTGTGAGTGACTGTGTGTGATATTTATGAGTGAATCTCCACTCTCTGCTCAGCCTGCAGTGTGAGTGTCTGTGTGTGATATTTATGAGTGAATCTCCACTCTCTGCTCAGCCTGCAGTGTGAGTGACTGTGTGTGATATTTATGAGTGAATCTCCACTCTCTGCTCAACCTGCTCTGCTCAGCCTGGCCTCAGTCCAGCGCCACACCTCCTGCAACTAAGGGCAGAACCAGGAAGTCACTCCCACTCTCTCTCTCACAGTTTCAGATAAACGAAACTTAACTCCGTCTCTATTAGTTGGTGCAGTAAAATGGCACAAGCTGGAGATCTACTGGATCAGGACCAGTTCAGCTGTTCGATCTGTCTGGATCTACTGAAGGATCCGGTGACTATTCCCTGTGGACACAGTTACTGTATGGGCTGTATTAAGGACTGCTGGGATCAGAATGATCATACTGGTGTCTACAGCTGTCCCCAGTGCAGACAGACCTTCACCCCAAGACCTGTTCTGGGCAGAAATATTATTGTGGCTCAAATGGTGGAGAAACTGAAGAAGACAGGACTCCAAGCTGCTCCTCCTGCTCACTGTTACGCTGGACCTGGAGACGTGGCGTGTGATGTCTGCACTGGGAGAAAGCTCAAAGCCATCAAGTCCTGTTTGGTGTGTCTGGCCTCTTACTGTGAAACTCACCTCCAGCCTCACTATGAATCTCCTGCCTTTAAGAAGCACAAACTGGTCCAAGCCACTGGAAACCTGCAGGAGAAGATCTGCTCTCATCATGACAAACTGCTGGAGATTTACTGTCGTACTGATCAGCAGTGTATCTGTTATCTGTGTACAATGGATGAACACAAAGGCCATGATACAGTCTCAGCTGCAGCAGAAAGGACTGAGAAACAGGTAGGACTGGAGCTCTTTACTGGCAGATCTGATACTGGCTATAATGGGAGAGCAAAAGTGGAAGAATTTCAGCTGTTTAATCAAAGGCTTTCACTGATAATACATTGAATAATATTATTCATTTTTGTTGGTTATTGTTTTATTCTGAATACGTTTGTCAAATTTGTGGATTTCAAAAATTGAACTGGATGTGTTTATTAACTCCAATTCAACTGAGTTATGGTACTAAGTACCAGTGAATAGTTTTATGAGAATTGTATGATAAAATGAGCTGAACACTGATTTTCAGGTGTGAAGTCCACAGTGATAAAACAGTAAGAGCAGGAAGTGAACACAAGCCAGCTCTCTGTGACAGCTCTGTTCACACCCCTCACCCCCCTATTCACTCCCTGAATGGGAATCAACATGGCTGGAGCAGCTAGTTCACTCACACAGTTTAACAAGCTTTACCCATAAGGCCAGTGCACTTCTACACACTGACCTGCAGAATGTCATGTCATTTAATAGTTATGGTTTAATCTTTAATATGATATTATAATTACTGAATGCATATATTTTGTTATTATATAACAGATTAAACATTTTTTTCCACAGAAGGAGCTGGGGGTGACAAAGAGGAAATCCCAGCAGAGAATCCAGGAGAGAGAGAAGGAGCTGCAGGATCTGAGAAAGGCAGTGCAGTCACTCACGGTGGGTACTGACCAGAGGAGAAGACAACAGCTGGCTGCTGGAAGAGCCATTTCAGGGCTCAGTCAGGGCTCTCCTCCAGTCAGCCAGTGAGGAGCCCAGTGTTGGGCCGCTTTCCAGCCCTGTGGGGCTCAATCCCACTGAGCCACACTGTGGGGAACAGGCTGTCTGGGGTCCCAGTAAGAACTGAGTGAAAGGCCTAGTTCAAATGTACAGCCCTCCTCTCTCTGTGTCTCCTAACAGCGCTCTGCACAGGCAGCAGTGGAGGACAGTGAGAGGATCTTTACTGAGCTGATCCGCTCCATTGAGAGAAGGCGCTCTGAGGTGAAAGAGCTGATCAGAGATCAGCAGGAGGCTGCAGTGAGTCGGGCTGAAAGACTCCTGGAGCGACTGGAGCAGGAGATTGCTGAGCTGAGGAGGAGAGACGATGAGCTGGAGCAGCTTTCACACACAGAGGATCACATCCATTTCCTCCAGGTAACATCACTGGCTCTCTGACAATCTGCACTGTGTACATTGTACATGCATGGTGAGGCGTGTTCCTCATTTACAAAGATCTGCTCCTGGCATCTCCACAGGAATGTGTATTGAGACTGTTTGGCTCTCTGTCTGTCTGTCTGTAGAGCTGTCAGTCTGTCTGTACCCCTCCTGGACCTGGAGACTTACCCAGCATCACTGTCAATCCACACCTCTCTTTTGAGGCTGTGAGGAAATCTGTCTCTCAGCTGAAAGAGCAACTGGAGGACATCTGCAAGGGGGAATTAGTCAAGATTTCTGAAACAGGTGATCACAGTGAAATTACATTCACTTGTGTAACTTGATATATTTTTAAAATTTATTCCTCATTTCTCTCATTTCAGTAAAATAAAGAAATAATCGACATAAACTCACAAACACACTCTCACACCTGTTCAAGCTGACACACACATTCAAATGCACATCATTAGCACAGACACACACGTATACATGTGCATATTTCACACAGGCTCACACACACACACACACACACACACACACTCCCTGCTGCTGTGGTTCTCAGTGCAGGGTAGTACTAACTCAGTGTACAGTATGAGTGTAGTCAGAGTACACACACACACACACACACACACTCACCCTGCTGCTGTGGTTCTCAGTGCAGGGTAGTGCTAACTCAGTGTACAGTATGAGTGTAGTCAGAGTACTGGCCCTCTGGCTTGTTTCTGAGCGCAGTGAGTTTATGTTGCTTCCTGGTCTGTTCATTGCTCAGCTCTGCAGGGTCCTGTATCTCTGCTACCTGCTCTCTGTCTGCTCGCCATGGCAACCAGGGAAATCTGCTACATTGTTGCAGTTTCAAACTTTCAGTTCCAACTGTCACTGCAGTTTAAAAGCAAACTGCCAAAACTACTGAGCCTCCAGCGCTAACCTGGATAACACATTATATTACAGGATATTACATTATATTAATCTCACTTTCACATTTGGACTTTTTCTTTATGCACATTTTATATAAAAAAAAACAGCATTCTGCTCCTCCAGGAAATCTGATGAAAAGTGAATCTTTAGGCTCTCATGCTGTGATTCTCTCTGCAGTGAAAGAAGTCCATATTGTAGAGCCCAGGACCAGAGAGGACTTCTTGCAATGTGAGTCTGAAATTAAACTAAAATTAAACAATGAGGCAATGTGTGAATATGAGGAAATATGAATAAAATGAATATTTGAAGTATTTTGTACACTCATGTTCTGATTTACTTTCAGGATCTCATAAATCTTCTCCTCCATCAGATCCCTGTTATAATTCAGCTGCAGTGATTCTGGCATTAAAAAATATGGATAAAATATGATAATATGTGTACTACAGTAACACACTGTATAGAGATAGTTTCAGATAATATGTGATAATACGTTTCACAGTTATCCACTGTATGTAGAATTAGAAAAGCAAATATCACTTTAATGGAAAATTCAACACTCAGGTAAAGAAGGAAAAAAGAAAGCAACAGAAATAAAAGCTTTAAAGTGAACAAAATAATCAACTGTATAATAATAATCAATGTCAATATGAAATTATTAAAATGTAAAATATGTAAGTGATGTAATGTGATGATTATGATTACTGAGCTCTCTTCTCTCCTTCTCCTCCATCAGATTCCTGTCGGCTCACTCTGGATCCCAACACAGCGCATAGAAACCTCCGTCTGTCTGAGGGAAACAGAGAGGCGACACGGGTGAGAGAGACCCAGCCATATCCTGATCACCCAGAGAGATTTGACTCCTTTCCCCAAGTGCTGTGCAGAGAGGGTCTGTCTGGACGCTGTTACTGGGAGGCTGAGTGGAGTGGGGATAAGGTTTATATAGCAGTGTCATATAAAGAGATCAGCAGGAAAGGAGGGGGTAATGACTCTGCTCTGGGATATAGTGCCAAGTCCTGGAGTTTGTTCTGCTCTCCTTCCAGTTACTCTTTCTGGCACAATAATAATCGCACTGAAATCCCTGTGCCCTCCTCCTCCAGAATAGGGGTGTACCTGGATCACAGGGCAGGAACTCTGTCCTTCTACAGCGTCTCTGACACAATGACCCTCCTGCACAGAGTCCAGACCACATTCACTCAGCCCCTCTATCCTGGGTTTGGGGTTTATTATGAATCTTCTGTAAAACTGTGTGATCTGAGCTGAGGGAGAGAATACTGAAAGAGGGAAAAACACTCCCATCATCATTATCATATAAAGAAATAATACAATCAAATAAACAATTGCTGAAAATACATATAAAAATAAAAACTTTTAAATTTAATTTTTCATAAAAACTCATTTTAAAGAGTGCATTTTTGGTTGGATCTTCTGTAAAACTGTGATCTGGGATGAGGGAGAGAAGGAAAATACTCCAGTGAAACTGAAATTTAAATGTAAAAATTTGCATAAATTGCTGAAACTACTACAGCATTTTGGGAAAGAAACTGTAGTTAATTGTGTGCTTTTCCTGTGTATGTGTGAATGCTGTATCAGGGATATCCAGCCCTGGCCCAGCCTCTCTCTGTCACATGCTTTGGTCCTGCCCTGAGTTAGAGGAGCTCTGGAGTTCAGTCTGTGAGACTCTTTCACTCATAATAAAATGCTGTACTGAGCCCACTCTGCTATCAGCGCTTTTAGGAGCCGCCCCAATAGGGCTGCACTCACCTGAGCACTTACCTGTGTCTGTCTGAGGGGAGCAGAGAGGTGAGATGGGAGAAACAGCCCCAGTCATACCCTGATCACCCAGAGAGATTTGACACCTGTGTGCAGGTGCTGTGCAGAGAGGGCCTGTGAGACGGTCACTTGTTCCACCCCTCAGTGTGACCAAACGGACAGTCGCTCTGTGGGGCACGTCTTAGAGTCAGGCAGCAGTGAGCCCAGTGGCTGCTTTAGTTACTGACCTTGCAGTGGAGACGCTCCTGTCTCTGCTGCTGCTGCGTCTGTCTGCTCAGTCAGAGCGCTGGATGCTGTGGGGAGGGTGCTGTGATCAGGCTGACCTCTGGCGGACAGAGGCGGTATTGCAGCTTAGCGCTTTAAGTAGCGCTGGGTCCCAGAGTTTGCGGAGGGGCTAACTAGTCTCATTCACACTGACTTTCCTTTCTCATTTCTGCTTACGTTTATGGAAGAAATAGTGTTAGCATTTGATTAAAGATTTCCTGAAGAACTACTTAAAAAAAAAAAAAAAAGTGGGCACTTGGAAGCCAGAATATGGAGTCAGGTAAAATGATGATGATGTAGAATTGCAAACAGCATGGCACATGTGTGTCTGTCGCAAATGGATGATTAAAATAAAATGTATTGATTGATGGTAACAATAAAATATACAGATTTAAAGACAATTGTCCTTGTTCATTTTTATTATTGATTGTAATAATCAAAAGTGTTGTATTAATACATTATTCTGTCATCAAATGACAACATACAGTTTTTCATTATCCACAATGTTTCCTCTGGAAATTAACACACAGTCTGGCTACACCATGATGGTGGACAAACGTTTAAAAAACCAGGTCTTGACTGCAAGTACTGTCTACTTATTGCAGCAGTAGAAAACAATGAAATCTGGTTTGACACCTGTCCTCCACTGCTGAGAGTGTGAACACAGAATGAGGGGTTGTGAGGTGAACACAGTGTGGTGTGACGGGGTAAAGAATAATTCTGAGAGTGTCTGCCAGGGGAATCAGGTAAGTAAGATCGTGAGAAAGGCATTTCCATCGTGGATCTGCAGTGGGGAGTTCATTAGTGAAGAAGAGAAAAACTGCTGGTTTTATGTTTTTATTTTTGTTTTTTAATCCTCCAATTGGATGGGATTTTCACAGTTCGCTCCATGAAAAAAAACCTAAGGTCAGGAGTTGGGCTCGGCCAGCAATGATGTCACTTCCTGGCAGAGGCACACAGGGAAACACATGGCGGCAGCTGGACTTTCACTCCCACATCTGTGTGTGTGTGTTTATTTGTTTATATGTTTATGTGTGTGTATGTGTGATGTGTTTACCTTGCGTTTTTTCCTCTTGCATAACTCTCTGCCTCTTGCAGAGATCAATCAGAGGCCATGGTCAATCAGAGACAGTGGCCAATCAGAGGCCATTGATGGAGCAGACAGCAGGACGCTCTAATGGTGGCAGTGAGGACGGAGCAGACAGCAGGACGCTCTAATGGTGGCAGTGAGGACGGAGCAGACAGCAGGACGCTCTCATGGTGGCAGTGAGGACGGAGCAGACAGCAGGACGCTGTAATGGTGGCAGTGAGGACGGAGCAGACAGCAGGACGCTCAAATGGTGGCAGTGAGGACGGAGCAGACAGCAGGACGCTCAAATGGTGGCAGTGAGGACAGAGCAGGCAGCAGGACGCTCTAATGGTGGCAGTGAGGACGGAGCAGACAGCAGGACGCTGTAATGGTGGCAGTGAGGACAGAGAAGACAGCAGGATGCTCAAATGGTGGCAGTGAGGACAGAGCAGACAGCAGGACGCTCTCATGGTGGCAGTGAGGACGGAGCAGACAGCAGGACGCTCTCATGGTGGCAGTGAGGACGGAGCAGACAGCAGGACGCTCTAATGGTGGCAGTGAGGACAGAGAAGACAGCAGGATGCTCAAATGGTGGCAGTGAGGACAGAGCAGGCAGTGAGGACGGAGCAGACAGCAGGACGCTCTCATGGTGGCAGTGAGGACGGAGCAGACAGCAGGACGCTCAAATGGTGGCAGTGAGGACGGAGCAGACAGCAGGACGCTCAAATGGTGGCAGTGAGGACGGAGCAGACAGCAGGACGCTGTAATGGTGGCAGTGAGGACGGAGCAGACAGCAGGACGCTCTAATGGTGGCAGTGAGGACGGAGCAGACAGCAGGACGCTCTAATGGTGGCAGTGAGGACGGAGCAGACAGCAGGACGCTCAAATGGTGGCAGTGAGGATAGAGCAGGCAGTGAGGACAGAGCAGACAGCAGGACACTCTCATGGTGGCAGTGAGGACGGAGCAGACAGCAGGACGCTGTAATGGTGGCAGTGAGGACGGAGCAGACAGCAGGACGCTCAAATGGTGGCAGTGAGGACAGAGCAGACAGCAGGATGCTCTAATGGTGGCAGTGAGGACGGAGCAGACAGCAGGACGCTCTCATGGTGGCAGTGAGGACGGAGCAGACAGCAGGACGCTCTAATGGTGATTAAGTCTGCATGGGCAGCAGGTTCTCGTCCCTCTTATGATGTTTTACCAGTCACAACTCATTCAGATTTTAACAGTGAAATAATGCTCTTTAAAATGCAGTGGCCATTCCAGCATGTATCCTTCCTCTGTCTGCTTCTCCTGCCTCCCTCATTTGGCCTCACTCTCTGTTTTGGTTCATTTCAATTCAGGTTTTGTTTACTGGCAGGGCAGCTACAGACAAGTTACCAAAGCAAAACATACACAACATGCAAAATATATTAAATAAAATAACCACATTAAATAACCACAAACATGTTGACATATAAAAAGAATTATGTGAAGAACATCACTCTCTCCTTCCCTCCCCCATCCTCTCCCTCCCTCCCTGCCTGTCCTCTATGGATGGCAGACAGACACCATGATGGCTGAGACACAACAGACAACTATAATGTACCGATAAAGTGGAGTAACTGTGAATGCACCTCATAGACACAGATATTCACACTAATGCACAAAGTTAACACCTGTGTGCCACATGTGCGACCCCCAGTGTACAAATTTAGCAGTTACTTTCATTGAAAAATTGCGGTTAATGTCTTCCTTGTAATTTTTACACTTTGCAAAGTCATCCCTTTGGCCGGATTGGACTCTCTGCTGGGCCGTATGTTTGACATCCCTGGCATAGAGCCCTGGACCAGAGAGGACTTCTTACAATGTGAGTCTGAAATTAAACTAAAATTAAACAATAAGGCAATGTGTGAATATGAGGAAATACGAATAAAATGAATATTTGAAGTATTTTGTACACTCATGTTCCGATTTACTTTCAGCATCTCATAAATCTTCTCCTCCATCAGATCCCTGTTATGATTCAGCTGCAGTGATTCTGGCATTAAACATATGGATAAAATATGATAATATGTATATTACACTTACACACTGTATATAGATAGTTTCAGATAATATTTGATAATATGTTTCACAGTTATCCACTGTATGTAAAATTAGAAAAGCAAATATCACTTTTATGGAAAATTCAACACTCAGGTAAAGAAGGAAAAAAGAAAGAAACAGAAATAAAAGCTTTAAAGTGAACAAAATAATCAACTGTATAATAATAATCAATGTAAATATGAAATTATTAAAATGTAAAATATGTAAGTGATGTAATGTGATGATTATGATTACTGAGCTCTCTTCTCTCCTTCTCCTCCATCAGATTCCTGTCGGCTCACACTGGACCTCAACACAGCGTATAGAAACCTCCGTCTGTCTGAGGGGAACAGAGAGGTGACACGTGTGAGAGAGACCCATTCATATCCTGATCACCCAGAGAGATTTGATTACTATGATCAAGTGCTGTGCAGAGAGGGTCTGTCTGGATGCTGTTACTGGGAGGCTGAGTGGAGTGAGGGGTGTGGGGTTTATATAGCAGTGTCATATAAAGAGATCAGCAGGAAAGGATGGGGTAATGACTCTGCTCAGGGATGGAATACCAAGTCCTGGAGTTTGTGCTGCTCTCCTTCCAGTCACTCTTTCAGTCACTATCATAAGCGCACTGAAATCCCTGTGCCCTCCTCCTCCAGAATAGGAGTGTACCTGTATCACAGGGCAGGAACTCTGTCCTTCTGCAGCATCTCTGACACAATGACCCTCCTGCACAGAGTCCAGACCACATTCATTCAGCCTCTCTATCCTGGGTATGGGGTTGGCTGTGAATCTTCTGTAAAACTGTGTGATCTGAGCTGAGGGAGAGAGATCAGCTGTAAACACAGAGAGGGATTCAATGAGAGGGGAAAACATTCTAGTTGAAATTGGATAACTGAAAATTTTATTTAAAACATGCTGAAAATAATTCCAGATATTTTAATTAAAACTTACTTTAAAAAAAAAAAGGTAGTTTTTATGTGCTTTTTCTCTGTATATTTAAAAGATATATAAGGGCTATCCAGCAATGGCCCAGTCTCTCTTTCTCATTGTTTTGTATTGTTAAGCACACTGGTTTACAATGGGGCCAGAGGTGCCGTGAGGTGGGGGGGGGGGGTATTTTTATTTAAAAGTATCTTGAAAAATCTATAAAAAAGGTTCAAGGATATCCTGTTTGCTTGTCGTCATTACATACAGGTATATGTGCTTTAGTGTGATGCAGGAATTTTGCTCTGAATTATAACCATATTAGCATACGTGCAGAGAGTGCCAGAGAACAGTACACCTAGTCACACCCACCCTGGGTGGAGTCACTACACTCAGGTGTGTCTGATTGGACCACAGCAGGAGAACCCAAGTCCGTTGTCCACATATATTCCGTTGAATATACAACAGAAATAATGAAAAACATCATTGTTTCTGTTGTCTGTTTTACTTTGTTTCACAAAGGTTTGGAACGGTAAATCTGCCTTTTCCATAACTTCATGTTTTGCATTTATTTTCCTGAGAACAAAAAAGTTGCATTTATAGCTGCTTATAAAAATATCCCCTGGGTGTAACAAGGGAAACATACACAGAATAAAGTAAATCATGTATACCTTGAGTTTCAGAGCAAATGTATGTGTATAAACAGAGCTGAGTTTGGTTAATACTGAAGCTAAGCAGGGCTAAGCAGCACTGAAGCTGATTCAGAGCATGTAACAAGTGTCTTTAATCTAATGTAATGGCTGGGCTTGGTTAGCAGTGAAGCTAAGCAGGGCTGGGTTTGGTTCGTACTGAAGCTAGTCCAACCATTTGAGCCATTTCAGCTCGTGCATTTGGTGGAATCGGGTGCGAATCAAGTCTTGACGTCAACTGCCCCCCCACTCCCCCCCTCTCCCACGCACCCTGCTCCCCGCTTTCTGATTGGCTGAGACACCAAAACACCACGGATGAAACAGTGAGACTGTGGCTTCATTGCACCGCACATTACACAAGCAACTTTCTTGATTCATTCACATTGAGGCTTCTGTACTGCCGAAATCTTTTGCCTTATTACCCTTAAATATTACAGACTGAATGTTTTTGCCTGTTTTCCAAAAGTAGCCGAAGAGGCTACCTTCATTTGTCACTAGTGCAATCATCTTCAGGACATTTGCCGACGCTGCTGTTTACTTTGCGACCTTGTTTTGGTCTTTTCATTCGCCTGCTGATAACAGCGACAATCCTTGACAGGATTTGCTCCCAAATTAAAATGCTTTCACTCTGGCTGCACGCAGCCTAACACCACCTGGTTTTTATTCTTGTACACAATGGCTACACAAACGCTATTGCTCAGTCATTATTTCCAATGTGCTGCTTTATCACATAGTGAAAGGACAGTGAGTCCCATTGCCCACACTCTGTGACTGAGTAAAAAACCTGATAACATCCTGGTGAAAGTCAATGTGGACACATGACCAAGTCTGTGCTCTGAGTATGTGGGGCCTTGCTGAGGGTCAGGTGACCTGCTGAGGTAACACTGAGCCTGTAGCTGACGTGCTCACCTTCACGCCTACCTCAGCGCCAGTTAGTCTGGCGCTGCGCCACACAGGTGACCTTTGATCACCCAGGTGAGACGCAAGTGAACAGCCTGCAAGACAAGCGTGTCGGTCATATTTTTATTTTTTATTTAACCTGATTCAACACAGGCAGGGCCTTATGAGGAGTGGTGTGTAGGTCACCCCACATCAGGAGGCACAGGTGAAGAATAGTGGTACAGGTACAATGTGAGGGTACAGGTGAATACAGGAGTACAGGTGTAATATGCAATGCAGGTTTATATGGATGTATAATATGAAATGCAGGCGAGTATAGTACACAGCAGTTTCACCCATATGTTGATCCCTGGGAGAGCAGGGTTCAAGTCTCGGCTCCAAACCCTCCATCCATGCCTCTGTACCCATCTCAGCTATCCCACTGTCTAAAAAAACAAACACATGAGGTTGACTTGGCACTCTCCTTAAAAATGGGGTATAGGTCCACTCGGACACAGAAGCAGGAGGGTATAGTTGGCGTGAGGGAAGATCCAGTTTGATCCAGGCTAAGGGCGAAGAAAAGGCTTCCTTGCTAATTTCGTCACCATGCTCTCAAAGGCCACGTGACATTGTTGTGTTTAGACTTCTGTCAACTCCAGCACTCAGCGGCCTCTTCCCAGATGAGGAAACCGTTGTCACTGAGATGTAAAACTGACATTTTTTTCTGCATATACAAATAAAAAAAGAATACACATTGATTAAAGTATGCCTGAAAGGCAGGGATGCGCAATTATATCACGTGTGATCGGATAACATCTCCCTTCACGGTCTATAAATAAATGCATTCATGTTTTCTTTAGCTTCCTGCGAAATGGAACGTGAAGGGAAGGGGGGTCGGGTGTGCACGTCGTTTAGCTATTACACCACTGGGGGCAGTGTTCCCTTTACACTCAACACAGTGCGACTCCTGAGAAAACTAGTTCACAAACTACAATATAACGGGTGCCTATCACAAATAAAGAATGCAAAATGCACAGAATCACGCATTGTATTTTGTCAGAATAAAATGTAAGTCAGCATAGTTATGCATGACTTAATTCCAAAATTACATAAATCTTACATAGCACATGGAAGGGAATGATTTCCACTGTCATGCAGTAAAACAATCCGCATTTGTTTGACATGTGCTCACACGGTAATCTAATGAGAGAATGTTCTTATTGTTAGCAACCCGACCGAAATCATCCTGTTTGCGACACACTACCAGCCTGCCTCCACTTGAATGTGTCTTACGCTCCCTGAGGAAACGGTAAACTCGCTGACTGCTTGCGTTGTCACTTGAACAGTTACAACGTCAAGTGTCTTGGCAACACCATGAAATACACCACGTAGGCTAGCCGCTTGCCGAAGTGTTTCTTGTAATCTTCCGGTCGGGGAGCACTATTCTCTCCAAATATAGCTCATCTGCGTCTAGTCTTCCTCCACAACCGTATATATTTCCTTTTGTAAATTTCCTTAACATATTTCCCTTTTCGCAGTTCAGTTCAGGGCCGGCCGCCTGCGGTTTAAAGGAGCCCCTAAAGTCTCTCTCCAAGTCTCAGTTCAAAGTACCCCGGAGTCCCACATTCTTCATGCGAGCGGGGACAGCAAACCAAACTAAATTTGTTCGAGAAAAGTCAGAAACAGTTTCGCATGTAAAAACACAACAGTAGCATATGTAAACTTAATATACTTTCATCAAATGGCGCTGTAGATGTCAGGATCTATCTGACCAAGTGGTTGGACAATTGTACATTTTTGAATTTATTCGACTTGAGAATCCTTTTGCAGTCGAATGAGTAGGAATGAGTGGGAACGGGTGGAAAAATGAACAGTTCGGTAAGATTTGCTCCCCCGACCAGTTAACGTCGCCATACACACGCTGGGAGTGTCCCTTAAAATCAATTCAACACATCATGGCGCTGGAGCACGGACGCAGGGCTCTACTCTCCCTGTTTCTTGCGTTCACAAACCCCGAATTCATCTGAACAATTTTGGATTTTATCCTTGGACTGGGTTGCGGAATACATCGACCTTGAAATCTGGTCACTCTTGTGATCCGAACAGACGAGAGGCAACATTTGCGTTCAGTTTTCTGAACAGAAGTGGGGGGTTTCAGTGGATGTTATCCCGTGTAGTACGAGCTAGCCTGGCTAAGTCTTGCTAAGTCTGGGAGAAATTGTTTGGCAAGACGAGGAGGGGGTGACCCAAGGGGCCCTTCTTCGAGGTAGGCTTTTATGTCTAAGTTCCTATTTTGTTTCCAAGTTACCTGAAAGTGCATGTTGAGATGGCTACCTGGTCAGGTCGTCAAGATAGTAAACTACTGCTGGATAGATTAATATTTTGAGTTTGCGAGCAACCTGCAAACCATATCTCGGTAGCTACAAGCACAACTTTCCATCGTCAGTCAATAGCAACTTAGCTATCCTTTGCTAGCCACCAAAGTGGGCAGTTGTCAGTATTATATATAGCATAGAGATTAGTTAGCAAATATTACCTCTGTAGATCGTTTACATTAATTATTAACGGGGGCTCGGACAGTTATTTTAGTTTGGAGTATAGAAGAGCTTTTAGCAAACTAGTTTCATATCCTCGTCCAGCGCCAAACATTGGATAGCCTCCTAGTAGCCGCTAACACAGAATGACTGGGTCGTGGTGTCATGGAGTAATGTGTTAGAAATGTGGGATGGCTAGGCGATGTTAGTTGTACAATATTCTTGAGTGGCGTTGATAATGAACTGATTTATAATCCGCCATCACTACCATGACTACAACAGTTCACTGGAGCTACGTGGCTAACGATTTGTGCTGTGCAGCAGGGTTTGGGGACAGTGTCCCTGAAGTCCCAAACCATTTTGCCATGTGTTTACTAAGAATTTGCAATTATTGAATGGCTAAGGTCAGACAAGTTATGATTGTGTAGGTTTAATGTGTTTTGCTTTGTCCAAGTTTAAATGATACGTTTAAAACCATACAGTGTACAGTTAGCCAGCTGGTAACATAATTAAATAAAGTCACTTGTTCTCTAGAGTTACGTTCGCTCATTTAACCAAACAGACAAAGCAATTTGCGCCTCTCTTTGACTAATGGAGGGATGATGCGAGCCAAATGCATGTTAAATGAACTGAGAGACGAGTGCCATTTGCTACCATCTTTCGGGAGTCAATCCGATTAAAGTTAATTGTGAGATTAATTGAGGATTAACGCCGATTGTGCCTGGAGGCACAGGAGATATGCGCCCAACTCCATCCGCGGTAGCTATGCTAGAAGATAAATAGCCGAGCACGAAATGACGTCCATCAACATCTTTAATAGATATTTACCTCTAAAAACTCATGCGAAAATATGCTTTGTTTTTTTGCTCTCTTGCAATGTAATACAGTCAGGTATCTGTTAACTAGGCATTTTTGTTTGTTGTTAAACTTTAGTACGTGAACCATATATCCGGGTTGTGAATGAGGGAATGGGGGCCACTAGGGCATAGAAAGGGGGTACTTTGTCTGAACAGGCACCCTCTGTCCGAAAATGAAAGGTCCGAAGTAAAGCGCGGAATGAGCTCGTCAAACGGGCCGTTCCCTTATGTTTTCTGACTCATAAACACACACATTATCCGGGTGTGATCGGGGAAGATAACGCGCCAGCGGACTGCGGAATGCGACGCTATTTGAACTTTGTAACATACCACGGATTTCTTGCTGAACAACGCGTTTTAGGGCGAGTCGCTTGTAGTTGAGCCCTGAAGGCAAGCCCTATACGAGAAGATGGGTTAGTGGATGATTGATTGGCTTTGGGTGTGGGGCGGGGGTGTGTACACGCGAGACCTCCCCCCCCCCTTCTTAATGTTAACCGCTGTCTCTTCCGCTTCTGCCAGATGCAGCAGGTGCCATGGAAATAGATGGGTCATGGACGTGACTTGATGGAGCGCAGCAGCAACCCTAGCCAAACACGAGACCCCTCTGCCACGCGCCTGGTGGCGTTTGGCCCTCTCTCACTGACTCTCTGCTACTGACGCCCCCTCGCCCCTCTGGTGAGCCTGCGGTTAGCGCGGTGAGGAGAGCAACATGGACGAGGCGGCACTGTTGGACCTGCTGGAGTGCCCTGTGTGCCTGGAGCGCCTGGACGCCTCAGCCAAGGTGTTGCCATGCCAACACACCTTCTGCCGACGCTGCCTGCAGGGCATCCTCACCTCCCGTGGGGAGCTCCGCTGCCCGGAGTGCCGCACGCTGGTGGATGTGGGTGTGGACGAGTTGCCTAGCAACATTCTGCTAGTGCGACTGCTGGACGGGATCAAGCAGAGGCCCCGGCGGCCGGGGGGGGCCGGGGGGCCTGGAGGTGGGGGGGCGGGTGTGGGCAATGGCACGAACAGCACCACCAGGGCCCAAACTGCTGGCCAGAGGGAGCAGAGCGTCCCAGGCCTGCCGCTACAGAGGGTCCAGGCTAAGAGCACACCTGTGAGGGTGAGTAAGCAATTTCTCACTGTAGAGCTGGAACCAGGCTGGCTCATTATACCCCCTTTCCCACTGTAGAGCTGGAACCAGGCTGTCTCATTATACCCCCTTTCCCACTGTAGAGCTGGAACCAGGCTGGCTCATTATACCCCCTTTCCCACTATAGAGCTGGAGCCAGGCTGGCTCATTATACTCCCTTTCTCACTGCAGAGCTGGAACCAGGCTGGCTCATTATACCCCCTTTCCCACTGTAGAGCTGGAACCAGGCTGGCTCATTATAGCCCCTTTCCCACGGTACAGCTGAAACCAGGCTGGCTCATTATACCCCCTTTCCCACTGTAGAGCTGGAACCAGGCTGGCTCATTATACCCCCTTTCCCACTGTAGAGCTGGAACCAGGCTGGCTCATTATACCCCCTTTCCCACTATAGAGCTGGAGCCAGGCTGGCTCATTATACCCCCTTTCCCACTGTAGAGCTGGAACCAGGCTGGCTCATGAAGGTTAGTGAAGGGACACTGCGCAGCGTTTAGCTCTGTTACTGAGGGGAGGAAAGCCTTTTAGCTGCAGTAAAATAACGTGGCTTTGGTGACCATGAGAGGAAAGAGAGGAGAGGAAGTAAGTGAAGCAGGGGACGATCCAGTTGGCAGGGGCTGTCTGAGGCTGTTGTCATGACTACAGGGTCTGTTTTGTTTTTGTGTTTTATTTTGTTGTATTTTTGAATCCCTGTGCTTACTTCTTGGCAGTTTCATCCTTCTTGTCTCACACCACACAAACGGATTTGCTTTTGCTCTGTTATTGTTATTTTTATTTTATTTTTTTAAGTTTGTGCTTTGAAAAAGAACTTGTGTTAGTGATTGTTTGACTCTGCAGGAAGGCATAAGCCTGTTGTCCGTGTTTAGGTTCCTCTGTTTGCGTACGGTGTCGACTGTAGGGGTGTTTCTTGCCCTACATTATTGAAATAAAAATGCATTGAGCTAAGGTGGTGATAAGTCATGACCTGGAGGAACTGAAATGAGTGATAAGCCGTAAGACTGAAGCACAACCACACTGGGCCCTGCTGAGCATGCACATTGGTGGGTTTTCAGAGATACTATTATGTTTTTTGTCTTTTTCCTGACGGTTGTAGGGGGAGTGGATTTGTTGTGTGGGTGAGAGCTGGGTGCAGGTTTGGGAAAGTGCGTTCCTGTGGGAAGGGGATAACTGAGAATTCACACACACATGGCTGGAGAGGAGCGGCTAAATGCTGGACTCTGTGTCCACTTTGGACACCTTGTTTACTGTCGATGAGAGCAGGAGCGGTCACTGTTGCTCTGATTGGCTGTTTGTGGACAACCTTGTACGGTAGGGATTTGAGCATTTGTCTCTGGTCTGTTCGACTGTTTTAGGAGAGTCTTTTTTTCTTTGGTGTGAATGGCTGTTTGAAAAGTGTCTTTATTCAGATAGGACGATGGTGCCTGCACAGGACAGCCACCCCATCTTGGGTATGAAAACTAACTCACTCGCTCACTCTCTCACTTGCTCACTCGCTCACTCACTCACTCACTCTCTCACTTTCTCACTCTCTCACTCACACACACACACGCACAAATAATGAAACTTAAAGTGGGTTTTGAGTTTCTCATTGGGATAGAATAATCAGATTTGTGGGCCATGTGACAGCTGTTTGCTTATTTAGTGTGAGGTGAGAAGAGTCCATGTGTAATTTTACTGTGTGTGTGTGTGTGTGTGTGTGTGTGTGTGTGTGTGTTTGGACAGTGCTGGCTTTGTGAGGGCCTAACGGAGCTCTCTTTCTCCTGCTTATTTTGGGAGCTGCAGACACGTTGCTACGGTGCTATGAATTAGCAGGGTGTGACTCTGACCCCGGCCAGGGGAGGGGACACACTGAGTCAGGTGATTAGAACATCACCATGGTGACTGAGAAAGGGCTGGGGGGGCATGGAATTCCTGAAGGGAAACAGAGGTCAGAACAGTTGCCTAGTGGGTGTTTTTTGTTTTGTTTGTGTTATTTTTTTAGCCTTCTTTTTCTGGTGTCTGAACTGAGCTGCAGGTCTGGTCTTGTCTGACCGCCTTTTGTGTTTCTTCTTAGAGTGTGTGCATGCATGAGTGTGTGAGTGTGTGTGTGTGAGTTTGCATACATGTGTTTGTGACTGAGAGTTGCGTGGCCATGTGTGTCTGTAGTATGTGTTGGCGGGTGTCAGTATTTGTATTGTGTGTGTTTATGGGAGTGGACTGTATGTGTGTTAATCACAGTATGTGGTGGCACTGGGTTAATGAGAGTGTGTGGCAGCGCTGGGTTAATCACAGTGTGTGGCAGTGCTGGGTTAACCACTGTGTGTGTGTGTGTGTGTGTGTGAGCGCTGGGTAAATCACTGTGTGTTTCTCTCTGACTGGGCCTTGTAGCAGAAGCTGTTTGTGCAGGTGTTTGCACAAAGCAGCATTTCACATCTGCGCAGGAGGTCTCGGCCCTCATGCCTGCCCGGTGCTGTCTGTCGCAGGTCTGCATTTGGACTCAACACATCGCTGAAGACTCAGAGGCCCTGTTCACTCCTATCCACGTTTTTATACTGTTCGTCCCGTCATGTGAAACAGCGATACACAGTCAAGTATGTCAGCAAGGAATCAGAGCAGTAGTCGAAAAACAGAATTTTCTCACTTCCTCCTGAAACGATGCCCTGAGCCATGAGGACGCAGGCAGGTGTGATGCAGGTGTCCGGTTTTTAAAGTTATTGAGCGAATGAGGAGCTGAGACCTGCCTCTGATTAACTGGAGTTCCTGCAGCGTAATTAAAGCAGTTATTTATGTAGTTTAATTCACCTCATTGATGTGTCTTGGGTCTGAACTGGATGCTGGTGGGGTTCTAAAGGTCCAGCCAGGTGCCCCCAGTTTTACAGGTGGGGATGTGGTGCGTCCCTGGGGATTTACCGTGTGCTCATGTGTTTAACGACACACAAGAATGTCACATGACCTCCATCCAAGCGCTTAGCAGGCGTTCACATCCAGAGACTCCACCCTCAGTGTGCTTACCAAGCGCCATGGTCACTGTACCAGAATCAGTGTGCTTACACAATACTATAACCTCTGAGCTACAAGCCCAGCTCCCTAACCATTACACTACACTGTAACCTCTGAGCTACAAGCCCAGCTCCCTAACCATTACACTACACTGTAACCTCTGAGCTACAAGCCCAGCTCCCTAACCATTACACTACACTGTAACCTCTGAGCTACAAGCCCAGCTCCCTAACCATTACACTACACTGTAACCTCTGAGCTACAAGCCCAGCTCCCTAACCATTACACTACACTGTAACCTCTGAGCTACAAGCCCAGCTCCCTAACCATTACACTACACTGTAACCTCTGAGCTACAAGCCCAGCTCCCTAACCATTACACTACACTGTAACCTCTGAGCTACAAGCCCAGCTCCCTAACCATTACACTACACTGTAACCTCTGAGCTACAAGCCCAGCTCCCTAACCATTATACTACACTGTAACCTCTGAGCTGCAAGCCCAGCTCCCTAACCATTAAACTACACTGTAACCTCTGAGCTACAAGCCCAGCTCCCTAACCATTACACTACACTGTAACCTCTGAGCTACAAGCCCAGCTCCCTAACCATTACACTACACTGTAACCTCTGAGCTACAAGCCCAGCTCCCTAACCATTACACTACACTGTAACCTCTGAGCTACAAGCCCAGCTCCCTAACCATTATACTACACTGTAACCTCTGAGCTACAAGCCCAGCTCCCTAACCATTATACTACACTGTAACCTCTGAGCTACAAGCCCAGCTCCCTAACCATTATACTACACTGTAACCTCTGAGCTACAAGCCCAGCTCCCTAACCATTACACTACACTGTAACCTCTGAGCTACAAGCCCAGCTCCCTAACCATTACACTACACTGTAACCTCTGAGCTACAAGCCCAGCTCCCTAACCATTACACTACACTGTAACCTCTGAGCTACAAGCCCAGCTCCCTAACCATTACACTACACTGTAACCTCTGAGCTACAAGCCCAGCTCCCTAACCATTACACTGCACTGTAACCTCTGAGCTACAAGCCCAGCTCCCTAACCATTACACTACACTGTAACCTCTGAGCTACAAGCCCAGCTCCCTAACCATTATACTACACTGTAACCTCTGAGCTACAAGCCCAGCTCCCTAACCATAACACTACACTGTAACCTCTGAGCTACAAGCCCAGCTCCCTAACCATTATACTACACTGTAACCTCTGAGCTACAAGCCCAGCTCCCTAACCATTACACTACACTGTAACCTCTGAGCTACAAGCCCAGCTCCCTAACCATTACACTACACTGTAACCTCTGAGCTACAAGCCCAGCTCCCTAACCATTACACTACACTGTAACCTCTGAGCTACAAGCCCAGCTCCCTAACCATTACACTGCACTGTAACCTCTGAGCTACAAGCCCAGCTCCCTAACCATTACACTACACTGTAACCTCTGAGCTACAAGCCCAGCTCCCTAACCATTATACTACACTGTAACCTCTGAGCTACAAGCCCAGCTCCCTAACCATAACACTACACTGTAACCTCTGAGCTACAAGCCCAGCTCCCTAACCATTATACTACACTGTAACCTCTGAGCTACAAGCCCAGCTCCCTAACCATTACACTACACTGTAACCTCTGAGCTACAAGCCCAGCTCCCTAACCATTACACTACACTGTAACCTCTGAGCTACAAGCCCAGCTCCCTAACCATTACACTACACTGTAACCTCTGAGCTACAAGCCCAGCTCCCTAACCATTACACTGCACTGTTGCCCACTTGTTCAGAGTTATATTCACCCCACCACCCCTGCAGTGACGCTGGGGGGTCTGAGGGCTGATATTATGAAATGTTCTCTTGGGGGGGTTCTGACCCTCACCTGTGGTCTGTGTGGGGTCTCCACCCAGGCAATTTGGGGGGTCCTCTGGTCTCTGTGGAGCAGCTGTTGTCTCTCCAACTGGACCCCTTAGGGTTTAAACATGCTCTTTGTTTTTTAAATGGGCTTTTGATTTTGGTCTTTTGATATTGTATTCTATTTGACACATTTTTATTGCGCTGATTTTGTGTTTGTTATCAGATTTGGCTGTGATGAGTTTAGTTTTGACTCTTGCTCTTCACTATGTAAGGTGGTAATGCAGCGCAGATGTGTGCTTGGCCTATGGTTAGCGCTAGGGCTAGCTTTAGCATGCTGCCATTCCCCCAGGGACAGGAATGTGTAATATATGATATTTATATGATATTATAATGGATGAATTTGAGCTGCAGGGGGAGTCAGCTGCTTCCATAGAGCTGGAGTGTGTGTGTGACCACCTAGGTCACAGGTTTGTGTGTGTGGGTTTGCGTGAGTGTGTGTGTGTGTGTGTGTGGTGTGTGTGTGTGGGTATGTGTATACATGTGTTTACATGTGTTTACATGTGTTTGTGAGTGTGTGTGTGTGTGTGAGAGTGTGTGTGTGTGAGTGAGTGTGTGTGTGTGTGTGTGAGTGTGTGTGAGTGTGTGTGAGTGTTTCCCTCAGCACCATGGAAAATGTCCTCATTCTCTGATGTGAGTTTCAGGTAAGATTAGGTTTCAGACCACAGAAAGCCGAGTCTGAGAGAGAGAGTGTGTGTGTCTCTCTCTCGCTCTCTCTCTGACTCACTGGTTTCGGCTGAGATCATCTCTACACCTGCGGCCCTCTGGGAGGTGAGACTTGTCTGGGCGTTGAGGCTGTGGGACACCTGGCCCACCTGCAGCTGCAGCTCCACTGCTCCAGGCCACTGTCTGTGCTTACGCAGTCATCTGGCTCATGGCCATGGTGGGGCGCTGTTTGCCTGCACCCCGGGTGCTACAGCAGGGATGTCTCTCTGAAGGTTTAACTCCGGTCCTGGAGGGCCACAGTGTCTGCAGGTTTAACTCCAGTCCTGGAGGGTCACAGTGTCTGCAGGTTTAACTCCAGTCCTGCAGGGGGCAGTGTCTGCAGGTTTAACTCCAGTCCTGTAGGGCCGCAGTGTCTGCAGGTTTAACTTCAGTCCTGTAGGGCTGCAGTGTCTGCAGGTATAACTTCAGTCCTGGAGGGCCGCAGTGTCTGCAGATTTAACTCCAGTCCTGGAGAGCCACAGTGTCTGCAGGTTAAACTCCAGTCCTGCAGGGGGCAGTGTCTGCAGGTTTAACTCCAGTCCTGCAGGGGGCAGTGTCTGCAGGTTTAACTCCAGTCCTGGAGGGGGCAGTGTCTGCAGGTTTAACTCCAGTCCTGGAGGCCCACAGTGTCTGCAGGTTTAACTCCAGTCCTGTAGGGGGCAGTGTCTGCAGGTTTAACTCCAGTCCTGGAGGCCCACAGTGTCTGCAGGTTTAACTCCAGTCCTGGAGGGTCACAGTGTCTGCAGGTTTAACTCCAGTCCTGGAGGGGCGCAGTGTCTGCAGGTTTAACTCCAGTCCTGGAGAGCCTCAGTGTCTGCAGGTTTAACTCCTGTCCTGGAGAGCCTCCGTGTCTGCAGGTTTAACTCCTGTCCTGGAGAGCCTCAGTGTCTGCAGGTTTAACTCCTGTCCTGGAGGGGGCAGTGTCTGCAGGTTTAATCCTAACATAGTAGTATCCCCTCAACATTACTACTGTGATGCTGTAACAGTTGTAAGGCCTACCCCCTCTTGCTCTGACTGACCTGTGGTGCATGGGGACAGTGATGCATGTCTCCATTAGAGTACACTATCATAAAAAGCTAGCAAAAGCATATTTATTATTAAAAGCAACAGTAATTGTTATTGTCGTATTCATAGAAAATATTAATGTTATTATATTAATGAGCTGGTGCTCCCACTGTAAAGATCTTGGGGTGATCTGGTCGTGGACAGTCGTTCTGGATGGTTCCATGGTATTGGAGTCCTGACCGTTAGCCCATTAGCCTTTTTTTGCTCAGTTTCAGCGAGTCCGCTTGGGCCGACTGAGAGGAGGAAAGCTGCTCATTTATTGGGGTTTCCTGCCGGACACGCCAGTCAGTGGAATGAGTGATGAGTCATGGTTATGCGCATGAATAGAAACTCATTCAGCAGGCATTGGGTAGAAACATTGTTCTAAAAATGAGATTTTCTTACCTCAGAGTATTAATTTATCATGTGACCTTATTAGTCTTACATTTTATGTTGCCATTGACTTCCTGTCATCTCCAGTGAGGCTGCATTGATTTGCAGATAAAATAGAATATATATATCAAGAAGCCAAAAATGGTGTAACTGTTGCCAAGGCAACTACATCTGTGTGCTGTCAAACGTGTGTATGTATATTTGGTCATATTTCATTTGTTGTATTTTTATTGTAAACGTCGGCCCGTCAGATCGGATGAGTCTTTGGGGGGTGAAGGTCTTGGAGGCGATGTGACCTACTTCCTGCGTGAAGCAGGAATGAACTCGGCCTTCTCATTGGTTGAGTCCCTTCTCACATCAGGGCCTCTGCACTCCAGCAGGAGCTGTGGTGGTAGACACTAACGCTTCAGTTCCTTCACGCCGGTTTTTCCTCTGCGCTGAACGTTACACACGTGGGGGAGTGGGAATGATGACATCCTGGAACCAATTAACACGCTGCACGGCAGCTCCCGCTTAACGAGCCTCACCCTGCTGCTCCGACAGGCGGGAGGAATCGTCACACACAGGGGTGTGCTGGGTAAAAATCGCTTTGTTTCAGGGCGGTGTGGTAGCTCAGGGAGGGCCCCAATGTGTTACAGACCGAAGAGTGACCAGTGTGCTCGTGTGTGTGTGTGTGTGTGTGCTCGTGTGTGCTCGTGTGTGCTCGTGTGTGCGCGCGTGTGCGCGCGTGTGCTCGCGTGTGCGCGCTCGTGTGCGCTCGTGTGCGCTCGTGTGCGCGCGTGTGCGCGCGTGTGCGCTCGTGTGCGCTCGTGTGCGCGCGTGTGCGCTCGTGTGCGCTCGTGTGCGCGCGTGTGCGCGCGTGTGCGCGCGTGTGTGCGCGTGTGTGTGTGCGTGTGTGTGAGCGTGTGAGAGGAGGAGGAAAGAGGGAGAAGCACAGAGGGAGAGGGACACAGACAGTGAGAGGAGGGCCGAGGAGAGAGACAGAGAGACAGCGAGAGGGAGGGAGAGAGGCAGAGAGAGAGAGAGAGAGAGGGAGGGAGAGAGAGGGAGAGAGGGGCAGATTGTACATTGGCCCTAATCTGCCCTGGATCGGGTCGCAGACTGGGCTCCACAGAGTGTGACTCCAGTGTTGACATTGTGATCCGCTCTCTGCAGCCGTGTCCGAAAAAGAGGAGAGCCGACAGAAAAGAATGTCTCTCTCTCCCTCTCTGTCTCTCCAATCTCCAGATAAATGCTTTCCTGGTATGACATTTCATCGTAATAATCTTATAACAGCTGACAATAGGAAAATACAGTATTTAATAAATACAAAAACAAATACATAATGCTGCAGTGACTGGCCGAGCCGGCCGGTGACTCTGCTGGATTCGGTGTTTGGCCTGGCAAGGCTTTGTCATGGTATGAGAGGGGTTCGCTGGTCTTTTGATGTTTCCAATTTAATTGCCCTTTCCTGAATTTTGTTGAGTAATGCAGTCATACACTAAAAATCATCATACAATGAAAACAGTGATTTTCCCGCTACAGTGACTCAGACTCCGCCCCTCCTGTCCCGCTACAGCGCCTCAAACTCCGCCCCTCCTGTCCCGCTACAGCGCCTCAAACTCTGCCCCTCCTGTCCCGCTACAGCGGCTCAGACTCCGCCCCTCCTCTCCCGCTACAGCGGCTCAGACTCCGCCCCTCCTCTCCCGCTACAGCGGCTCAAACTCCGCCCCTCCTCTCCCGCTACAGCGGCTCAGACTCCGCCCCTCCTCTCCCGCTACAGCGGCTCAAACTCCGCCCCTCCTCTCCCGCTACAGTGGCTCAGACTCCGCCCCTCCTCTCCCGCTACGGCCGCTCAAACTCCGCCCCTCCTCTCCCGCTACGGCGGCTCAAACTCCGCCCCTCCTGTCCCGCTACAGCGCCTCAAACTCCGCCCCTCCTGTCCCGCTACGGCCGCTCAAACTCAGGCCCTCCTGTCCCGCTACAGCGCCTCAAACTCAGGCCCTCCTGTCCCGCTACAGCGCCTCAAACTCCGCCCCTCCTCTCCCGCTACGGCCGCTCAAACTCCGCCCCTCCTCTCCCGCTACAGCGCCTCAAACTCCGCCCCTCCTCTCCCGCTACAGCGGCTCAAACTCCGCCCCTCCTCTCCCGCTACGGCCGCTCAAACTCCGCCCCTCCTGTCCCGCTACAGCGCCTCAAACTCCGCCCCTCCTCTCCCGCTACAGCGCCTCAAACTCCGCCCCTCCTCTCCCGCTACAGCGCCTCAAACTCAGGCCCTCCTGTCCCGCTACAGCGCCTCAAACTCCGCCCCTCCTCTCCCGCTACGGCTGCTCAAACTCAGGCCCTCCTGTCCCGCTACGGCCGCTCAAACTCAGGCTCTCCTGTCCCGCTACGGCCGCTCAAACTCAGGCTCTCCTGTCCCGCTACGGCCGCTCAAACTCAGGCCCTCCTGTCCCGCTACGGCCGCTCAAACTCAGGCCCTCCTCTCCCGCTACGGCTGCTCAAACTCAGGCCCTCCTGTCCCGCTACGGTGCCTCAAACTCCGCCCCCTCCTGTCCCGCTACGGCGCCTCAAACTCAGGCCCTCCTGTCCCGCTACGGTGCCTCAAACTCCGCCCCCTCCTGTCCCACTACGGCGCCTCAAACTCAGGCCCTCATGTCCCACTGAATCACACCCAGCCCTCTGTAGCATTTGGATTTTTGAGACTTGCATGCGTGAGTGAATGTGTGCGTGAGTGAGTGAGTGTGAGAGTGAGAGTGAGAGAGAGAGAGAGTGTGAGAGTGTGTGTGTGCGTGCATGCGTGCGTGCGTGCGTGTGTGTGTGTGTGTGTGTGTGTGTGTGAGAGAGTGAGTGAGAGAGTGTGAGTGTGGGAGAGTGAGTGTGAGTGTGTAACACTTTGTTAATCTTGTTAACCTCTGAGACCAGAGACCCCCCCCCCAGACTACGATAGGACTGTGAGACCTAACAGCAGGGCTGGGGGTGGGGGGAGGGGGGCAGCAGTAGCTTTTGTCGCACACACCCCCTGCAATGCAGATTGTTCTGTGGGGCTGTGGCGGCGTTGTGGACTAGCCTGTGAATGAGCAATTTGTTTGGGATGGCTGTAGCATGAGTGGCTAACCTGTGAAAGTACCTAATGTTGGGTGGCTGTAGCATTACTGGCTAACCTGTGAAAGTACCTAATGTTGGGTGGCTGTAGCATGAGTGGCTAACCTGTGAAAGTACCTAATGTTGGGTGGCTGTAGCATTACTGGCTAACCTGTGAAAGTACCTAATGTTGGGTGGCTGTAGCATGAGTGGCTAACCTGTGAAAGTACCTAATGTTGGGTGGCTGTAGCATTAGCGACTAATTTTAGGTGGTCGTAGCATTAGCAGCTAAACTGTGTGAATGATTAGTGAAGCATAGCGGTAGAGTTAGCGGCTAACCTGTGTGGGTAAGTAGTGCTGGACGGCACTAGCGTTAGCAGCTAAGCCGCGTGAGTAATGGGCTTAATTAAAGAGCAGCTGAGCGCCTCATTGCCTCAGCTGCTCAGTCCCACCCTCTCCTCCTCTCCTGCTCTCTTCCTCTCCTCCTCTCCTGCTCTCCTGCTCTCTCCCTCTTCCTCCATCCCTCCACCTTCTCATGCCCTTCCCCCTCTTCCTCTTTCTCCCTCTCCCGTCTACATTTTAATCCTTGGGAAACTTCTCGTCGTGACTTATGGGAAGTACATTAGGTCAGCAACATGGACATCATATTCACCAATGGCAAAATATCACATCTACTACCACAAACAATCATAGTCTCTCTCTCGCTCTCTCTTTCTCTCCCTCACTGTCTTTGTCTATCCCACCATTCCCATCCCTTGAAAAAGCCTGAAATCTTTATAAGATTGTTCATTTACAAGCAGTGTCCTTGTAAATATTTGAAATTTGTCCTTTAAAATTCAGTGAATTTTGCATTAGAGGCGCTTCAGGGCCCTTTGAGTGTGGAGCTGCAGTGCGCCATTTTGAAAAGCCCGTCACTGACCTCCAGCGCTGTCAGACGCCCTCCTGCAACGCACTCTCCTTCCTTCCCTCTTTGGCCCACTCTACTAGTGACACAGAGGGCACTAAGATGTGTGTGCGTCTGTGCGTATGTGAGTGTGCATGCGTTTGTGCGTCTTTGTGTGTGAGTGTGCGTGTGCGTGTGTGCGTCTGTGTGTGTGAGTGTGTATGCGTCTGTGCGTGCGTGTGTGCGTCTGTGTGTGAGTGTGTGCGTGCGTTTGTGTGTCTATGTGTGTGAGTGTGCATGCGTGCGTGCGTCTGTGTGTGAGTGTGCGTGCATCTGTGTGTGAGTGTGTGTGTGCGTGTGTGCGTCTATGTGTGTGAGTGTGCGTGTGTGTGAGTGTGCGTGCGTGCGTGCGTTTGTGCGTCTGTGTGTGTGAGTGTGCGTGCGTGCGTCTGTGTGTGAGTGTGCGTGCATCTGTGTGTGAGTGTGTGTGTGCGTGTGTGCGTCTGTGAGAGTGCGTGTGTGCGCATGCATGCGTGTGTCTAAAGCATTGAGTTGGGGTTTGTGGGATGTGAAGTGCTCTTGTGAATGGTTTTGTATTTGACACAGTGTTTGCGTGATGACCCTAAAGAACCCGTGCAGTGTGGGCAGGTGAGATGGGGCTCAAGCTGCTGTACTGGGGGCTGCATCATGGGGGGGAGGGGGGGCTGTTCAGTCTCTGATCCACAGATTTGTCCCATGGGGGGGCTCTGTTTTCTTCAGGTCATTTACTTTGAATGAAATAAAGGGGTTGGGTGCCACGAAGTAGATCTCTGAACGATCACCCCCCCCCCAGCTGTGGCCATGGTAACGCAGATGTACTGTGCACACAAATGAGCTTGTCTCCCGGGGCAACCAGTGGGTTGGAAAGAGTTGGATCTGGGCTCAGGTTTGGCGGTCAGCGGGGGTTGGGGGGATCTAGGGGAGGTGGGGGGTGATCAGGTTTTTTATGTTAATTTTACCTCTGACCTCTCTGTTTGGAATGCCCACAGTGTGTGTTAATACTTGTCATGTGGGATTGTTTTCTGGCACTGGGCCTGACTTGCTAGATTATAAAGTAACTAACCCTAGCTAAGTAACACTCTCACTATATTCTTGCGCAGTAATGTTAACTTGCATAGACAGACAGTTTACAGTGGGAGTGAGCTCTTTGCCTGTATTGAAAAGCATACAGCATAAATTGTCTCTGTCAGACAACAGTGTACCTGTTTTCTTGGCTAGCTTTCTTCCTCTCTCTCTCCCTCCTTTGCTGTCTGTCTCTCCTTCCTTCTCTCTCCCCCTTTCTCTTCCTGACTGAATCAGTCTTTAATTTACTCCCTCTCCTATCTCTTGTTCCAGCATCTTCACACACACGTTTGGTGTGCGTGTTTCCTGGCCGGGGCGAGAGAGAGGGAGGTTTGTTTTGAGGTGGTAAGGTGCGTGATTGGCTGTGAGCAGGAGGGCAGTGGGTTTGTGAGTTAAGATGTGGTCAGGGTGCTGGGCTCCTGCGGGTGCAGGTTCAAGTCCCCCAGTCGGACAGTGCAGCGGCTGTCGCGCTCAATGTGCAGCGTTTCAAAGCTGGTGATTATGACTGGTATTAATGTGTGGCCTTTTCCGTTACCTTGGTTATGCATTGACACATAGGGCAGAGAGGCGTGTACCAGGGTGTAACATCGAGTAGGTGGTCAGGAGCCGGGCTGGATGAGCTATGGGCTGCTCCATGTGTTAAATGATTAGCTCAAAGTCTCCGCCTGAGCCATGTTAGCCTTTAGCAGTGTGGCACAGAGCCGTGTTAGCCTTTAGCAGTGTGTCGCTGAGCCGTGTTAGCCTTTAGCAGTGTGGCGGAGAGCCGTGTTAGCCTTTAGCAGTGTGGCGCAGAGCCGTGTTAGCCTTTAGCAGTGTGGCGCAGAGCCGTGTTAGCCTTTAGCAGTGTGGCACAGGGATGTAGTCTCCTATAGCAGGTTGGGCTCCATTAGCTGTTAGTAGCGTAGTCCAGGGCTGTATTTGCATAGGCCTGTGTACACTGGGACACCTGCAGCACCAACAGGGGGCGCCCTGAAACGCCCCTCAGCCAGCTGGTTCATTCAGCACCCTGAAACTGCCTTTGTGGGGTCTGATGGGGGTGGCAGCTGAGGCCCGAAAAGGGGACGCGGGGGGGTTTCAAAGAGAAGCTTTCAGTTTGGAGCAGAGAATGGCTGCTGTCCAAAAACAGGAGAGCACAGCGAATAACAAACGCTTTCACGAGCTCCCATTCAGAGCGGAGCATGCTGGGACTGCGCTGTTCCAGCTAGAATGCTAACCGCAGCAGCTCTGCGCTGTATGTGATTGTGGGTTAGTGTATTCTGTGTCAGGAGGGGGAATCTCAGATCATCACAGCATTAATAATGAATTTATTGTTACAGCTGAGTATAAAAAGCACATTAGTTTCTAATGAATTTGTATGTTCCCGGCTGAATCCTGTGATGTTATCGTATGTGGCACCCCCTGTAGGTGTGACGTCCATGTGCTGCAGCCCTGATCTGAGCCTTACACTGCAGGCTCTGTGCTGTGTGCCTGTGTTACACTGCAGGCCCTGTGCTGTGTGCCTGTGTTATACTGCGGGCCCTGTGCTGTGTGCCTGTGTTACACTGTGGGCTCTGTGCTGTGTGCCTGTGTTACACTGCAGGCTCTGTGCTGTGTGCCTGTGTTACACTGCGGGCCCTGTGCTGTGTGCCTGTGTTACACTGTGGGCTCTGTGCTGTGTGCCTGTGTTACACTGCAGGCCCTGTGCTGTGTGCCTGTGTTATACTGTGGGCCCTGTGCTGTGTGCCTGTGTTACACTGTGGGCTCTGTGCTGTGTGCCTGTGTTACACTGTGGGCCCTGTACTATGTGCCTGCGTTACACTGTGGGCCCTGTGCTGTGTGCCTGCGTTACACTGTGGGCCCTGTGCTGTGTGCCTGCGTTACACTGTGGGCCCTGTACTGTGTGCCTATGTTACACTGTGGGCCCTGTACTATGTGCCTGTGTTACACTGTGGGCCCTGTACTATGTGCCTGTGTTACACTGTGGGCCCTGTGCTGTGTGCCTGTGTTACACTGTGGGCCCTGTACTATGTGCCTGTGTTACACTGCAGGCTCTGTGCTGTGTGCCTGTGTTACACTGTGGGCCCTGTACTATGTGCCTGTGTTACACTGTGGGCCCTGTGCTGTGTGCCTGCGTTACACTGTGGGCCCTGTACTATGTGCCTGTGTTACACTGTGGGCCCTGTACTGTGTGCCTGTGTTACACTGTGGGCCCTGTACTATGTGCCTGTGTTACACTGCAGGCTCTGTGCTGTGTGCCTGCGTTACACTGTGGGCCCTGTGCTGTGTGCCTGTGTTACACTGTGGGCCCTTTACTGTGTGCCTGTGTTACACTGTGGGCCCTGTACTATGTGCCTGTGTTACACTGCAGGCTCTGTGCTGTGTGCCTGTGTTACACTGCAGGCTCTGTGCTGTGTGCCTGTGTTACACTGTGGGCCCTGTACTATGTGCCTGTGTTACACTGTGGGCCCTGTACTATGTGCCTGTGTTACACTGTGGGCCCTGTGCTGTGTGCCTGTGTTACACTGTGGGCCCTGTGCTGTGTGCCTGTGTTACACTGCGGGCCCTGTGCTGTGTGCCTGTGTTACACAGTGGGCCCTGTGCCGTGTGCCTGTGTTGTAACCTGATGTGACTGTAACAGTAATGTTGGACAGGGGATCCTTGCCTCTTCCGGAAGTGTTTAAGATGATGTGTCCCATACTGTAGTGTGAAATTGGTGCCACACTATGTTTGGCTGAATTGGTCTGTTAGAACCACCGCAGCCATAATGATAGTGTAACACAATCAAAGTGAGGAAGAAAAACAAAAAAAGGTGCTAGAAGCAGATGTGTTACTGGCAACTCACTCTCCCCCCCTCCCCCCCCACAGGGTATCCCTCAGCTCCCATGTGCCAAAGCCCTGTATAACTATGATGGCAGAGAACCCGGCGACCTCAAGTTCAGCAAAGGTGACATCATCATCCTGCGCCGGCAGGTGGATGAGAACTGGTACCATGGAGAGATGGGTGGGGTTCACGGCTTCTTCCCCACAAACTTTGTCCAGATCATCAAGCCCCTCCCCCAGCCGCCCCCCCAGTGCAAAGCCCTGTATGACTTTGAAGTCAGGGACAAGGAGGCCGACAAGGACTGCCTGCCCTTCTCTAAGGTGAGTGGCCGCAGAGAGACCGCAGAGTGAGTGGAAATTCAGCATGAGTTTCTTCGCTCCCTGTCAGATTAAAATTTAGGTTTTTTTTCTTTTCTGGCTTTAAAAGTGTTTAAATATTGCGAAAGCATGCAGATAATACTCCAAAAGCAGTCTAAATGTTAAGTTGTAAAATGAAAAGAACTCAAGAATGGAAATAAAGTAATAATATAAGCAAAAGTACAACATAAAAATAAGGGGAAAACTCCACCAATAACAGAGACAGCAATGATGACATTAAAAAACCCTCCCTCTCCCTCCCTCTCCTCTCTCTCTCCCTCCCTCTCCCTCCCTCCCTCTCTCTCTCCCTCCTCCCTCCCTCCCCCCTCTCCCTCTCCGCTCTCTCTCCCTCCCTCTCCCTCCCTCTCTCTCTCCCTCCCTCCTCTCCTCCCCTCTCCCTCTCTCCCCCTCTCTCCCTCGTCTCTCCCTCCCTCTCTATCTCTCTGCCCTCCTCTCTCCCCCTCTCCCTCCCTCTCTCGCTCCCCCCTCCCCCCCCTCCCCCCCTCTCCCTCTCTCTCTCCCTCTCTCTCTCTCGCTCTCCCTCTCCCTCCCTCCTCCCTCTCCTCTCTCTTCTCTTGGCTAGACATCCATAGTTGTATTGCCAAAGCAAAACTCACAAAGCATGGAAGTAGGATCTGAACTAGCTACAAACATATTGACACATAAAACAATAGAAAGGCTTGGAGAACAGTATGGAAATAAGTATATTTTATAGTCATGCATTGTTGTGTAACAGTAAACTTTTGGCAGTGTTGATAGTGGGTAATCTCTTTGCATCTTTCCTTCATGCTCCATCTTTCTGCGTCTCTCGCTGTTGCTCCCCCTCTATCTCTCTCTCCCTCTGTTAATCTCTCTCTCTCTCTCACTGTCTCTGATGAGGAGGGCCTGTCGTAACTCTGGGGCTGCTGAAGGACACTGTGGGGGTGGGTGGAGGTGGGGGCAGGGTGGGCCCTGGGGACTGGCTGTAAGATCTGTTAATTCAGTGTGTTTGTTGCTTGCTGTGCAAGTTTAATTAAACATAATTAAGAATAAGCCGATATTCTCCTGATTGGATTCCCCAGAGACCAGTGAATGTCACTGAGCATCAGCAGGGACGGGGGGTGAGGGAGGGGGAGGGAGACAGGAGAAAGGGTTCCTCAGTGAAGCTAGCCTGACTCTGGGCTTGGTGACTACAACCCCACAATACTCTGTTCCTAAACTACAACTCCCATAATGCCATCCACATAAACTACCACTCCCACAGTGCCCTGCTCCTAAACTACCTATACAAGCATTACCCTGTGCTGGACTTACTGCGACAAAATGCCGCAAACAAAGCACTGGAGGGCCGCAGTATCTGCAGGTTTGACTCCAGTGCCACATTCTCAGTCTCATTAATTATGTGTGTTTTTTACTCCAAGATGTTTCTGTGCTTTCTATCCTGTTCTTTTGGGGGGGGGGGGGTTAGGTTAATTAAAGAAAAACGATAAAAGAACAAAACAGCAGGCCCCTGTCCCCCTTTTCAATGTGCCGTTTTGCCTTAGTAATTCTGCTGCGTGATATACGTCATATAGTTTTGCTGCTAGTGAGTCCATTTTAAAATGGTTTTAAAATGTTTGGTGCATCGCTCCCTGATGCAGAGTATGAGATGGGAAGTCCATCCTCAAACAGGCCCCACCCCTCTGTGTCTCCCTGTTTCCAAACTCAGGCCCCGCCCCCATCCACACCCCTCTGTGTCTCCCTGTGTCCAAACTCAGGCCCCGCCCCCATCCACACCCCTCTGTGTCTCCCTGTGTCCAAACTCAGGCCCCGCCCCCATCCACACCCCTCTGTGTCTCCCTGTGTCCAAACTCAGGCCCCGCCCCCATCCACACCCCTCTGTGTCTCCCTGTGTCCAAACTCAGGCCCCGCCCCCATCCGCACCCCTCTGTGTCTCCCTGTGTACAAACTCAGGCCCCGCCCCCATCCGCACCCCTCTGTGTCTCCCTGGCTCCGGTGGTCAGTGCCCCAGTAGGGCAGTGTGCAGTGCATGTGTCCTGCTGGCCTTTCCCCCAAAGCACAGCCAGACCCAGCTAAAATGACTGCACCTTCCCAGGTTCCTTTGCTCCATCAGTCTTTATAGTCCCACTTTTATGGCCTGTGGTTTTTATTTTACTCATTTTTTGTTTTGTTCTTAAATATATTGCATTTAGATTTTTTTAATTTGCTTTTTGTTGTCCAGCTTCTCTGGTGTAGTGATACATAGTATCACACTTTGAGCTACAGTTAATGTGAGAAAGGTTCATTTCATACTGATTGATGCTATTGCTCTCCTGTTGTTGAAATTATGTGTTTCCTGCAGGTGGATTTGAATGACTAATGTTGTAGCTGTCCTCTCCCTCCCTCTCTCTGCGCTGCAGGACGATATCCTGACCGTTATTCGCCGTGTGGATGAGAACTGGGCAGAGGGAATGCTGGGGGATAAGATTGGGATCTTCCCCATCTCATATGTGGAGGTAGGCGGAGCTGGGCGCCTGTTACCGTGGTGGCCGTTACCGTGGCATCCATGTTAAGTGCATTTCACATATTTCGCATGTCTGTCCTCTGAGTGTCTACGGTGACGTTCCTCTGGATCCGTTCTGAGAACAGACATTTATTTTGTATTTTTTATTTTTTTTGTATGGTCAGTTACTGCATGAAAAATTCATTCCACACTTAGAGAGACACACCAGCAGAGAGCACAGAGTGCGTTCAGCCGCACACACGGGCGCTGGAGTCATGGGGGACTTTCCCAGCTATCTGTGTTGCGTAGGTATTAGTGGAGTAATGCAGAGTGGAGTATCTGGTTTGTGTGCAGGGTCTGTGCTGCAGCCAAACACAGGGGCCACGAAGTTCAGTCCCTGGGGGAGGGGCGCTCAGGAAGAACCTCTCTCCCTCTACCCCCCTCCCTACCCCTCTCTCTCTCTCCTTTTCTGTTTCTTTCTCTCTCTCTCTGTCACTCTCCCTTTCTCTTTCTCTCTCTCTCTCTCTTTCTCAATAGAAGCAGTCTCAGAAGGCAGTTGTGAATTTTAATGCTGGCATCCTGAGAGAGGGGGTAATGGCCCTCCTCTCTGTTTTTACCCTGAGAGAAACATTCAAACAGCTTGAAGCAGTTTTTCCCACCCCAGAAAAAAGCTGCCCATATCATGTGCGTCCCAAGGAACCCATGACCCATGTCAAAATATTTTACTTTTTACTTTTGCCCTAAATTTATGGAACTGTTTAGGCTGTAGTACACTGCATGTTTTTATGCCGTTGTATTTGAGGTTTATAACAAGCAAAGCGATTGCCCCTCGCTGTACTGACAGTGATGTGGCCCTTTTCTTTGGGGCGGCGCTTGTATCGGGCTGTCACTGTTTACAGTGCCAGGATGGAGATTGGGGTCATTACTGACCATGTGTGACAGAACCCCCTCCCGAATTCCATCTCCGCCCCCTCCTCATTGGTCCTGGTGAAGCTAAGGGCTCGCTGGGGGAGCCGCTGGGGTGCTGATAGATTTGGGTTTGGATGGTTTCTGTTCCGGGGGAAACAGACCGAACAGTCATCTCACTGCACCTGGCTCACTAAATCCAACCAACATTACTGTGAAACACTGTGCTGTATTGTCTGATTTCTGCATTTTGAATCATTTTGACACGGTGTCTCTCCTCTGTAGTTTAACTCGGCCGCGCTGCAGCTGATTGAGCTGGATAAGCCTCCGGAGGGAGGGGTGGAAATGGGAGAGGGGCCGTCGGGATGTGGGAAGGGGGGGGAGGGGAAGAAGAACACCCGGAAGCGCCACTCCTTCACCTCACTCACCATGTCCAGCAAAGCCACGCCCACCCGCCAGGCCACGCCCAATCGCCACTCCATGGAGATCAGCGGCCCTGTGCTCATCAGCTCGTCCAATCCCACGGCCGCAGCGCGCATCGGGGAGCTCAGCGCACAGGTACTCACACACACACTCGCACACACGCTCGCGCACACACACGCTCACACTCACGCATGCACACACACTCACACACACACGCTCACTCGCACACACGCTCACTCGCACACACTCACACACGCTCACACTCATGCACACACACACTCACACACACGCACACACATTCACTCACACACACGCACATGCTCGCACACACACACACACACACACGCTCACACACACGCTCTCACACACACCCACACACACACACACACAGGGGCCTGCTGTTTTTGTTGTTCTTTAATGATTATTAAACAGGCTGTAATTTCATGCCTGGGTAGCTGTTAGGCGTTCTGCTTTTGCTCATCAGTGGAGCTGTGATTTATTTGATTTCAGGAACAAAACTAAGGAACATGTCCCCAGGCAGAACCCTCCTCCCTGTGTCTGTGTTACTGTTTGCCTGTGTCTGTGTTACTGTTTGTTCCTCTCAGCGGAAAACTACAGACTCACCTGAGAGCAGCTCTGCCTCAGGTGTGAGCAGAGAGTGTTCAGCTTGTTTTAGCAACAAAATGTCAAATCATTTCAGTGTGTAATGCATGAAAGAGCACAATGTGTAAAGCTGATGAGTAATATGTAGGACAGGAATGGCTTCTGGGATAAAACCCAGAGAAGTTTCCACATATGTTGCCTGTATCTGCATGTAATTATTTAAATAAATGTGCAGAAACTCTCTATGTTAGAGTCTCTACACTGGTTAAGTTGTAAGCTGCAAATCGGTAAAAGATTTACAAGAAATAAATATTGAAAGGGGAAAGAAAAATTAAGAATGAATGATGTCTGAGGCTCTGTCCCTCACAGGTTCATATCTGCACAACTGGGCTGATCGTGACTCCGCCCCCAAGTAGTCCTGTCACCACGGCAACAGTGTTTACATTCCCGCCAGAGACAACCTACGTGTCCATACCGGCGGTAAGGCTGTGAGTGTGGCTGAATGACTGAGTGGCAGTGTGGAGAGAGTTTGGAGCAGCATGTGTTTAAGTGTAGAGTGTGTGGAGCTGCTTACTCGGTCTTGGCTGTTAATGTCGTAGAGGTTTTGACATTTTGCTGACACTTTCCTGTTCCTCTCCAGGATGGACTCCCCCCTCCCCCCCCTCCTCCCCCACAATCCTCTGCTGTCGGCGCTGCATCCTTGGCTGCTGGACAAAGACCATCCCTGAGCAACAATGATGCTGCTGGGAGGCAGCGCCCCACTGTGTGAGTACAAACCAACCAATCACTGGCCAGGAGCCAACCAGGCACAAGACTGACCTGGGTACTCAGCCACACTGATCTGGAGTCAGTGATACAGTCTTAAGACGATGATGGTTTAATTTAAACTGGAGGCACATTGAGTGCCAAGAAATGGAAGCCACAGTTTGTAAGGAAATGTTATGCTGAAAGAAATTTTAGTGCTATAAGGTTATGAGCAGCCTGGTCAGGCTCATAGCGCTGTAAGGTTATGAGCAGCCTGGTCAGGCTCATAGCGCTGTAAGGTTATGAGCAGCCTGGTCAGGCTCATAGCGCTGTAAGGTTATGAGCAGCCTGGTCAGGCTCATAGTGCTGTAAGGTTCTGAGCAGCCTGGTCAGGCTCATAGTGCTGTAAGGTTATGAGCAGCCTGGTCAGGCTCATAGTGACTCAGGCTGGTCAGGCTCATAGTGACTCAGGCTGGTAAGGCTCATTCTTGACCTTGAAGGTGATAGTGGTGATAGTGGTGATGGAGGTGGCTGTCCTGCTGCAGGTACGTGGCGATGTTCCCCTACATGCCCAGGAAGGAGGATGAGCTGGAGCTGCGTAAGGGCGAGATGTTTTTGGTGCTGGAGCGCTGCCAGGACGGCTGGTTTAAGGGCACCTCCATGCACACCGGCAAGATCGGCGTGTTCCCCGGCAACTACATGAGTCCCATCAGCAGGTAATGCATGCACACACACACACACACTCTCTCACAGACACTCACACACACACACACACACACACACTCTCTCACAGACACTCACACACACACTCCCTGTCTCTCACACACACACACACACACACACACACTCATATACACACACACACACACACACACATATTTGCACTCACGCTCAAAGGCATGTACATAAACACGCGCGCACACACACACACACACACACACACACATCACACATGCACGTGCGCACTCACAGGCACACGCACACTCTCACACACATGCACTCACACAGACTCTCTCACACACACACCACACACCACACATGGACGTGTGCACTCACAGGCACACACACGCATGCACACACTCACAGGCCATGTGCACATTGCTCTGCAGCGCCCCCTTTGGCAGATCCAGTGCCTCACAGTCTCTCCGCGCTTCCCTCAGGTCGGGGTGTCTCACGCAAACCGGTCGTGGAGGGGTCACCATCCTTGCCCCCTCCTCCCCCCTTGGGGCATCTGTGGGTGGGGCTGACCCCAGCAAGCCCCTCCCTTCGGGCTTAGGCTCCTCCCCCGCTTGTCCCCTGCCCACCGCTGTGGTAGCTGCTGCTCACCTGCAGGCCCCGCCCACTAAGGTGCTTATGCACATGACCGGCCAGATGACCGTCAACCAGGCACGCAATGCTGTAAGAACAGGTAAGCTTACCTGTGCCACACCCGTGTCTCTCACTGTACCAATAATCTCACCTGCATCTCACTCAGACAGCTCAGGTAGACTCACCTGTGTGCTCGTGTTCTCAGCCTCTTGTCACAGCCAGGAGCGTCCTACGGCAGCTGTCACACCCATACAGGCGCAGACTGCAGCAGCGTACCTGCCTCACCTGCCAGCCGGCGCCCAGCCAGCATTCACTCTCACACCTGGTCCCACCCGTACGGGTGTGGCCCTCACCTGCGCTGCCGCCTCCCTGACCCCACCCAATGTCAACGCTGCCTCCCTGACCCCATCCAGCACTGGCTCCGCCCCCATAGAGAGTGACTCCACCCCTAGACCCATGGCTGTAATGGCTGCCCCTGTTGCCCCTGGCAACGTTTCCACAGCGCCTGTCGCCACCAGCAACGCCACTGCCACGCCCGCTCTCACTTGCCGCTTGGACAAGGACGGCAAGGTGAGTGTGATGGTGCACTGTTCTGGGACCAGCCCTATGTGTGCGTGCTCAGTGTTTGTTAGAATTGTGGTTGTAGTAGAGTGTCACGTAACAGACACTCTCGCGCACTCTCTTACTTTATTCCTCTCCTCCGCCCCACTTCTCTCCCTCTCTCTCTTCAGAAGGAGAAGAAGGGTTTGCTGAAGTTGTTATCAGGAACGTCTGCTAAGAAGAAGTCCCGCCCCTCCCCGCCCCCCTCCCCCACGCTGGAGTCTGAGCAGGTAGAGGGGGAGGGGCTGCAGGGGGCCATGGGACCAGAGCTGCCTGGCCCCGCCCAGGTCACTGTCACCACGGGAAACCAGGACTCCTCCCCTTCGCCGTCTTCCTCAGCCCCGCCCTGTGCGGAGTCCTCGCTCAGGAAGAGCAGTTCGCTGGACCCCAGCCCCCCCACCGCACCCATCGCACCCCCACCCCGCCAGCCCTGCTCCTCCCTCCACTCTCAGCAGCAGGATGCTCGGCCAATCGTGTGCGAGAGGTGGGCCCCACCCCACTGCTGCTGCCTGGCAACAGCACAGAATACAGCAACTACGCTATAGCATAGCGGCTTGGAATCGTGCAGGTTATGCTAAGGCTGTGAGCTTGTGCTGTATGATCAGGCAAAAACTGTGTTTGTGCTAAAGATTTGCAGTGGTGTTACAGTTGTGCTAACATTACATGGTCATGCTAACAATGTGTGTGATTATGCTGTGCTCATGCTAATGGTATAAGGTGTGGTCCCGCTAATGCTGTATTGTCGTGCTAACATTGTGCTACCACTGTATGGTCTCTATAATTCTGTGCTAGGGCTCTATGGTTGTGCTAACACTGTATGGTCTCTATAATTCTGTGCTAGGGCTCTATGGTTGTGCTAACACTGTATGGTCTCTATAATTCTGTGCTAGGGCTCTATGGTTGTGCTAACACTGTATGGTCTCTATAATTCTGTTCTAGGGCTCTATGGTTGTGCTAACACTGTATGGTCTCTATAATTCTGTGCTAGGGCTCTATGGTTGTGCTAACACTGTATGGTCTCTATAATTCTGTGCTAGGGCTCTATGGTTGTGCAAATGCTGTATGGTCTTGCCAATGCTGTGCTAAGGCTGTTTGATTGTGCTAACGCTGTGTTTGTGCTGTGTTCCTACAGGTACAGGGTGGTGGTGTCGTACCCGCCACAGAGTGAGGCGGAGCTGGAGCTGAAGGAGGGGGACATCGTGTTCGTTCACAAGAAGCGTGATGACGGCTGGTTTAAAGGAACGCTGCAGAGGAACGGCCGAACCGGCCTCTTCCCTGGGAGCTTTGTACTGAGCATCTAACACACACACACTCTACACACACACTCACACACACACTCTACACAAGCAGACACACACTCACACACACACTCTACACAAGCAGACACACACACACACGCACAATCAACCATGAACATACACACATTGCCTGCACAATCACGGACCAGGGCCTTCACAGAATGTGTGTGCTCGCACATGCACACATATGCATGCACGTACACACACATACACACACACACACACACACACTCTAGCACAGTGTAACAGTCTGGAGCACAAGGACACTAATGAGACTGAGAGGCAGGGAGCTGCAGTGTCTGCAGCTTCAGGGCAGCTCGCCCGTCACAGCGCTGTCATCTTCATGTCCTCCATTTCCCTATTCTGTGTTTTTATTTCAGTTCAGCAACATTTCCAGGGTTAAATGTGTGCCTTGTAGTGTTTCTCACTTTATTGTCTTTAAACAAAAACTCCCACAACCGTGAAGAATCATGGAGCAGCGAGACAGACTGTTTATCCTGGTAGTGATGTAAGTGTGACTTATGTTTCCTGTTTCCTCTTAAATGGTTGGAAAGGTGATTGCGCAGGTAACGTAGTGGAAGTTGGGGACGGCGTTGAACGTGTCAGTCAGACATTCTGCCTCCAACTCGGGTGCCTGTGACCCCTCAGCCATGTGCCCCCCAGCACAGAGTGTGTGTTTTATGGAGAGCTGGAAAACATGGCAGGATTTCAGCTGTTTTGGACTGGAGTTTGAGTGTCACAGTCCTGGTGACGGAGACGTGCCGTCTCGAGAGCGTCTCCAAACGTAGCTGAATGCTCGGATCACGTGACTCAGGTGCAGCTTATGGTCCCATACTAAACAATATTCACTGACCCTGGGTCAGTGAAAGCTGCATTTCTGGATAGGGCTGGGTTTGGGTTATAGCAGGGTCAGCTGTTCTCAGATCAGTGGTTGTAGGCCGGGCTGGGCAGACTCTGTCCTGTAGGGTGGGTGTGTGTGCAGGTTTTTTCTCTGCTGGTTGCACACACCAGTGCTGATTCAGTCATAAAACCTATCATGCACTGGTGTCAGTCTCCGGCTGTCCTTCGTTTATTATCAAAAATGGCTCATGTGTCAGACCTGATAAACTATCGGGCCATTGAAATAAGAAATGAGGTCGGCCTGAAACAGCCCTCAGTTTCCTCCCCATACAGTAATGAGAAAAATGGGGCTTCATCAACCCAATGTTGGGTAGAGCCACAACGGTTTGGCAACCACAGATCAGTTTGAACCAATCAAAAGATTTTTTGTAACACATCACTAATTGACTAGGAGAATAGGGCCAATGGCAAAACATATTGTCAGATACATTGGCCAATAGTAGGACACTGTGTCACATCCCTTGGCCAATCAGGAGGCAGTGTGTCAGATCCAGTGGCCAGTAGTGCAACAGAGTCCTCAGATCACCTGGCCAATAGGAAGGCAGCATCAATAGAATGGAAAAGTGCTCACTTCCTGTGTCACTGGTGCCAGAACCGTAAGGCATTGTGGGATTGCTTAAACTTTTTTTTTGTTAATTTATTAAGTGAACAGGTAGAATGATGGTTTTGTCCTTTTCTATGTTGAAATAAAAAAAATACACTCCGTAGAACATGCAGTTAGATGTTACTAATATTCTTGTGTGTAAAAAATGGTAAATATGAGGCCAAAATTGTAGCTGCTTTTCTCCATGGTCAGCTTCCACAGTGACGGATTCCATCGCATTCAGATAGGTTCTGCCCAAAAAGTATATATATATTAATATATTTTATTTATATTCATGTGGATTTTTTTTACAGAAACAATCATTGTGGTGAGGTAGTGTGAGCACTCGTAACTGACAGGACTGTAATGTGTTTTATGTGAGAATTGCACCTTCAGCTGGAGAATCATGTGCAAGGAGAAAATGTGTGTAGTCATAATGCTGGCGAAAACTTTGGTCCTCAGACCGCTTCCTTCAAACTGCGTCAATCAAACCACGTCGTTCGAAGCGCGGAGCACAAACCGCACGTCCTGAGGCCTGGTGCGTTTTGGGGCAGCGGCTCGTCTCACCAGGAGCTGAAGGACGCAGTCGACGCACCTTTGAGCTTCCACTGCTCAGGTGAAGATGCTCACCTGTTCAGTTTGTTTTCCTGTGAGATCACACCTGGTTGGTGGTTCTGTTTCCTGTCTTAGTCTGTGGACGGGGGGTCTTCTCATTGCTCAGAGTTGGGTTAGGGTTAGGATGGGTTAAGGTTGGGTGAGGTTGGGATGATGACTGTTCTGTAGACTTGAGTACAAATGTAACTGGCCGCTGGGTGATACTGGTGCCAGTTTTTTTTTTTTTTAAAAGCACAATATTGAGCAGAGCTCTGAAGATCTGTGTGTGTGGCTGGGGGCAGGGGGGATTCATACATGCACACACACACACACACACACACACTCACTCTCTCTCTCTCTCTCTCTCTCTTTCTCTCTGCACAGTGCTGGTCCCCGTTGCCCCCATGGGAATTAGTGAGTAGGGGCTGATTAGTTAAAAGAACTGTTAAGTTGATTCTGAGTTTGACATTGTCAGGCTTGTGTGTGCATGAGTGAGTGCGTGCGTGCGCGCGTGCGTGTCCTTTGGGAATGAGTGTGGGTGGGAACAGCTGTCAGTGATGAGGTTTGGTGTGGTCAGTGATGGTGTGGGTGGAGTCTCACCTCACAGTGCCACCCCACTGTGGCCACGGCAGCGCAGAGCACAGCTATGTTGGTGAGCCATCAACAACACGGACCGCTGGGGTGTAACCATAGCGACGGGAGGAGGCGCAAGGACATTACAACAACATTGCTGCTCTTCTCCCTCATTAAGGACAGATATCTGCGTTTCTGTGTCTCAGATGGCCATTTTGGACATTGTTCTGTTTGTAAATCCAGGGATCCACTTTGTGGGGGGAACATGTAAAGATGTATCAGTGTGTGTCTCTCACAGAAACGGGCTCCAGCTCTGATGTGACGATGTTCTTGCTGTATTCGGATGTAGGCTTGGGGTATGAAACACTGCTCTGTGTTCTGCCACATGCTTTCTCCTTAAATGCTCCTGTAGAAGTGATTTGCTGCTCACTTGTGTGACTTTGGAGTGCCTGCATCTGTAACCATGACGACCCACAGCAGGGTGTTCTGGCAGGGTTGCAGGGGGATGTGGCTGTGACTGTCAAACTGTACTTCTACAAGATGCATGTAACAGTTGTTAACTTACGTTACATGTAATCAAAGTATAAAACACAGAATCACACACACTCAGTCACTCTTTATGTAGGTCTTGTTCAGGTTCTTTTATTGGCAGAAACCTGTGCAAATTTAATTTTACTGTAATGCCCTGCCTTGGTAGAACACAAGGTGGCGCTAGTGTTTCCTTTAAGTAACACATGCGCCTTGCCAAGTTGACTTACTTGATTTTTTGTAATTGTTTTTTGTTTGTTTTTGAATAGATCTGCCTTGTTATTTTTCTGTAGGGTTAATAGAGGGGCTGTGGAGAGGTGTTTGACACGGTTTATGTGCAAAACGTCACACAGCATCAAGAGACAGAAATAGCACATTTTGTAACAGTAACTATAATAATGATAATATAATAAAAGCTAATGGTTTCCACATTTTAACCTCTTTATTACCGTTTGGTGTGTTCAGTCAGTTGGTATTACAAAAGTGTTTACATAACAGAAAAACTGCAAAAACAATAATAGTGAAAAAATTAAATATTGAACTGTCTGTGCACTTGTACATGAGCATGCATGTGTATGTGCATGTGTATGTGTATGTGCATACATTTGTGTGTGCATGTGTGCGTGAGCATGTGTGTGTGTGCGTGAGCGTGTGCATGTGTGTGTGTGAGCATGTGCATGTGTGTGTGTGTGAGCGTGTGCATGTGTGTGTGTGTGTGTGTGTGAGCGTGTGCATGCATCCTCATTTGCTCCTGCATGTTGATGTTGCTCTCAGGCTCAGTCAAGCTGAATCTCTCAGAATAGCAGGTGCATGCTGGGATAATTTACCAGTGCTTGGAGCCGCCACTCATGGTCTCACACTGCCAGTTCCCTCTAAGAAACGGCCACAGGCGCACACACATTTCTCTGCACGGTTTTCCTCTGATGCACACACATTCCTCTGTGCAGTTTTGAGGCGTAGTGATATTTTCTGACAGCACTATCCATTTTTGTACTGAGCACACCCCACCCCCATAAATCTGAACTCTTCCTTTCTCTTCCCTTTCAAAACAGCCTGGCCCGTCATTAAACACAACCTCAAAGCATTCTGGGAGCTCTGCCTGTCAGCTGAATTGTGTTACGGTTTTGTGATCCTGCGGAGAGTTCCGTGCCAGTGTCACAAAGCCAGAGCAGAAACTGCACTACTGCACCGCACGCCTTTAATCTTTTATGCGGTTGCTTTGTCCCACAAACATTGCAGATTCCTATTATTACACCCAGACTTTCTCTGGGACCTACTGTGGTGTTTTAGTATTGTACATTTATGTAATCACTAGTTACTTCTTTGCATAAATTTCTTGTATGATCTAATTTTCTGTGGAAAAGAGCATCTGCTAAATGATAGCTGGCTCCAAACAAATGGAAATATACATAATGAAGCAATAGCCAAAATGTTATGTCTCCAAATGCCAAAAATGATATATGAATGAATAACAAATACCAACACTGACCCTGCATGGGGGTTGACTTGAGCAAGTGACCCCATACCTGGAGTACAGGTGAGGCATGTTCTTGATTTTCAGTGTTTTGACACACATATTATGTCTCATGATGAAAAGGTTATAAAAATGTTTCAACACAGACTGCTGCTCTATACTACTGCTCTATTTGTGTCATGGATACAGATCACAGTCCTTAATAAGACTGGACCAGCTACAGCCAAAACACAGTATCTCCTCATGTCAGACTCCACATCCCAGCAGGCAGTGATCCATGTGTTCAACAGATCCTGATGGATATTTATACAGAATGTTCTTTACAAATCTTTATTAAACCAGGTACGCCAACTGATAATTCTGTTTTCATCACCTAGGGAAACAAAGTGGGTGGGGATTGCAAGGGATTGTGTACCCAATCAGATGCAAGGGGGAGGTCAGGTGGCCAGATTCAGAAGGCCAGTTTTTATGGTAATTTTACCAGAAAACTGGAGTTTACACTATTTAAGTAGATAGTGCTAATGTTTTATTGACGTATTTAAGCCTCAGTGATGAATCTTTCCTCTCTGTGCGCTTGCGCTGAGCCACGTGCTAGCAGGCTACTGGCGGTGGCGTCGGATCCCGTTGCTATGACGACCGTCTTAAAACTTACCCAAAAAGAACAAAGAGCCTTCTAGCTGAACACATTATTATGCTGCCCGAGTCACGTCAAACTGTGCCCAAGCGCATGCCTGGTGGGGTACCGAAAAGAAACAAGTCTCTTTTAATGTAACGGCCAGGTTATGGCCTAATTATAGTGGTTTTTAAATGATTGCACTGTTGTTATCAATTAATCACAGAGCCCGACACGTTGTCACCAGGGTGTTTGTAGTTCTGTGTTACGGAATTAAATGATGTGTGTGGTGGATCCATCAGTTCTAAAAACATTTCAGTGTCCACGTGTAGAGCTATTTAGGCTAACTCTAGTGAAGACATCCAGGCTAAACATTGATCTGAAAGAGCTAAATGACAAAGCGGTAACAGTCCCGCACGCAGCTGTGACCATTTGGCACTTCGCGAGCTCGTGGAATTAGCTCGTGCTGCATAGACAGTAGACCCAGACAGACCCGGGGCGCTGCCAGCGGGCGAGGCGGCGTGTCTGCCGGCCCGTACACTAACCACCATCTGCTGCGGGATTCAGGAACAATCGATTGTGCGACTTGTAAGCTAAGCCAGTGATTTAGTAGCCTACTGTGACAACACTCGAAAAGAACAAAGGAAATACGCAAAGGAGATCAGATGAGCGATGCCATATCAGCTATACAGCTCGGTGTTATATATTATTTTACTATTAACTTTTACCTAATCGGGGATGATCTCATTGAAATTCAAAACTTCACAAGCTTACAAGACAATACTGGCCAATGCAGCAGCGTATACTACATGCTTACAACAGAAAGCAATCAAGGCATTAAAGAAAAACAAGATTCACATGAAATCCCATACAGTAAAAGAAGCACAAACTGTGACTAGACATATCAAATATATAAAAATAAAGTATTAGGCCTACCTCGTATTTTATCATTGTAGGTCTGTATTCATGAGTTTATGTAGCCTGTTTTGTACTATTTTACGGCAAAAATACAGGGGTGCAGCTGTTTACTCTCAAAGTAAAAAAAGATCTTATTATTTATTGGGTGCAGAGAAACGACAGTAGCGTAAGGTTAAACGATGACATCAACTTATCTTCAGTTTTTAGTGAATTTTATTGTGTAAAACAACAAACAGACAGCCTTCCAACAGTAACAGCAGTCTTGAAGCCCTCTGTATCAGTTAGGCCAGTGTTTACCCTCCGCAGGCATGTGAGAGCCGCTCGACTCTCGTGGTGTGTGGAGCTCGGGCGCCGCGCTGTGGCGTACTGTGGAAATTACACTGCATAAACAGTCATGGCGGATGTGTCCTTGACATAGTAGCACACATTCATAGGAGTGTTTTTCTTTTCAAAGTCTTGAATGAAGAGAGGATAAGCAGGGCACTTGTTTCAACAGCAGACGTGAGTTTAATCTATTTACTTTTTAAACTATCCTGCATTTGCAGATATACCGTTGAATGTGTTTCCAACTTCGCTAGCTGGCTAGTTATATCCTTGTTTTCTGGAATGCGATGCTAAACTGACGTGTCTATCATTTGTTTTAAACAACAGTAGCGTTTGTTAACATTGCAAGATGTAGCCATGCTGGCAGGTGAGTTAACTGTATATTTCCTGTAAAACGAATGTTGTTTATCTACAGCAACCCAACGCTTATTTGTTAGCAGAAACATTGGGTGTCTTTCTTATAGAGATTAACTTGAAATGAAACGGCGAGTGGATGCGCTCGTTGCCTGTTTGTAGCTAGCCTATGTAGCAAACCTAAATCTGAGCCAAACGTCACATGCTGTGCAGTTAGCGTCTGCGTAGAGCAAATCGGAGCAGGTCATTGCTTATAGTACATAGCGCTTATGAACAAAACAAGCAATACAAATCAATACCAGTGCAATTATAATAGAAAAATCTAATCTATATTGCGTAATGGATTTTCTGTATAACGCACAGATCAGTCTCTAAGGACCACTGAGGCACAGTCAAATTATAAAAACAGTCATAGTTATGAGATATTGTGTCCTCAGTCGTCAGCAAACGTTGTTGAAATAGACATGTATTTATGATTAACAATAATTCAATTTGCATTGAGTCCTTAGGTTGTGTCACTGTACAAGATTGAACTGTATTGAACCTTGACATGAGCATGTTAAATGTTGATATCTGTGAGGTGAAAGGACTCGATCTCCACACAGTGCCGTTTCCCTCTGGCTCCAGGAGGGGGCAGTGTTGGTGATGTCAGAGGTGGGCGTGGTGTTCGGGGGCTCGCGTGGGATTGGTCGGGCGGTGTCTCAGCTACTAGCCGCCCGTGGTCACAGGGTAGCCGTTATCTCCCGGAACCTGGATGCTGCCGAGGCTGCCGCGGCAAGGCTGGCTGGAGGTATCCCGCTGAATTGTATACCCAGACTCCCTCGTAACCAAAAATAAGCCCCTTGTATGGTTAAAAAATTCATCTAGCTTTAATTACGGATGGAACACATCATAGCATAGCAGTGAGTCAACCAGTAGAACCTCACCCTACTGACATCTTTACATGAGGGGCTGTATGTGTGTGAGTTTAGGGGTGTGTGGGGTTTTGGGGTGACACTGCGCTCTGTCCCCAGGGCAGCACATGGCTCTGTGCTGTGATGTGTCCAAACCAGAGGAGGTGCAGAAGGCCTTCCAGCACATCCACACCACCTACGGGAACGTGCGCTACTTGGTCAACGCAGCAGGCATCAACAGGTGTGCGTGTGTATGTGATTATGTATATATTCCTCTGTGCATGTTTCTGTGTGTGTGCATGTATCTTTCTTTGAGCATGCACATGTATTTATTTCTGCGTGTGTGTGCATTTGTGTGTGTGTTTGTGTCTGCGTTTGTGTGCGTCTGTGTCTGTGTGTGTGTTTGTGTCTGTGTTTGTGTGCGTCTGTGTCTGTGTCTGTGTTTGGGTTCGTGTGTGTGTGTGTGTTCCTCAGGGACGGGCTGTTGCTGAGGATGCGGCTGGAGGACATGGTGTCGGTGCTGCACACAAACCTGCTGGGGACCATGCTGACCTGCAGGGCGGCGGTGAAGAGCATGCTGCACAGACAGGGCGGGGCTATCATTAACATCGGTTTGTTACAACACTACACACATAGGCTTACACTCACTGCTACAAATACTCACGCACGCTTACACTCAGCACAACACTACACACACACACACACACACACTCAGCACAACACTACACACACACACACACACACACTTACACTCACTGCTACACACACACTTACACTCACACACACACTCACACGCACATTCACAAACTCACACACACACATATATAGATACATTCACACACATACACATCCTCTCTCTCACACACTCTCACTCAAACATACTTATATTTTCTCTCTCTCACACACTCACAAACATGGAAGGATCTTGCACAGTGTTTTACTACCATACCAAATCAGCAGGGGGCAGCAGAGTCAAAGGAATCAGCAGACGCTGAGCCTAAGCAAGCTTCTGCCAAAATTCCATCTCTTGATTTTCTGTGTTCAAGTTTCTCTAGACAGGAAACCAGTGTTTTCCATCATACTGTTGGCTGTACTGTTATGAGAGAACATCACTGTTTCCTCTGGCCTGTACCTGAGTACCCCCTTATTTTACATCCTGCGGGTCCGTATTGTGTGCAGAGAGGGGGGACTGTAGTGCCTGTATGTCTGTTCCATTTGCCGGGTCTGTGGTCAGCAGTGATGAGGGCTGACACATGACGCTGAGGTCATGACTCAACTACGGTTATTACAAATTCCTTTACTGTTTGAGGAAGAGTAGGGGTGATCCGGCGTCTTGCTCAGCTTCCCATAAACACTGGCCTACATCTGCCTGCCAAATCATGCCAATGCATTTGATTGGCTATACAGTCACTTCAGTCCCCACCCACATTTATTCTCCACAGTCACTGCAAAACAAACCCTGAGCTCTCTGTTGTTCTACCCGGTTACTTCAAAGTTGAAATAAGTTTAAGGTACTTTTATGAGGATATATCTGTGCTGTCTGTAGGGTCTGTCGTGGGGCAGAAGGGAAACTCGGGGCAGTGTGTGTACAGCTCCACCAAGGCGGGGCTGGAGGGTTTCACCCGCTCACTGGCGAAGGAAGTGGCATCCCGTAATATCCGCGTCAACCTGGTGGCTCCAGGTATCTCTCTGCCCCCCCACCTCCCTGTCTCTGTCTGTTGTTCAGTAATATGTTATTGTTCTTTTTTTAAATCTCCTGTTTAGAATGCTGTCTGGTACTGCCATTACTCCTGCCACTTTACACTTTATACACTCTACTCTGACACTGCTGCAGTTTCCCTCAGGATAAATAAAGTTTCTGTCTGTCTGTCTGTCTGTCTGTCTGTCTGTCCCCGGCTCCCCAGGTTTTGTGCGCACGGACATGACAGCGGGGCTGGATGAGGAGGCGCTGGTTCGGGGGGTCCCACTGGGCCGTTTCGGGGAGCCGGATGAGGTGGCACAGGCTGTGCTGTTCCTCCTGGAGGCGCCATACGTGACGGGGCAGGTGCTACCGGTGGATGGGGGGCTGCGATTGGCTATGTAGAGCTTTGCTTCACTGCAAGGAGAGCTGTGATTGGCCATGTGAAGCCCCAGCCCCATACAGGCATTATGTGCTCCTGTAGCACATCGCTGCCGCCAGGGAAGGAGTTAGGCTAGGGCTTCTGTGTCCTTTTTCCAAATCGGAATCAGGATATTTTATTAAATTAAATAAATCACATTGTCCTTTAGCTCAGTGCTCCTTACAATACCAGGACAGGGAAATGGACAACAGCTTTAAAGACACCAAGCTCCAGTATGCCAGTGAGAGTCCTGCATGTATCATCTCTTGGATTCCAGAGTTACTGATAAAGGTGGATCTGTTTGACTTGGACTTCATTACCAAATAAAGTTTTGTTGTTGGTAAGCCCTGTCTGGTGAGGTTGGTGTGTGACCCATGGCCCTAGTTCCATGCAGGAATATGTCAGTGTCTTCAATTAGCCTTACCCTCAACTATGACATCACAATCACTTTGCCTTACTCTCAGCTATGACATTACAATCACTTTGCTGCGTCATACTGTTGTACTTTGACATCACAATATGTAGTCTTGATGACAGGTACTCAGTCTCATCTGCCTCCCTCAGATTTTTTTTTAACCCTGATTTTTCCCCAGCGAGCTTTGCCCCCCCCCATCAATGTGGACCTCCAGCCACAGCTGGCAATGGCGAGACTGGCAAGACTGGGTTTTAGGCCCCGATCCCAGAGCTCCCAGGCAAGCGTCTTACCCTCTGTGCCACCCAGAGGCACTCTCCCTCAGATTTAAGACAGTGGATGTAGTTGCTGTAGGCAATTTTCCCATCTGCATTTATTACAGAGGAACTGCTAGGGAATTTACCTTGCTGAATAGCTGCTTCAGACCAGAGCCCCGCATACATGAGTTTGTGAAGAGACAGACCATTGGCTTTTTGGCACAGAATATCCCCCAAAGTTGGGTGTCCATAACAGAGATACTAGCCTCATAGCTTTGAGGCTAGTAAGTGAGGCTGCATGGTGTGTCAGTAGGAGTAGCAGTAGTGTAACCTGTGTTTTGTGTGTGAGTGTGTGTGTGTGAGACGTGGATGCCCTGCCCTGTGCTGGCCCACACACTGTGTCTCCCTAATGACCCTGGTCTGCGTTTGCTGCTGCATCTCTGCCAGTCTGTACTGCTTGGTTTAAGCTGTTCATGAGGAGGTGCTTATTTTCCTGCACTTCAGTACTTTAAAAAATAGTTTAGAGTACAGCTGAACAGTTTTGCAGAAATTCTTGTGTTTAGCATATAAAAGCTGGCATTGAGTGTTAGGCTCTTGATGTTTACTGAAGTTACAGTATGTGTCAGTGTTAGTGAGTACATGTATTTTTCCAATTCATTCCCCTCTATCCCACCTGAACACAGCTGTTCTGCTCAGCCACATGCACTAACCCTCGCCCACTGACCTGGGATCAGGCGACTGTGATTCTTTCCACACTGTACTGAACTGCGAATAGCCTCTGTACCCAGAGGATGACAAAGTGCACATGCTCAGTGTGTGCATCGTCAGGACCACCTGCTAGTGGAGTCAATGATGGTGTTGAGTGCAGTCTGGCTGTTGTGTCCCTCATGGATAGGGGCCAATTTAAGGGGCTGGGTGGTTGTGGCTGGTTTGGAGGGTGGGTTGTTGGGGCTGGGTCATTGGTATTGGTTTGGAGGCTGGGTCATTGGCATTGATTTGGAGGCTGGGTCATTGAGGGTGGGTTGTTGGGGCTGGGTCATTGGTATTGGTTTGGGGCTGGGTCATTGGTATTGGTTTGGAGGCTGGGTCGTTGGGGCTGGGTCATTGGTATTGGTTTGGAGGCTCGGTCATTGGGGCTGGGTCATTGGTATTGGTTTGGAGGCTGGGTCATTGAGGGTGGGTTGTTGGGGCTGGGTCGTTGGTGCTGGGTCATTGGTGGTGGGTCATTGGTATTGGTTTGGAGGCTGAGTCATTGGTGCTGGGTTATTGGTATTGGTTTGGAGGCTGGGTCATTGGTGGTGGGTCATTGGTATTGGTTTGGAGGCTGGGTCATTGGGGCTGGGTCATTGGTATTGGTTTGGAGGCTGGGTCGTTGGGGCTTGGTCATTGGTATTGGTTTGGAGGCTGGGTCATTGGTGGTGGGTCATTGGTATTGGTTTGGAGGCTGGGTCATTGGGGCTGGGTCATTGGTATTGGTTTGGAGACTGGGTCATTGGTATTGGTTTGGAGGCTGGGTCGTTGGGGCTGGGTCATTGGTATTGGTTTGGAGGCTGGGTCGTTGGGGCTGGGTCATTGGTATTGGTTTGGAGGCTGGGTCGTTGGGGCTGGGTCATTGGTATTGGTATTCAGAGTTAACAGGTCTGTTTAACTTGGTTGCTCAGCAGGAACAGGAGCTGGTTTGCGTGCTTTGGGCCTCTGCTGCTTCGCCCCACGTTTGGCTGTGCTGTTTCTGTGGCCGCAGTCTGTGCTGTTTAATTCTGGCCCCTCTGATCTGGGTGTGGTCCATTTTGGCTCTCTAAAGGAGCACAGACACCCCCCCCACAGTAAGAGTCCAGAGGTCCCAGTGCGCCAGTGTATATGGCAGTGGGTGTGTATGTGTGTGTATCAGTGTGTGTGCGTGTGCATGACTGTGTGTGTGTGTGTGTATCTGTGTGTGCGCGTGTGTGTGGCTGCGTGCAAGACTGTGGGCATGTGTGTGCGTGCGTGTGTATCTGTGTGTGCGTGTGTGTGTGGCTGCGTGCATGACTGTGGGCGTGTATGTGTGTGTATCTGTGTGTGTGCGTGTGTGTGTGGCTGCGTGCATGACTGTGGGCATGTGTGTGCGTGCGTGTGTATCTGTGTGTGTGTGTGTGTGGCTGCGTGCATGACTGTGGGCATGTGTGTGTATCTGTGTGTGTGGCTGCGTGCATGACTGTGGGCGTGTGTGTGAGGTGTGTTTACAGGCCTGGAGCTGATGGGCGTAGTGAGTTTCCTGGGAGATAAGATCTGCACAGATAGTCAGAGCCTGCTAGAAGCGAGGGCGCTGTCCTCTCCCATTTGCACTTAGATTAATTGATTCTTTTGTGATTGAGCATTTGTGTGTTTTGTATTTATTTTCTATTCTGTTTTTAAAAATATTATTTTACTCCATGATGCATGATAGATGCCATATAAGGTGTGTTAGCTGTGTTATTGACTACTGTGCGATCAGTTTAATGGACTCCAGATTCAAGGCTGTTAGGCATCAGTGACAAGAGACAACATAACGCCCCCCCCCCCCCCCCCCCCCCCCCCCCCCCCCACGCCCCCCCCCCTCCACCCGAGGGTGATTCAGCACTCACTAATCATCAGGAGATTCTTTTTATTATCATTATTATTACAATAATAATTATTATAATCTTAGCATCAAAGTTACATTAGGATAACCATCCATACACAGGCACAGACATTGGTTTAGAAACAAAGGGGAAAGTGTCAAAATAAGAGTCCCTCTTTGGCTAGACTGAGTTGCTGTGCGACAGAGAGACAGGAGGGAAACAGGTATTGTTTACGGGTGAGCAGAGAGGATGAGTTAAACAGAACGAGGTTATAAAAACTGCATGTTTATTTAATCACAGGAAGGATGCATGTTTGAGAAATACAGGGTAGATATATTGATGAACAAGCTTGTCAGTTGCACTCTGCTACTGATGTACACTACGCTGCTTTAGCTCATACAGACATCCTAATACCAGAGACTTTAAAGTACCAAAGGATACAATACGCACAGATATAAATAACCATAATAATAATAATAATAATCACAATAAACATGCCAGTGTGATCCACCAGGGCATTATATAAGTGAACTTTGTAGGTATGGGATTTTAAATACAGACTAAGCTTAAATTAAGTCTTCAAAAAAAGAAATAGAAGAAAAGACATCTCTAAGATAATTTATGGAAAGCTGTCAACAAGGACAGGGAAAAAATATATATATATTCATATATGCTGTGCTGAACAGTTTTTTTTTTCTCTTGTACAAAAATAAAAGACCCCGTTCTGCAGTTTGTGGGGGTTCTTTAATGCTCTCCTCCAGAATCTAAAGACCTTGAACTTCACTAATGAAGGAAATCAAAACAAGGGGACACTGGTCGTCATCATCATCATCATCATCCTTCCCTTCTCCAAACACCCTGCAGCAGCACAGTACCTCACTGCAGTACACAAAGCGAGCTTTTGAATATGATTGACCGTGTACATCAAAATCAGCTGTTTATCTGTAGATACAAAGATATGAGATTACGTTACATTGTAGTCGTACTGGATAACTGCTCTTTGTTATAATTTAAATAATTGTAAATTGAAATCACGCTCAAAGTACCCTAGTGAATTCCAGGTGGGAACTTATCCAGTAACTATTCTAAATTCAATACAGTGCAGCTTTGGGGACTAATGCTAATAGCTACTGGGACACCAATGTTTTTGTTTCATTTATTTGACATATTTTAATGGCAGCCTAATGTGTTTCCGAATAAAAGGAACTTGGATGGGCAGTTCACTACAGACACAACACTGTCTTCCGATAGTACTAACATGCTGACACACTTGGTCAGATAGCGCCATGCTAACATGCTGTTAGACTACCTCAAAGTTAGGGTGGTCCTATACTCTGCTCTCTGCACTAGGCTCTCTGCTCTGTCACACTTCCTCAGAATCAGACTGAGCCACGCTAATACATTCATAGATAGCACTGTGCTAATACCCTCATAACTAGATAGCACCATGCTAACACATTCATAGATAACACTGTGCTAATACCCTCATAACTAGATAGCACCACGCTAACACATTCATAGATAGCACTGTGCTAATACCCTCATAACTAGATTGCACTGCTCTAACACATTCGTAGTCAGATGGTGCTATGCTAACATGTTCATAGTCATCACTATCGCACATCACAGCTCCTCCAACTTGCATACTTTCCTTCATGGCTACTTTCCCCTGCCTGCCAACGAACACTGGTCCCCTCCTCACGCACGTCAGCCCATTCAAGGCATTTTTCCAAGTTCATCTGTCAAGCACACCGGTATCCTGGCAACCAAGAGTACCTACACCCCAACTCCTCCCCAAAACCGCCACCCTTTGATGCAATTTCCTTTTCTGCTTCACCTGTGTATGCAACACTTCCCTTTCTCCCTCTCCTGAACAGACCACAAGAAAAAGAAACATTTAAAAACTTCAAAAAGGAGAATAAAAGGCCCGGCCTTGTATGATGTGTCTGTTGCTGAATTGGCTAGAGTGCAGACATCACTGTGCTTTTCATCCACTAAAAAAACAAAAAGGAAACACACGCCACCAGCCCAGGCCCTCCCACTCAGGGGGTAGGATACGTTAAGGCACAGCATTCATACGTTTAGTGTTCAGAAACTCTGCCAAAGTTTCTGCCCTCCCTCTAAAATAAACATAACCCAACAAACTGGGATCGCTACAGGAAAATAAGCAAGAATCTTCAGACCTTTTATAAACTATACGCCCCTCTGGAGCTGTGAGTACATGTTTGAAATGGCACCTTGGTAACATGCATAACTTGATCCTACTTTGGCTACTTTTTTTAAAGAAAAGAAATCCCTTGATCTAAAGTTTTATACAGAATGTTGGATAAAGTCACTTGTGCTAGCACCATGCTGTAAACTGCAGTGTTCCCTGCTCACTCTTTCCTGGTGCAGGAGGAGAACAAACTTGCGTGTGCACTGCCTGAGTCTGCTGTCCTCAACCCCCTCCCTAAAAAAAACAACACACATGCTTAGTGAAGGAGACATCTTCATCGTCATCTTCCTCCTGCACTTACATGGTACAGTGAAGCCACTAACGCAGAGACAAACTCATATAAAAATACATCTTTTTTCATTGTTTATTTTAAGGCGCATGCAATAGAAACCTGGAACCTGGAAGCATGTCAGCAGCATGTCTATAGGACAGAAGTCTGGATACGTGGTACAGTACACACACACACACACACACACACACACACTGTTTCACTGCGGTGCGGCCCGAGTGTGAGGCATGTGACATGTCATGTGATTGGGGGGGTTCCTGGTTGGCCATCTCAGAGAGCAGAGTCCATGAAAGTGTCTCTGTTATTATTGCTTTGTAATTTTCCTTCTTCCTCCACAGAGAGTTAGCCAATCACCCCATGTGACTGAGGGGGGGGGGAGAGAAAGGGAGAGAGAGAGCTGGGAGTGCTGTGGAGGAGTGACTGGCGTGGTTTGGCCGCAGGTGGCGCCCCCTGCAGGTCTCTACAGATCGTCGCTCTCCACCAGGCTGCCGGGCTGGTGGACAGGGCTGGAGTCGGGGAAGAAGGCAGCCTTCACGTCCAGGCCCCTCTCTGTCAGTGCAGCATAGCGGCTGGCTGAGGGCCGCACTTTCTTGGGCTTTGGGGTTTGAGACTGCTGCCACTGAGCTGGGAGGGTAGAGCAGAGGAAGTGTCAGTCACCTTCAGCCCTCCCCCTTCAGACATAGCCCCTCCCATTGACATTCAACCTCTCCTTCTTTTAGTAGTTTTTTTTTCTCCACTGAACAGGAGCTGTGCTGTATGTGAGTGTTATGGGTGGTGTTGTGCCCTGTGTGGGTGTGTGAGTGGTGCCGTGCCTTGTGTGGGTGTGTGGGTGGTGTTGTGCCCTGTGTGGGTGTGTGAGTGGTGCCGTGCCTTGTGTGGGTGTGTGGGTGGTGTTGTGCCCTGTGGGGGTGTGTGGGTGGTGCTGTGCCCTGTGGGGGTGTCTAGGTGGTGTTGTGCCCTGTGTGGGTGTGTGAGTGGTGCCGTGCCTTGTGTGGGTGTGTGGGTGGTGCTGTGCCCTGTGGGGGTGTGTGGGTGGTGTTGTGCCCTGTGTGGGTGTGTGAGTGGTGCCGTGCCTTGTGTGGGTGTGTGGGTGGTGTTGTGCCCTGTGTGGGTGTGTGAGTGGTGCCGTGCCTTGTGTGGGTGTGTGGGTGGTGTTGTGCCCTGTGGGGGTGTGTGGGTGGTGCTGTGCCCTGTGGGGGTGTCTAGGTGGTGTTGTGCCCTGTGTGGGTGTGTGAGTGGTGCCGTGCCTTGTGTGGGTGTGTGGGTGGTGTTGTGCCCTGTGGGGGTGTGTGGGTGGTGCTGTGCCCTGTGGGGGTGTCTAGGTGGTGTTGTGCCCTGTGGGGGTGTGTGGGTGGTGCTGTGCCCTGTGGGGGTGTCTAGGTGGTGTTGTGCCCTGTGTGGGTGTGTGGGTGGTGTTGTGCCCTGTGGGGGTGTGTGGGTGGTGCTGTGCCCTGTGGGGGTGTGTAGGTGGTGTTGTGCCCTGTGGGGGTGTGTGGGTGGTGCTGTGCCCTGTGGGGGTGTCTAGGTGGTGTTGTGCCCTGTGTGGGTGTGTGAGTGGTGCCGTGCCTTGTGTGGGTGTGTGGGTGGTGTTGTGCCCTGTGGGGGTGTGTGGGTGGTGCTGTGCCCTGTGTGGGTGTGTGAGTGGTGCCGTGCCTTGTGGGGGTGTGTAGGTGGTGTTGTGCCCTGTGTGGGTGTGTGGGTGGTGTTGTGCCCTGTGTGGGTGTGTGGGTGGTGCTGTGCCCTGTGGGGGTGTGTGGGTGGTGCTGTGCCCTGTGGGGGTGTCTAGGTGGTGTTGTGCCCTGTGGGGGTGTGTGGGTGGTGTTGTGCCCTGTGTGGGTGTGTGGGTGGTGCTGTACCCTGTGGGGGTGTCTAGGTGGTGCTGTGCCCTGTGGGGGTGTGTGGGTGGTGTTGTGCCCTGTGTGGGTGTGTGGGTGGTGCCGTGCCTTGTGTGGGTGTGTGGGTGGTGCTGTGCCCTGTGGGGGTGTGTGGGTGGTGTTGTGCCCTGTGTGGGTGTGTGAGTGGTGCCGTGCCTTGTGGGGGTGTGTGGGTGGTGTTGTGCCCTGTGGGGGTGTGTGGGTGGTGTTGTGCCCTGTGGGGGTGTGTGGGTGGTGCTGTGCCCTGTGGGGGTGTCTAGGTGGTGCTGTGCCCTGTGGGGGTGTGTGGGTGGTGTTGTGCCCTGTGGGGGTGTGTAGGTGGTGTTGTGCCCTGTGTGGGTGTGTGGGTGGTGTTGTGCCCTGTGGGGGTGTGTAGGTGGTGTTGTGCCCTGTGTGGGTGTGTAGGTGGTGTTGTGCCCTGTGGGGGTGTGTAGGTGGTGTTGTGCCCTGTGGGGGTGTGTGGGTGGTGTTGTGCCCTGTGGGGGTGTCTAGGTGGTGTTGTGCCCTGTGGGGGTGTGTGGGTGGTGCTGTGCCCTGTGGGGGTGTCTAGGTGGTGTTGTGCCCTGTGGGGGTGTGTGGGTGGTGCTGTGCCCTGTGGGGGTGTGTGGGTGGTGTTGTGCCCTGTGGGGGTGTGTAGGTGGTGTTGTGCCCTGTGGGGGTGTGTGGGTGGTGTTGTGCCCTGTGGGGGTGTGTGGGTGGTGTTGTGCCCTGTGGGGGTGTGTGGGTGGTGCTGTGCCCTGTGGGGGTGTGTGGGTGGTGTTGTGCCCTGTGGGGGTGTGTGGGTGGTGTTGTGCCCTGTGGGGGTGTGTGGGTGGTGTTGTGCCCTGTGGGGGTGTGTGGGTGGTGTTGTGCCCTGTGGGGGTGTGTGGGTGGTGTTGTGCCCTGTGGGGGTGTGTGGGTGGTGTTGTGCCCTGTGGGGGTGTGTAGGTGGTGTTGTGCCCTGTGGGGGTGTGTGGGTGGTGCTGTGCCCTGTGGGGGTGTGTGGGTGGTGTTGTGCCCTGTGGGGGTGTCTAGGTGGTGTTGTGCCCTGTGGGGGTGTGTGGGTGGTGTTCCGTTCTGACTGACGGGTTGCATCTTGAATTGGACGTATGTTAGCATGGCAAGTAGAAGTACACATTTAGTATGTAAAAGATATACACAACGCCGAGATATCGTTTGATTAACACTGTCATTAACACTGGTGGACATACAACCAAGCGTAATTTTTATATTTACAGCCTATATTTTTTCTTTTTTTTTTTTAAATGTATACAGGTATGCATCGGCAGGCAGATAGTGAGAATGAGCACATTCAATTCTGGTCAACTGAGTGAAGCGGGTGGAAGTGTTCCCTTTAAGAGAGGATCAGCCCTAACAAGTCCTAACACTCTCCCTGCTTGTCCAGGGCTGATGTTGATGTGCATGCTCACGGTCCTGACCACTGCCGTGCACGTGATTAGGGGTGCGGTCGGGTGGGCGGGACTCACTGTGGACATCCAATCGGGCAGTACTGGAGACGATTCCTGCCTCGTTCTTGGCGGAGACAGTGTACCAGCCAGCGTCCTCTTTGGTGGCTGGCTGAATGATCATGCAGATATATCCATGGTTATCATGATGCATGCTGGGAAACAGGAAGAAGGAGAAGGACATTTCACTGAATACACATTCACACACAAAGACCATGAGGAAATACTCTAAACTCCTCAACAACAAGTGTGTCAAATGTCTGATCAAACTCTAATGTTTTACCTTTTTGCACTGTACTTTTTACGCGTCACTTGCTTACACGGGTTTTTATATTCTCATGTTACTGCAGTGATTGGCAGAGTGTGATTGGTCTCTCTTTCTGTGCTGTGATTTGATGGTGTACGACAGGGGTGTCAAACTCCAGTCCTGGAGGGCTGCAGTGTCTGCGGGTTTTTGTTCTTTCCTTTCGATTGGCAGCCATTTTAGGCCTTGGAAACCAGGTGTGTGGACTCTTTAGCCAACCAGTGATTTTAGTTAATCAATTAAGTGCTAAAACACACCAAAAACCAGCTACCACTGCGGCCCTCCAGGACTGCAGTTTGACACCCCTGGTGTACGATATTAAGGTCCCCTTTTACTGGTTGGGGTATGGTGTTCCTGTGTCTTTTCTGTGATTGGTGGTTTAAGGTGTAATGGTCCCTCTCTGTGCCTTCATTGGTTAGAGTGTGGTGTTCATATTTCCCTCTGTGATGTGATTGGTCGGTGTGGCATACCTGATTCTGTCAGTATTGTGAGTGAGGGACTCGTTTTCCTTCTTCCAGAAGATTTGGGGGTAAGGCACCCCGGAAACTCTGCACTCCAGGCGAATGGGGTACCCCTCGGCCACGCCTGTGTTTTGCAGCTTCTCGATGAAGGTGGGGGCCTTGTGCATCTCTTTGGCTGTGGAAGGAGGGGTGTGAAGCACTTAGCAGGGTGGGCAGGGCTTCAGTGTGATAAGAGAAGTGGTGGAACACGCTCCGTAGGGAATGGTGGGAATAGGATTTGGCTTTTGATACTTGTTTTGTGTATGTATGTGTCTGTACCTGCCACGATGAGCTCCAGGTTGAAGGAGTTCTGTCCAGCACGGTTACTGGCGATGCAGGTATAGATGCCGGCATCTCTGGAGGTGACGGGTTCTATGATGAGCGAATGCACGCCATTCTCCCTCACCAGCATCTTGTGGGCGCTGTCAGGCCGGATGGTCTGCCCATTCAGCTGCCAGATCAGGTCCGGTGTGGGGAGGCCGCTCACCTGCAGGGGGCGACACCAGGGGAGCGGGCTGAGCAGCCTGTCTTTGAACATGCTACACACACACACTCACACACACACACACACAAAACATGCTTCACACACACACTCACACACACACAAAACATGCTACACATACACTAAACATGCTACACACACACTCACACAGAACACACTTACATTAGACATGCTACACACACAGAATACACTCTCACACTTAACATGCTACACATACACATTCACACACACAAAACACACACACACATTCACACACACAACATGCTACATACAAACACAAAACCTGCTACACACAAACACTCACAAACACAAAACCTGCTACACACAGACTAAACATGCTACACACACACACACACTCACAAACACAAAACATGCTACACACTCACACACACAACATGCTACACACAAACACAAAACCTGCTACACACACACTAAAAATGCTACACACACACTCACTAACACACAACATGCTACACACACACTCACACACAGTGCACTCTCACACTAAACATGCTACACACATATGCACTCACACGCACACTGTACTCCAGGCTGCTTTGGGTTGGGTGACAGTTTGTAGATAAATGGTGCATGTGCCATTTGTTATTTTTACTCTTTAGTGTCATTTAATATCCCTGTGTTTAATATGACCCATCTGAAGCTGGTCACCTTTCACACTCCCTGTGTTTAACTCTGCATTTCTAATTCCAGCAGACCGCAGCAGGATCAGTGGAAGCCATTCCTCGCTGTGAGACAGTGACAGCACATCACTCTTAAATGTTGCAGTGTGTTTTGTTTGGGTTTACCAACAGAAAGGCAGAATGTTGGACACAATTAAAGTGAAACTTTGCCTTGATGGGCGGCAGTTTGTGCTTTGTGTGAGATGACATGCTTGTTAATCACGCAGAATAACCTGAAGTTACATCAGTGTGTGTGTGTGTGTGTGTAAGTTACATCCCCCTCCCTGCTGCATGGGGTTAAAATGCTCGGGTCGTATTCCTGGGTTGATTCCCCCTGTGTTACAGTAAGAGTTCTGGTTCTTTCTGTTACACACAAAGGGACTGTGGTCAGCTTTACCCCCAGGAGAGAGTGTGCGGGGGTGAGGCAGGGGGGTGTGTCCGGGCTCAGGTGCGTTTCAGCGGCAGGTGAAAGAAAGAAGGGCGGCAGTGTCTGCTTCCACAGTGTGGCGCCGCAACAATTCTCATGGGAACGGGGGTGCTGGGAGGGGGTCGGGGGCTTTTACTGGCTGTGTGCCTGGAATTCAGGACAGAAACCCCACACATGCTGCAGGTATGGACAACCTGTGCTTACCACTGAGACAGTACAGCCTGGTTTGAGTAAAGCAGAGAGGGGCCTGGTGATTGAACTGAGGAAGGTGATTGGTTAAAGCAGTGAGGGGCCTGGTGATTGAACTGAGGAAGGTGATTGGTTAAAGCAGAGAGGGGCCTGGTGATTTAACTGAGGAAGGTGATTGGTTAAAGCAGTGAGGGGCCTGGTGATTGAACTGAGGAAGGTGATTGGTTAAAGCAGAGAGGGGCCTGGTGATTTAACTGAGGAAGGTGATTGGTTAAAGCAGTGAGGGGCCTGGTGATTGAACTGAGGAAGGTGATTGGTTAAAGCAGAGAGGGGCCTGGTGATTTAACTGAGGAAGGTGATTGGTTAAAGCAGTGAGGGGCCTGGTGATTGAACTGAGGAAGGTGATTGGTTAAAGCAGAGAGGGGCCTGGTGATTTAACTGAGGAAGGTGATTGGTTAAAGCAGAGAGGGGCCTGGTGATTTAACTGAGGAAGGTGATTGGTTAAAGCAGTGAGGGGCCTGGTGATTTAACTGAGGAAGGTGATTGGTTAAAGCAGTGAGGGGCCTGGTGATTGAACTGAGGAAGGTGATTGGTTAAAGCAGTGAGGGGCCTGGTGATTGAACTGAGGAAGGTGATTGGTTAAAGCAGAGAGGGGCCTGGTCTCACCTTGCAGTCCATGCGACACAGCCTGCCCTCCTGGACGATGAGGTCACCGGGTGCCTGCAGGAAGTGGGGGCGGAAGTGACGCTCCTGGATGTTCTCATTTTCATCCCCGCTGTCTCTGGACCTGGAGCGAGGCCTGGCAGGGGGCGAGAAGGACAGATATTTTACATTTAAACATTTTAGGCATTCAGCAGACTCCAATTACCACTGCAACTTACAGATTACATTCTTCTGCACACTAGTATTTATACAGCTGTATATTTACTGAAGCAATTTAGATGAAATTCCCTGCTCAAGTGTACAATAGCAGTGTCTAACCTGGGAATTAAACCTGAATACTAAGTCACAAGACCAGCTCCCTAACCATTGTACCACCCTGAAAAGGAGAGAGTGGAAGGAGAGAAAGGGGTAAGGAACAGTGCTTGTCACACAGAGGACCCACTTTGTTGCTCACACTTTGCTGCTGGTGGCTCCTGATTGACCACCCCAAAGGGTCATGACCTTTCCAGATCCCGCAGTATGATGTCATGGTGGATTCTATCTGTCCTGTCTAGGCCTGTTCTGATTGGCTGCTGACTCTGGTCTGTGCTGAGTCAGGGCCAGGAGCTGCTGTGACTCACAGGTGAGTCTTATCTCCGCTCAGCAGGACCTGTCAATCAACAGCCGGATCCCACAGGCTACCTCATGGCCCACCCCCCTCCCTCATACAGCCACACCCCACAGACAGAGAGCAACAACAATGCACATATAATACAAACAGACACACACACACGTGCGTGCACACACTCTACATACACACAAGCACACAAACACATGTACACAATAATATACTGTATTTTACTGATTTGTGAAATTAGTATAACCAGGTGTTTTAGAAGCTGGTGAGGGATCGTAGGTTGTGCCCAGGTGTGTCTGCTCACACAGCAGGTGAGTTAGGCTCTGCTCCTGTCCACACATGCAGGGGAACCCACAGTATGACACACCCGCCTCAAGAGCTCAGAACAAAAGCATAAAACCAGCAGGCACTTGTCACAAAAACCCTGCTGCACAGAGTAAACAACACAATAATGGCTGTTCAAAAGAGTCATTTCCTCTGCCTGACTTATTCCCTGTCACCCTCGTTCTGTACCTGCGGATGTGTCCAGGTGTGGATCTTTGGCTTCTTCCTCTCTGATTAACGGCTTGAACCATCATCCTCCCAGTGCAGCTGGTCCTTCCCTGAGAGAGCAGAAGGAGCTTTGAGTTTTAACACGCCCATTTTTACACTACACCTTAAATGACCACAAAGCAAAAAAGAAAATAAACAAAAATAGAGTTAGAAAACATTGCAGATCTGTTGCTGGTTAGAGAGAAAGGGTGCTGGAAGACTGGCACAGAGAAACCAGGGTCAGACAAAGTCCACCATTACTACAACAGGAAGATTCACCGGGTGAGAGAGTGTGTGTGTGTGTGTGTGTGTGTGTGTGTGCGCAGTGATGAGACATAAGTATATTCAGTACAGTCGGGATGCCTTGTCATGCATGTTGGTCACACTGTGAGCTATGTCTCTCCCCATCCCTCCTACACTGCCTCTGTCCCGCTGCCCTCTCACTGTGAGTAATGAATATCCTGGGAGGGGGTCAGTTAACTTTTGACACTGAACACGGCTTTATACACTTCCTGTTCACTACCACCCACTTCCCTTTCCCAGCTCAGATCAATGCCTGCCCTGTCTGCCTACTTCTCAGCCCAACTGCACCGCTGATCCCAGATCAGCTCCCACACTACTCCCCAGTCCCATTGCCCACCATACCACTGATCTCAGATCAGTCCTCCATCCCTCTTAGCGACCATCTAACTGGAGATACTGTAATACTGGTTAGCCACAGAGGAGATTTTAGGAAACTGCCCCCTTAGACAGCTGAATCATTTGGCTGCCATGGTCCCCCCCTTGCCTCTCCATTGCCATGACGACCCCGTGCCCCCTCACCTCGGGGTTGCTGGCCATGATGGTGTAGTTCCCGTCGTCGTCGATGGAGGCCGCGGCAGTGTGCAGGGAGCAGGTACCGTCAGGCTCGCGGCTGATCCGGTAGTGTTCACTCCGCTTGGAGATCTGCTTCCCATCTTTGAACCAGTAGATCTACCCCGAGACAGAGGTCAGAGGTCAGACTCAACACCCCTATAATCAATAAACGCACTACCATCCCAATCCTAGACACCTCGCCCCCATCCAGTCCTGAAAGTTCTGCTGCTTATCCAGTAAATTATGCCTGAGCAGGTGATGTCACTTCCTGTAGGGATGAAACTTGGAGCGAGGCCAGCATGACGCACCTTTGGTTTGGGGTCCCCGATGACCTTGCAGGTGAAGGTGACAGGCTGGCCCTCAAACACCTTGAAGTGCTTCAGCTTCTGATTGAAGAACGGCGCCACCTGCTGGCCAGGGGTGTCCTCATCGTGCTGCACGTCGTCATCAGACTCCTCCACAGGAGAGCGCTCCAGCCGGAACTCGATCTCACTGATCAGACGCTGCTCAAAGCTGGAGACCTTATACTCCTGCAGGACACACACACACACACTGTTAATCAAAGAGAAACAAATGGAGAAAAACAATTATGCCACCCCAACACTGACAGAAACTGGGGAAAAATCAGGTTTAAAAATGCATTCAAGTGTTCACTCATTCATTCCATCACTGGGTAACTGATATGGTCACATGACCCCATGCCCCTGGACAAACACTGCTGCGATGCTGGGGTCCTGGGGCATCTCGGGGTGCAGCCCTGTGCTGCGTGCCGCAGAAGAGGCCCTCAGTTACAGAGCCTGGACAGCCCTGTCTGCCTTGCTCACACACATGCGCACATTTCAGAGAGATGTCTCCTGAAATCACAGAGGTCTGATGGGCAGAGGAAGCCAGCTGACCGCACAGAGCCAAGGCCAGGGTGTCTCAGTGAAACAGGTCTGCTGCCAACGTTTTCAACACCCAAACTCAGCACCGCCATCTTACAAAGTCAATGCCAGGACCACGGTATTACGTCGCTTTGTACTGCTCTGTCAGTGTGTGTCTTACAGAGGACTGACAAAACCACATGTGCAGATTTTACAGCCTTCTTTCAAAAAACATGATTCAGCGTGGCGCTGCAAACCTACATGATTCAGCGTGGCGCTGCAAACCTACATGATTCAGCGTGGCGCTGCAAACCTACATGATTCAGCGTGGCGCTGCAAACCTACATGATTCAGCGTGGCGCTGCAAACCTACATGATTCAGCGTGGCGCTGCAAACCTACATGATTCAGCGTGGCGCTGCAAACCTACATGATTCAGCGTGGCGCTGCAAATCTACATGATTCAGCGTGGCGCTGCAAACCTACATGATTCAGCGTGGCGCTGCAAATCTACATGATTCAGCGTGGCGCTGCAAACCTACATGATTCAGCGTGGCGCTGCAAATCTACATGATTCAGCGTGGCGCTGCAAATCTACATGATTCAGCGTGGCGCTGCAAACCTACATGATTCAGCGTGGCGCTGCAAATCTACATGATTCAGCGTGGCGCTGCAAACCTACATGATTCAGCGTGGCGCTGCAAATCTACATGATTCAGCGTGGCGCTGCAAACCTACATGATTCAGCGTGGCGCTGCAAATCTACATGATTCAGCGTGGCGCTGCAAACCTACATGATTCAGCGTGGCGCTGCAAATCTACATGATTCAGCGTGGCGCTGCAAATCTACATGATTCAGCGTGGCGCTGCAAACCTACATGATTCAGCGTGGCGCTGCAAATCTACATGATTCAGCGTGGCGCTGCAAACCTACATGATTCAGCGTGGCGCTGCAAATCTACATGATTCAGCGTGGCGCTGCAAATCTACATGATTCAGCGTGGCGCTGGCAGCCACCTGCTTCCCTCTGAGCGATTAAACATTCGTGAGCCGGCGCAAGTGTGGAAAAGATCGGAACAGGACAGCGCCAATGCAAGCTCACCTTGGTGTTCACCTCCCAAACAAATATGTGAGTGTGAGTGTGTGTAAGTGTGAGAGGAACGTGTCAGCCAACTGTGTTTGCTCATAAGTATTTTTTACATCTGAGGGCTGGCACACTAATACGGATTTTCACCAAGTTGTGCTTGCACTGTGTTTCTCAGCGTGACTGAATGGCATGTGTGTGTGCATGCCTTTTCATATGTATGGACATACACATACTATGCGTGGCAGAGTGAACACACTCACACACACACACACACACACACACACACACACACGAGTGCTGTGGTTGGAGGGGGTGTGAACACACACTAGGCAGGGGGTAATAACCTTGTGGGGGACAGAGTCATTATCAGGTGAGCTGCGCTCCTGTGGAGAGATAAACACAATGTTGCGCATGTAAGGTCACATGGTACACTCATCGAACAAACACTCACACAGGTGTATCCTTACCTGCTTATTAAAAATATATAACAGAGTGGCTAAGAGGGCAGCTATACAACGAATCAGCAGCATGTTGATCAAACAACACACTCACGTGCACATACTCACACAGAAATGCACGCACACACACAGACTTGGAGTTAACAGTGGGTATTGTGTTTGTCATGGGACATGTGATAAACATCACACCTTAGCTATAACATAGCACAGATGTCACAAAGCAATATGAACAAATGCACATTCAGTCAAGCACAATCAGATCATTACTCTGATGCTCTGATGTTTTTCACACAGTCATAATGCTGTTAAGTGTTACATACAAGATCGCCAAACTCCCAGAGATGTGATTGGCAGTGTAATTGTATGGGTGTGCCTCTGTGTGATTGGCAGTGTAATTGTGTGGGTGTGCCTCTCTGTGATTGGCAGCTTGTCTGTGTGGGCATGTCTCTCTGTGATTGGCAGAGTACCTGTGTGGGCGTGTCTCTGTGACTGGCAGAGTACCTGTGTGGGCATGTCTCTGTGATTGGCAGAGTACCTGTGTGGGTGTGTCTCCGTGACTGGCAGAGTACCAGTGTGGGCATGTCTCTGTGTGATTGGCAGCTTGTCTGTGTGGACGTGTCTCTGTGACTGGCAGAGTACCAGTGTGGGCATGTCTCTGTGTGATTGGCAGCTTGTCTGTGTGGGCGTGTCTCTGTGACTGGCAGAGTACCTGTGTGGGCGTGTCTCTGTGTGATTGGCAGCGTACCTGTGTGCCTGGCTCCTCCTCTGATTCCTGCACGTTAAACACAGTGGCCGCGTTGTCGGCCCCGAGCAGGCGGCGGGCCATCTTCTCCTCATAGGTTAGCCTCTGCAAGCAGGGATTACTGGGTCAGTCTGCAGTTAGTGTGGATTAATGCACTGCAACCTCACACACACACACACACACTCTCACACATGCACGCACACACGCCCACACTCTCACACATGCACACACACACACACACTCTTTCACACACATAAATGCCCACACACACACCTGTGTGTGCATGCATACACAAAAACCAACAAATATATATGATACATTAATGGTTAGAGCAGACTTGTTAGTAGATTCCTGATGCATTGTGTTGTACCAGGTGTACCCTGTGTGTGTATGTGGTTGTGTGCAGCTATGCTGCAGTCTGGAGCTGATGAGTTACTCACATAGTTAAGAGACCCTGGGCCCCTGCAGTGAGTATAGCTGCACAGCCATACAGGCTCACATAGTTAAGAGACCCTGGGCCCCTGCAGTGAGTATAGCTGCACAGCCATACAGGCTCACATAGTTAAGAGACCCTGGGCCCCTGCAGTGAGTATATCTGCACAGCTATGCACGCTCACATAGTTAAGAGACCCTGGGCCCCTGCAGTAAGTATAGCTGCACAGCCATACAGGCTCTGGGCAGTGCTAGGGAAATAAATGATGTGAATGTTCATGTTGCATTGACGCATAAAGGACGTTAATGTTAATGCTGCATTGACGCACATGATAAAACCAGTGCAACAGCAGCTAGCCTGAGTGGTAAACCACGATATGCTCATTTTGCTCCATCGCCACATCTCGGGTTACTGTTGCCTTGACAACATGTGACCCCTCAGCTGTCTGGAGACGAGGGTGAATTCCTGGGCAGAGACACTTTCACTGATGCAGTATAAATGTTGTTAGACTCACATTCTGTTGGTTCTGCAAATTATTTAAATTACAACCATATCCTAACGTATTCATTCTTTGTGTGCGTGTGTGTGTCTGTGAGTTGAAAGATGTCTGATGTTATGTGCTGTAAATAAGTCAATGGTTAGGACAGGTTGACTAGATGAACTTAGTTGAGAGTTAATACCAAGTTACTGATTCCCCCTACATGTATACTGACAGATACACACACACCCTGACACACACACACAAAGGTGCACAGTCTCACCTGTTGGCCATTGCTGAGTCTCTCCTCTTTGAAGCGCAGCTTTCTCTCCAGATCCTGTATGACGGCGTCCTTAGAGCCCTGAATCTCTGAGTCAGAGGCGATGCGTGGTGTGCGACCTGGTTTGCGGGAGAACCCCCTGCAAACAGAACAAATGGCACTTAGACCTGCCCCCTGCACCACATAGGTCTGTGCTTTGGGGACACGCTGGTCTGTGAGCAGCTCATTCCCACACAGACACTTAGACTCATTATTCCCACACTCATTTCCACCCACAGCACCGCATCACTGTTCATCACCAGTGCTGTGAAACTCGGACACACGGCCACACAGTCCCACAGGCCACAAGAGAAAAAGGTACTATGGTCACATGATCATGGTGGTGGTATGGTCACCTACGTGCTATGGTCACATGATCATGGTGGTGGTATGGTCAGCTACGTGCTATGGTCGCATGATCATGGAGAGTGTGGTCCAGCTATGCAAACACTGGCCTGTACACACACACTAATACACACACTCACTCACACACACGCACACACACTCATACACATTCACACACTCACACACACCCACACTCACATACTCAGTGATATTTAAATCCTCAGACATAAGTACACACACTCACTCACTTATACTCACACACACACACACACTCACATACTCAGTGATATTTAAATACTCAGACATAAGTACACACACTCACTCACTTATACTCACACACACTCACATACTCAGTGATATTTAAATACTCAGACATAAGTACACACACTCACTCACTTATACTCACACACACACACACACACACTCACATACTCAGTGATATTTAAATACTCAGACATAAGTACACACACTCACTCACTTATACTCACACACACACTCACATACTCAGTGATATTTAAATACTCAGACATACGTACACACACTCACTCACTTATACTCACACACACACTCACATACTCAGTGATATTTAAATACTCAGACATACGTACACACACTCAGGCCTGTTTACTTTGCTGTAAGAAAGCTGTAATTTTACACCTCCCTGGAGGAACATATTTCAGAGCTGAGACGGCTTTTAGAGCTGAGTTACAGACTGAGGAGTTTCCACTGTGTGTGTGTGTGTGTGTGAAAGTGTGTATGACTATGTGTGAGCCTGTGTATGGTATGTATGACTGTGTGTGTGTAAGGCTGCATGCTCAGCAGGTTCTGTGCCCTCTCTCTGTTATCTGAGCATTGTCGATTGCTGGTTACTGAGAGATTCCGCACAGCATCCCCTTATCTCTTAGCACATCAGCAGGAATCCTGGGAACTTTTGGAATGTGGAAAATAAGGCAGAGTGTGCATGCTGCACAGGGAGCTGCCTGGGACAGCGCAGGTGTGCTGCAGGCCCCCTAGTGGCCACAGGCAGCCACTGCACTGCCACACTCAGAGCCAGAGTCAGTCACATGCTCTGCTTTACATCAGGGGAAGGGGCAGCCCTGGTCCCTCAAACCGCATCATCTTCTTAGTTAATAGTCTTAGTGAAGGCAGTGACTGTGTGGTGGAGCTGAAGGAAGAGTTTCATGACGCTGCCTCAGAAAATAAGGCCGAGGCGTTCAGACAGCTGGGATGGAGCAAAAAGCAGACAAAAGCAGACAAAAGCAGACATGTCTGCAGCTCTCTAGTGGCAGGCTTTGCCAGCCCCGGCTTTATGTCTCCATGCCCAAACACAGCGCCCCCCTCCCCCCGCGGCCTGCGGCCCGCGCCCCATGCACAGCACTCAGGGGATGAACACATGACCAGAGGCAGATAGAGGCGATGCACTGAGGATTATTCTGGGAGGTGGTCAGAGAATAGTTTGCATCATAATGCAACAGCATGTACAAACTACAGTATGAGTTACAGCATGAGGATTATTCTAGCGGGCATTTCAGCGTGCAGCACTGCGACCCTGCGTTTCTTTAAACTCTGCTTGGGTGCTTTTGGTTGAGTGTTTTTTGAGTGAGTTTGTTGTTTATCTGTGCTTGGCGCAGAAGGTTTGTTTGTGAGAGGGGACTGTGATGCTGCTGCTCTGGTGGCTGCCTGAGGACTCTGAAACATGCTTTCCATGTGGTATAAATCCATTCTTCCCATGCCTGCTCCTCTATGAGCATGCTTATGAAATATGTAAACACGTCCCCTTCCATTCCTGCCTTCAGCTGCAGGGGAGATGAAGCAGACACTGAACGGACTGCGGTTGGATAAACAAATAAAAATGGAACACAGCGATCTCCCTGATCAGATGATCACACAAACGCTGCTCTGCTGACAGAGGAAAAGTGTTTACCCTAAAAACAGCAGCTATGACAGCTCATACAAAACAGCATTCAGCTATGACAGCTTATATAAAACAGCATTCAGCTATGGCAGCTCATAATAAACAGCATTCAGCTATGACAGCTCATAATAAACAGCATTCAGCTATGACAGCTCATATAAAACAGCATTCAGCTATGACAGCTCATAACAAACAGCATTCAGCTATGACAGCTCATATAAAACAGCATTCAGCTATGACAGCTCATAACAAACAGCATTCAGCTATGACCGCTCATATAAAACAGCATTCAGCTATGACAGCTCATATAAAACAGCATTCAGCTATGACAGCTCATAACAAACAGCATTCAGCTATGACAGCTCATAATAAACAGCATTCAGCTATGACAGCTCATATAAAACAGCATTCAGCTATGACAGCTCATAATAAACAGCATTCAGCTATGACAGCTTATATAAAACAGCATTCAGCTATGACAGCTCATAATAAACAGCATTCAGCTATGACAGCTCATATAAAACAGCATTCAGCTATGACAGCTCATATAAAACAGCATTCAGCTATGACAGCTCATATAAAACAGCATTCAGCTATGACAGCTTATATAAAACAGCATTCAGCTATGGCAGCTCATAATAAACAGCATTCAGCTATGACAGCTCATATAAAACAGCATTCAGCTATGACAGCTCATAACAAACAGCATTCAGCTATGACAGCTCATATAAAACAGCATTCAACTATGACAGCTCATAACAAACAGCATTCAGCTATGACAGCTCATATAAAACAGCATTCAGCTATGACAGCTCATAACAAACAGCATTCAGCTATGACAGCTCATATAAAACAGCATTCAGCTATGACAGCTCATAACAAACAGCATTCAGCTATGACAGCTCATATAAAACAGCATTCAGCTATGACAGCTCATATAAAACAGCATTCAGCTATGACAGCTCATAACAAACAGAATTCAGCTATGACAGCTCATATAAAACAGCATTCAGCTATGAAAGCTCATATAAAACAGCATTCAGCTATGACAGCTCATAATAAACAGCATTCAGCTATGACAGCTCATATAAAACAGCATTCAGCTATGACAGCTCATAACAAACAGCATTCAGCTATGACAGCTCATATATAACAGCATTCAGCTATGGCAGCTCATATAAAACAGCAGCTATGACAGCTCATAACAAACAGCATTCAGCTATGACAGCTCATATAAAACAGCATTCAGCTATGACAGCTCATATAAAACAGCATTCAGCTATGACAGCTCATATAAAACAGCATTCAACTATGACAGCTCATATAAAACAGCATTCAACTATGACAGCTCATAACAAACAGCATTCAGCTATGACAGCTCATATAAAACAGCATTCAGCTATGACAGCTCATATAAAACAGCATTCAGCTATGACAGCTCATAACAAACAGCATTCAGCTATGACAGCTCATATAAAACAGCATTCAGCTATGACAGCTCATATAAAACAGCATTCAGCTATGACAGCTCATAATAAACAGCATTCAGCTATGGCAGCTCATAATAAACAGCATTCAGCTATGACAGCTCATATAAAACAGCAGCTATGACAGCTCATAATAAACAGCATTCAGCTATGACAGCTCATAGCAAGCCACTTCACGTTAACACATAGATGTGACCAGCGTTACAGTTTAAGGCCAGCCAGAGGGTGTGTAGCTGTAGTTGTCAGGTGGCATTAAGTTCTAAGCCAATGAGAGTTTGTATAGGTGCGGTTCTCAGCCAATGGGAGTGTGTTCAGGTGTCAGTTGATGGTTGTGGATACTCACACAGTGCCGTTGCCTTTGGGCAGGCCCAGGGCGTTGACTGAGGCAGGTGGAGTCTGTGGCAGGACAGACACAAGGAACCCGGCAGGGGATTGAGGGGTGGAGCTGAAGGGGGAGGAACCAACATTGGAGGAGGAGCCCTCTGATTGGGTGGGGGAGAGAGGCCCGCTGGGCGCTGGTGGGGGAGGAGGCGGAGGGGGTGGGGGGAAGTCCTGGGCAGGGGAAGAGAGGGTGGGGCTCAAAAAGGGTGGGGGTGGTGGAGGGAAGGAAGGAGAGGCCGGGGACTCTAGGCTGGCAGTGCCACTCTTGGATGGGGAAGGCTGGAAGGGTGGCAGGCTGACCTTGCTGAAGGCTTTGTGGGGGGTGGGGGGAGAGAGGGGGGAGGGCACAGGAGAGCCCGAGGAGCCAGAGGACTGGGTGGCGTACCCCCCCGGAGGCCCCCCGGGACTCTGGGCTGCAATGAACTGTTTGGGGCGGGCGTAGTTAAAGGTGCTGGCGGTCTGCATGGTCATGGGGGGCGGAGCCTGCTCACTGTTCTCCAGCTCCTGGAAGGAAGGAGGAGGGGGGAGAGGAGGAGAGGGGGGCGGGCCTTCCTGCTGCTGCGGCTCCTGGGGAGGGGGCGGGACTTCCTGTTCCTGCCAGCTGGCTGCTTCCTGCTGCTCCAGGAGGATCTGGTCTTGAAGCTGCTTCAACTGCTCCGCAGTGCTGCAGACAGAAAGATCCAAGGATCAGTTGCACACATGGCACAGTCACATCATACACACTGCACTTACACACTACACACAGTCTGCACACAGAATACACACAGCACTTGATTACACACATCATACAAATATTAAACACATTTCACATACAGTATGCACACACTACGCGCACTGTACTCACACCACATATAAGGCATATAAAAACTTCACACATTACACACACAGTGAAAAGAACACACATCTGAGTAGGGTCTGCACATGGTGTGAGTGTGTGTGTGAGTCTGTGCGTGTGTGTGTGAGTCTGTGCGTGTGTGTGTGTGAGTCTGTGCGTGTGTGTGTGAGTCTGTGCGTGTGTGTGTGAGTCTGTGCATGTGTGTGTGAGTCTATGCGTGTGTGTGTCAGTCTGTGCATGTGTGTGTGAGACTGTATATGTGTGTGTGAGTCTGCACGTGTGTGAGTCTGTGTGTATGTGAGTGAGTCTGTGTGTGTGTGAGTCTGTGCATGTGTGTGTGAATCTGTGCGTGTGTGAGTCTATGCGTGTGTGTGTTAGAGTCTATGCGTGTGTGTGTGAGTCTGTGCGTGTGCGAGTCTGTGCATGTGTGTGTGAGTCTGTGAGTCTATGCGTGTGTGTGTGAGTCTGTGTGTGTGCGAGTCTGTGTGTGAGTCTATGCGTGTGTGTGTGAGTCTGTGTGTGCGTAAGTCTGTGTGTGTGTGTGTGTGAGTCTGTGTGTGTGTGTGAGTCTGTGTGTGAGTCTATGCGTGTGTGTGTGAGTCTGTGTGTGTGTGTGAGTCTTTGTGTGCATGAGTCTGTGCGTGTGTGTGTGTGTGTGTGTGAGTCTGTGTGTGTTTGGCTTGGAGCAGTGGTATCAGCAGAGCTGACAGCATGAGGAGCTTGGAAAGCTCTGGAAAGACCAGTGTAGCAGAAGCTGATTGGTTATCACTCCTAAAAAACGTGTGCTTGGATGTGTCCATTTATGTGTGAGTGTGAGAGAGAGTGTATGTTTGTGCGTATGTGTGTGTGTGTGTGTGATTGTGCTTGTATATGAAAAAGAGACTTGCTTTGTGTGTGTGTGAAGCTGATAGTTTATCAGCCGTCAAAAGCAAAAAGTTGTGGTGTCAACACAGGCTGTCAACATTGCAATGAGAACTTCCATGCTTGTATGCGAATATATCTGACCTCACACATCCATGTATACAAGTGTATGTGTGTGTGTGTGAAAAGTAGCTCCACACAAACACTCTGCTTTCACCAGGCTTACAGCAGAGAGGTATAAACCTGGCACTATCACTCTGAACTGCACTGCTTTCAACAGGCTTACAGCAGAGAGGTATAAACCTGGCACTATCACTCTGAACTGCACTGCTTTCACCAGGCTTACAGCAGAGAGGTATAAACCTGGCACTATCACTCTGAACTGCACTGCTTTCACCAGCCTTACAGCAGAGAGGTATAAACCTGGCATTATCACTCTGAATTGCAATGCTTTCACCAGGCAGAGAGGTATAAACCTGGCACTATCACTCTGAACTGCACTGCTTTCACCAGGCTTACAGCAGAGAGGTATAAACCTGGCACTATCACTCTGAACTGCACTGCTTTCACCAGGCTTACAGCAGAGAGGTATAAACCTGGCACTATCACTCTGAACTGCACTGCTTTCACCAGGCTTACAGCAGAGAGGTATAAACCTGGCACTATCACTCTGAACTGCACTGCTTTCACCAGGCTTATAGCAGAGAGGTATAAACCTGGCACTATCACTCTGAACTGCACTGCTTTCACCAGGCTTACAGCAGAGAGGTATAAACCTGGCACTATCACTCTGAACTGCACTGCTTTCACCAGCCTTACAGCAGAGAGGTATAAACCTGGCATTATCACTCTGAATTGCAATGCTTTCACCAGGCAGAGAGGTATAAACCTGGCACTATCACTCTGAACTGCACTGCTTTCACCAGGCTTACAGCAGAGAGGTATAAACCTGGCACTATCACTCTGAACTGCACTGCTTTCACCAGGCTTACAGCAGAGAGGTATAAACCTGGCACTATCACTCTGAACTGCACTGCTTTCACCAGGCTTACAGCAGAGAGGTATAAACCTGGCACTATCACTCTGAACTGCACTGCTTTCACCAGGCTTATAGCAGAGAGGTATAAACCTGGCACTATCACTCTGAACTGCACTGCTTTCACCAGGCTTACAGTAGAGAGGTATAAACCTGGCACTATCACTCTGAATTGCAATGCTTTCACCAGGCAGAGAGGTATAAACCTGGCACTATCACTCTGAATTGCACTGCTTTCACCAGGCAGAGAGGTATTAACCTGGCACTATAACTCTGAACTGCACTGCTTTCACCAGCCTTACAGCAGAGTGGTATAAACCTGGCACTATCACTCTGAACTGCACTGCTTTCACCAGGCTTACAGCAGAGAGGTATAAACCTGGCACTATCACTCTGAACTGCACTGCTTTCACCAGGCTTACAGCAGAGAGGTATAAACCTGGCACTATCACTCTGAACTGCACTGCTTTCACCAGGCTTACAGCAGAGAGGTATAAACCTGGCACTATCACTCTGAACTGCGCTGCTTTCACCAGGCTTACAGCAGAGAGGTATAAACCTGGCACTATCACTCTGAACTGCACTGCTTTCACCAGGCTTACAGCAGAGAGGTATAAACCTGGCACTATCACTCTGAACTGCACTGCTTTCACCAGGCTTACAGCAGAGAGGTATAAACCTGGTACTATCGCTCTGAACTGCACTGCTTTCACCAGGCTTACAGCAGAGAGGTATAAACCTGGCACTATCACTCTGAACTGCACTGCTTTCACCAGGCTTACAGCAGAGAGGTATAAACCTGGCACTATCACTCTGAACTGCACTGCTTTCACCAGGTTTACAGCAGAGGTGTAAAGCAGGCATGTGAGGCCACACAGGTTTTAAAGTTATATGGAAGATCAGAAAACTGACAGGGTGAGGGACACATTGAGGTCTGGCATTTTTCATGGTGGCAGAGTGTGCTCACTCAGGCGCTTGGGAAACTGAAAGCCTCCTAAATGGGAAAGAGTGTGAGGCCACAGGCCAGACAGCCCCCCCCCCTCCCCGGCTCATGAGACAGCCCAGCTGCAACTGAGGGAGGGAGATTCATCTTGCTGCACAGACACACTGTCTGGACACTGGTGGGACTCCCTCTCTCCCTCCATTTCACTCTCCTCTGACAGTGGTCTCTTCTCTCTTTATTTCTCTGTCCCTCTCTCCCTCTCCCTCCTCCTCTCTCTCCCTCCCTCTCTGTCTGACTCAGAAAGGGCTGTACTTTATGACTACCATTGGGGTCGTAAAAAATGTAAGGGGCTGAAGAATTTCCAAAGTTTCCTATGAAAGAGAGAAGCAGTTATCTGTTGCAGGCTGTAGCATACTGCCCTGAGTCACAGTTGTTAGTAACCAGTGACTGCACTGATCACTGCTGCCAGTGTGCTGTACGTCTAAAAGCTGATTGGGCAATGTGCTGGAACTCTGTCACATGATTGGGCGATGGTGAGTGGCCTGTTGCTGACTTGGTCCTCTGAAGCTGCTGTGTGGTAGTTTTCACCTTAATTCATGCCAATATTTCCCCAATTCTGACCAAAGAAACCAGATGAGGGCAGCTGTGTAATCAACAGTAAGTACTGAGTAAAGAGCGGGTTAACAGTAAATCCCAGCACAGCCTGTAGCTCTGTGGCCATGCCCCAGCTGGAGCACACCTAGCCTACCTCCATGCTACGCTGCATGAGCCATCTCACTGTGCTGACCGCCTGACGCTCACTCTGATATTAGCAAAAACACATTCCCACTCATAAATTAAGCTCAACATATTTGCTAACCATGTCATACAAAAGCAATAGAGTTAAAACCCTGGATGACCAAGCTGTAATTACTGCATTTTCATAAACATTTTAAGCACACTTTAAAAATAACAACTTGCACTTCTTTAAAAATTCATAAATTAATAGACATATCACTAAAATAATCCGGCAACACTCCCAGTGTGTTTGGCCTACATCTAAATTTGTCTAGTTTCTTTGATGCCCCTTGAATGTTTATTTAGCACAAATGCTTTTCTGTGACATGTTTGGAACAGTAAAATGTTCTAAGACTGTTTTGGAGGGGGGTGTTATTGTCATAGTGTTATCTCACACACAAATGGGAATTCAACTCAATTGTCCCCAGCTTTTCTGGGAATGAGTTATGTTAACTGGAATTATGTCTGCTAGATAAACATGGCTTTTTAATTCTGATTCTTGGCGCTCTAGTAGTTTTGAGTGTTTCTAGCCTTCACAGTTACACATTTAGCAGAGGCCATGTCAATGTTTAGACCATGACAGTTTAGCAGAGAAAGGGGGAGTAACTTCTTGAGCACACAGCATAATATTAGGTGTTATAAAAGGTGTATATTAGGAGACTGAGTGTGCATTGATGCGAGCAGCTGATAGGTTTGTCAGACTGGTGTTGCAGTGAAGGAGAACGACGTGCAACACCCACATCCACATGCCTGACCAAATATGGGTGCTTCCTGCTGAGGCTCAGAGTGATGTCATACAGAGCCCTGCTTCTCTCTATTCCCCCTGACACTGTAGCGCACACCACTGTCAGACAGCAGACTCTATTCCCCCTGATAGAGTAGAGTACACCACTGTCAGACAGCAGACTCTATTCCCCCTGATAGAGTAGAGTACACCACTGTCAGACAGCTGACTCTATTCCCCTGATAGAGTAGAGTACACCACTGTCAGACAGCAGACTCTATTCCCCCTGATAGAGTAGAGTACACCACTGTCAGACAGCAGACTCTATTCCCCCTGATAGAGTAGAGTACACCACTGTCAGACAGCAGACTCTATTCCCCTGATAGAGTACAGTACACCACTGTCAGACAGCAGACTCTATTCCCCCTGATAGAGTAGAGTACACCACTGTCAGACAGCAGACTCTATTCCCCCTGATAGAGTAGAGTACACCACTGTCAGACAGCAGACTCTATTCCCCCTGATAGAGTAGAGTACACCACTGTCAGACAGCAGACTCTATTCCCCCTGATAGAGTAGAGTACACCACTGTCAGACAGCAGACTCTATTCCCCCTGATAGAGTAGAGTACACCACTGTCAGACAGCAGACTCTATTCCCCCTGATAGAGTAGAGTACACCACTGTCAGACAGCAGACTCTATTCCCCCTGACAGAGTACAGTACACCACTGTCAGACAGCAGACTCTATTCCCCCTGATAGAGTACAGTACACCACTGTCAGACAGCAGACTCTATTCCCCCTGATAGAGTAGAGTACACCACTGTCAGACAGCAGACTCTATTCCCCCTGATAGAGTAGAGTACACCACTGTCAGACAGCAGACTCTATTCCCCCTGATAGAGTAGAGTACACCACTGTCAGACAGCAGACTCTATTCCCCCTGATAGAGTAGAGTACACCACTGTCAGACAGCAGACTCTATTCCCCCTGATAGAGTAGAGTACACCACTGTCAGACAGCAGACTCTATTCCCCCTGATAGAGTAGAGTACAACACTGTCAGACAGCAGACTCTATTCCCCCTGATAGAGTAGAGTACACCACTGTCAGACAGCAGACTCTGTTGAGTATACCACTGGATTATGTGCATATGACATTCACAGCTGTGACGTCTCATTTTTGGATATTTGTGGGGGGACATTGGAGAAAGAGAATGTGCTCATGTGTGTCTTGTATATGGCTGCATAAATGATTAATAATACTTTATAAATCTCATTTAGTACACACCCTTATGTGATGACAAAGCTTCACTTCAACTACAGTATATCAGACTGTAGAAGGAGAAGAAAGCACACAAGAATTTTGTTGAAATGACTCCCGAACAGGCTGTTTTCTGGGCTTTCAGCAAATGACACAGAGACTGCAGCAATGGGGCAGGGCAGCTGATGAGTACAGACATGACCGAGTAATCCAAAGAGCATCAGAAAACAACATGGGGAAACCTACTGATTTGCACAGAGAATATACAGCAGTATATTTTTTATAAAATACCACAGAGTAAAGAGCAGTGCACTGCAGTGACCCTCTCCCCCTGACAGCTAGCCCTCAATTCTTTCCACACTGCAGAAATGGCACCAGTCACACACTGCCTATGTTGTCCAATGAACACAAAACTAATACTTGGTCGATGGACCTGCTGGCACCTGGCTGTCTGGGAGTGGTCACCAGAGAGTGATGACTTTTAACCGGCTAAAGCTCTATCCCAGCTGCCGCCTTGCCAGCACAGACCACTGGGCGTAGCCGGTCACGGTGTGGCTGTGACTGTAACTCCCAGTGGCAGGGCTCACTCTGCTCCGTTAGCATGTGCCTGCACTGTCACACAGCAGGAGGTGCCTAAACTCCACACTGTCACACAGCCGGAGGTGCCCAAACACTGCGCTGTCACACAGCCGGAAGTGCCCAAACCCTGCACTGTCACACAGCCGGAGGTGCCTAAACTCCACACTGTCACACAGCCGGAGGTGCCCAAACACTGCGCTGTCACACAGCCGGAGGTGCCCAAACCCTGCAGTGTCACACAGCTGGAGGTGACCAAACACCACGCTGTCACACAGCCAGAGGTGCCCAAACACTGCGCTGTCACACAGCCGGAAGTGCCCAAGCCCTGCACTGTCACACAGCCGGAGGTGCCTAAACTCCACACTGTCACACAGCCGGAGGTGCCCAAACACTGCGCTGTCACACAGCCGGAGGTGCCCAAACCCTGCAGTGTCACACAGCTGGAGGTGACCAAACACCACGCTGTCACACAGCCAGAGGTGCCCAAACACTGCGCTGTCACACAGCCGGAGGTGCCTAAACTCCACACTGTCACACAGCCGGAGGTGCCCAAACACTGCGCGGTCACACAGCCGGAGGTGCCTAAACTCCACACTGTCACACAGCCGGAGATGCCCAAACGGCAGATGAAGTAGCAGACAGTTTGGACTGTAATTGGTGCAGCAGCTGGGATGCTTCACACACAGAGCAGGGAAAGACTGGTTAAATGATAAGTAATGGCAGCGGGCACAGCATGGTGGGGTGGAGCGTGGGGGGGGGACAGATTAAAAACACATGTCCCCCACATAACCAGCCTGCACACACAGGAGCTGCCCCCCCGACGCGCCGCGCTCCACCATTACATCCGCTGTGCCCGAGGTCCGGCCGGCCCCACCGCACAAAACTGCATTTTTACAGGAATAGTTTGGAAGCGCTTGAAAGGGCCGAGTGTGGCTGCTACATGCCTTTTTTGGCGGTGTTGTGAGGCCGCGCAGACGCACTGAGCACACTCAGTAACTGCATGCTGCCTGAGCTCACCCAGAGGACAGGATTCTCTCCTGAGAGTGTCAGGAGTGTGTGTGAGAGAGAATGTGAGTACTTGAGTGTGTGTGTGTGTGTGTGTTTGTGTGTGTGTGTGTGTGTGTGTGTGTGAGAGAGAGAGAGAGAGAGGGTCAGAAGTGCACTCAGCATTTTAAAAACCCTCTTAATAGTTTCCATCCAGCTCAGGCCATCGTACTACACATTTACTAAATATATCTCACACTCGCTTGTACACAAGTCTGTATGAGTATGCCTTTACGTATGCCTCTGTATATTCACATACATAGGTGACTCTGTGTGTCAGTGTGTCTGACTGAGTGTGTGTGTGTGTGTGTTTGTGTGTGTGCGTGTGTGTGTTTGTGTTTAGCTGGAATGACTCCGGTATAAATAAGGGAGAGAAGCTGGGCTCTGGCCTAACATGGCTGACATCATTCTTCCTTAAAAGGGAATCTTTCTCTAAATAGAACGGAGCATGCTTTCAAACAAACAGCCCCATTCATTACAGGGGAAAACTGAACACCGTCTCTCTCTGTCTTTCCTTCCTGCTCTCCCTCTTTTTATCCCTCCTTTCACCTTTCCCTCCCCTACACTTCTGCCTTCCTTTGTCTCTCTGTGTCTCCATCTCTCCCTCCCTCAGGTTGGTGTCTTAGGCATGAATGAGTGCATGCGAGCTCTCTAAGTGATGCATTCATTTTTAATCTCATTTTCAAGCTTTGCCAAATATTACTCAGATGCTGAATGTTCAAAGGGCTCAGCGCAGGGTGGGGTGATTTCTGTTTGTTTGGGCACATCTGTTTGGAAGGATATTCTCTGTGCTGTACAACAAGCAACTGTGAAAATGAAAAAATATGCACAATTTGAAAAAATGACTAAACTAAGCAAAATGATTTGCCAATGGGATAAATAAAGTTGTTTGCAAGATGTCTTAAAACCAACAATACTGAATTAAGAGAAATAATCTCAGTGGCGGGCTGAAGGCTGCGGGTGGGTGCGCAAGCGCTGGACTCTGGCACAGGGGACGGGGGCCCCAGACCAGCACAATGTGCCTATCCCTCAGCAGAGAGAATAAAGGCAAGGCACACACTGCTCATCTGGCTACGGCCACGCTCACATCCCCTATCCCTCAGCAGAGAGAATAAAGGCAAGGCACACACTGCTCATCTGGCTACGGCCACGCTTACATCCCCTATCCCTCAGCAGAGAGAATAAAGGCAAGGCACACACTGCTCATCTGGCTATGGCCACGCTCACATCCCCTATCCCTCAGCAGAGAGAATAAAGGCAAGGCACACACTGCTCATCTGGCTACGGCCACGCTCACATCCCCTATCCCTCAGCAGAGAGAATAAAGGCAAGGCACACACTGCTCATCTGGCTACGGCCACGCTCACATCCCCTATCCTTCAGCAGAGAGAATAAAGGCAAGGCACACACTGCTCATCTGGCTACGGCCACGCTCACATCCCCTAACCCTCAGCAGAGAGAATAAAGGCAAGGCACACACTGCTCATCTGGCTACGGCCACGCTCACATCCCCTATTCCTCAGCAGAGAGAATAAAGGCATGGCACACACTGCTCATCTGGCTACGGCCACGCTCACATCCCCTATTCCTCAGCAGAGAGAATAAAGGCATGGCACACACTGCTCATCTGGCTACGGCCACGCTCACATCCCCTATCCCTCAGCAGAGAGAATAAAGGCAAGGCACACACTGCTCATCTGGCTATGGCCACGCTCACATCCCCTTTCCCTCAGCAGAGAGAATAAAGGCAAGGCACACACTGCTCATCTGGCTACGGCCACGCTCACATCCCCTATCCGTCAGCAGGGAGAATAAAGGCAAGGCACACACTGCTCATCTGGCTATGGCCACGCTCACATCCCCTATTCCCCACATACAGTCACAGCTGGATCAGTGAAACTGGAAGCACATTAAAAAACTCATGCGAGCAAGAAGGGAACTCTGGGACATGAGGCTTGGCAAATGGCATAATCCCATATGATCTGAGCAGGATGGGTTAGGGTTAGGGTTAGCAGGATGAGCCTCACACGGCATTCCCATATGATCTGAGCAGGATGGGTTAGGGTTAGGGTTAGCAGGATGAGCCTCACACGGTATTCCCATATGATTTGAGCAGGATGGGTTAGGGTTAGGGTTAGCAGGATGAGCCTCACACGGTATTCCCATATGATCTGAGCAGGATGGGTTAGGGTTAGGGTTAGCAGGATGAGCCTCACACGGTATTCCCATATGATTTGAGCAGGATGGGTTAGGGTTAGGGTCAGCAGGATGAGCCTCACACGGTATTCTCAGAGCTGGACTGCAGTGGTTTCACAAACAGCTCGGGGAAGCTCTACTTTGCCAGGGGAAAAATGCCCATTGGGGCACAGAAGCTGACTGCAGAGTTTTAGCTAACATTGCAGGCAGAACGACAAACTTCCCTGAAAATTACAGGCTCATACCTTTCTCATACCTCATACTGCCAAAAGGTAAAGTTAAAGTTAGTGCCTGTGAAACCACAATAGGATATTATGAAGCAGACATAAGGTTGATACAGCATCTAAAAGCCTTTCTACTCCACTCCTCTCCACAGGCTCCAGGTACAGTGAGCAGTGTGTGTCTGTGCAGGGCTGCCTGCACCATTCTACAGCGCATGGACAGGATGCGCTCACACTTACTGCTGAACTAATGCAAGTCTCTCTGAATTAAAGACATCTGCTAAAGGCATACAATATAAATGTAAAATGTAAATAAAGGGGGCACCAAAGGTCAAAGCTTCTCTCTCTCTCTCCGTCTCTCTCTCGGTTTGCAGGAGCAGGAAATAGCTGTGTCTGCGCTCTGACACAGGAAAGCACAGGCTTAATCCCCTTATGTAGTGTGAGCAGTGAAAGGGCTGGTCTGGCAGCGAGAGTGCAGCCGCGGGGCGCCGCGGTCCCCCCAGCCCACCCCACCCCGCTCCACCCGGCGCTGATTCCTGGGCTCTGGGCTTTTCCTGTTTTTACAGTCAGAGGTCATGGCCGTGCCCTGGGGCTCCAGTGTAATAAAGCGTTTGAGGAAAGCCAGCCGGTGCTAATCAGCTGTGCAGATTAAAGACGCTGCTGAAAAGCATATCGCTTATTCACACTCTACTCAACCCCCCTCCTGTAACTGGAGGGGCCTTCACTATGGCTACAGCCCACCCCGGCCCAGCCGCGTGGGGTCCAGTGTTTGGGGTTCGGCGTTCGTTTCCACTGGGTACTCTCTCTCCCTCAGCTGCTTCAGTTACAGTAACAGTCATAACAAACACAGAGTATTTATAGTAAGATCAATACATCTATAAATACACTGGCCAGGATAGGAATGCTATTTTCCCCCCGTCTCCACAACACGCCTGCTGTGCTTGGCTGGCCCGGCCATGTTGCCAGTACCGCCTGTAATGGAGGCTTATGATTGGCTGATCAGTCATCATGGGCCAATGATGAAGAGGCAGATACTTAGAGAGACGCCAAACTCAAGAGCCAGAGATGGTTCAGAGAGAGACTCCAAACTCAAGAGCCAGAGATGGTTCAGAGAGAGACTCCAAACTCAAGAGCCAGAGATGGTTCAGAGAGAGACTCCAAACTCAAGAGCCAGAGATGGTTCAGAGAGAGACTCCAAACTCAATGAGGTGAAATAGTTAATCGGACAGAGACTCCAAACTCAGCCAAACACACCAAAGAGACAGATAACCTGGGAAACAATGAACACAAACCTCCACAAACAAAGAACTCAAAACTACTGGAGCTGTTGCAGATTTCTGGACAGTCAGACAGAATTTCCAGCAGCAAAATCAGAATGTTTAACTGTAAATTATATGATTTTATATTAATGAGCTGAAGATCTTTTTAATTTGCAGATGTGATGGAAATAAAGAACAGTGAGCAGGGAGAGTCTGTGGGGCACACAGCTGAGGGAGGCCTCCATGACAGGCTGCCTGACAGCAGCACTCTAATGCAGCCACTCATTAAAATGGCTGCTCAGGATTTGGTGAAGACTGAAAGGAAGGAGAGAGGGGAAGAGATGTGTTTATAGGTGAAGTGAGAGAATAAAGGAGGGAGGAAGGGTTGGACAGAAGGGGGGGGGGGCAGGAGTGAGACAAGTGTTTACAGATTTTCAGCAGCTAGATTCCTGGTGGTCACAGGAAAAAGCCGGCAGAAGACAGGAAGTCATTGAGTCAGGATAACCACTAATGAGCAGCGCTGGCCAAACACACCGCCTCCTCTCTGAAGTCAGCAGCCATAGATTACCCCCCCTTCCCTAAAGTACCCTGAGCCCCCCTCCCAAACTGAGATTACCCCCCCTTCCCTAAAGTACCCTGAGCCCCCCTCCCAAACTGAGATTACCCCCCCTTCCCTAACGTACCCTGAGCCCCCCTCCCAAACTGAGATTACCCCCCCTTCCCTAACGTACCCTGAGCCCCCCTCCCAAACTGAGATTACCCCCCCTTCCCTAAAGTACCCTGAGCCCCCCTCCCAAACTGAGATTACCCCCCCTTCCCTAACGTACCCTGAGCCCCCCCTCCCAAACTGAGATTACCCCCCTTCCCTAAAGTACCTTGAGCCCCGCCTCCCAAACTGAGATTACCCCCCCTTCCCTAACGTACCCTGAGCCCCGCCTCCCAAACTGAGATTACCCCCCCTTCCCTAAAGTACCCTGAGCCCCCCTCCCAAACTGAGATTACCCCCCTTCCCTAAAGTACCTTGAGCCCCGCCTCCCAAACTGAGATTACCCCCCCTTCCCTAAAGTACCCTGAGCCCCCCTCCCAAACTGAGATTACCCCCCCTTCCCTAAAGTACCCTGAGCCCCCCTCCCAAACTGAGATTACCCCCCCTTCCCTAACGTACCCTGAGCCCCCCCTCCCAAACTGAGATTACCCCCCCTTCCCTAACGTACCCTGAGCCCCGCCTCCCAAACTGAGATTACCCCCCCTTCCCTAACGTACCCTGAGCCCCGCCTCCCAAACTGAGATTACCCCCCCTTCCCTAACGTACCCTGAGCCCCCCTCCCAAACTGAGATTACCCCCCTTCCCTAAAGTACCTTGAGCCCCGCCTCCCAAACTGAGATTACCCCCCCTTCCCTAAAGTACCCTGAGCCCCCCTCCCAAACTGAGATTACCCCCCCTTCCCTAATGTACCCTGAGCCCCCCCTCCCAAACTGAGATTACCCCCCTTCCCTAAAGTACCTTGAGCCCCCCCTCCCAAACTGAGATTACCCCCCCTTCCCTAACGTACCCTGAGCCCCCCTCCCAAACTGAGATTACCTCCTTTCTTCTCTATCACCCCCACATTTTGAACCTCCCCATGCTCCACCCACACTGATGTGTTGAAGTTCACATCCATGAGCAAGGTACTGATATTGAGCGCAGAAAGTGGTCATTTTGAGCGATAGTGCGTTTTCAGCATTCAGGGTGGGGAGATTTTCATTTGCTGGTAGATGACATTCAGTTTTCGTTGTTTTTGTGTTGTTTGGTGTTGCCTTGGTGACAGCAGTATGCTGGCCAGGAAGTGGGGTAACACAAATATCTCAAACGTAAACATGGTGGGGGGAGACCACTGCGTCACCATGGCAATGGTGGCACCTGTGGAATGCCTTTGGACTCAGGTCCTGGTCTGGTTAGCTGTGGGGATAACCGGGGCGGGGTGGAGCGGCCATAAGGGCCACAGACACTGATCACCCATTAAACCTCTCAGTTCCACAGACAACAGAGGGAGAAATGCCACTTCCACAGAACACCCCTCACACACTCACACACCCTCACACGCATACACATACACACTCACACACCCTCACATGCATATACATACACACTCACACACCCTCACACGCATACACATACACACTCACACACTCTGATGCTGTAACATTAGCAGCACTCGCAGTGTTGCCCCTAAACTGGCGGGGCCGGTGCTGTGGGACAGGACCAACGTTCCGCAACGTTCCTCTCCCCTGGGCTGCACAGGTAGCGCAGCAGGTGAGTGTGTCCCTCAGACGCAGCTGCTCAGCTCACAGCTCCCTCACAGTGGCCAACTTTCCATAAACATTTCATTACAACACACACACACACTCACCCCTGTCCTTCTGCTTCGCTCCCCCTCTCCTCACTCTCTCCCCCCTCCCCCTGCCTCTCTCCCTAATTGCATGCACGCCACATAAAACAGAAACAGATTGTTTTCTTTTCTCCCTCTACAAGTCTTGTGTTTCCATATAATGTGTGACACAAATGCATGCACACATGTACAAAGACACACACAGATGCACACACACACACACACACACACACACACACACACACACACACACACACACACACACACACACACACACACACACACACACACACACACACACACACACACACACACACACACACACACACACACACACACACACACACAGGCGCACACACACAGCCCTGGGATCAGTCTGTGTAGGGATGTAGATTAGCAGTAGGACAGTGAGCTCAGCCCAGCAGAGGAAACACAGAGAAAGTGCTTACTGTGGAGAATAAACTCTTTCTCTATCCCTCTGTCCCTCTCCCATCTCTCTCTCTCTTCCTCCCTCACTCTATCCCTCTTTCATCTCTCTCTTCCTCCCTCACTCTATCCCTCTGTCCCTCACTCTATCCATCTCTCTTCCCCCCTCACTCTATCCCTCTGTCCCTCTTTCATCTCTCTCTCCTCCTCCCTCACTCTATCCCTCTGTCTTACCTCTTTCTTGCTCTCATTTTCAGACGATAGCAAACACTCAGCCACAGAACAGTGCAAATCCTACATAGAGCAGCTACTGATACTCTCACAAAGAAAATTTCCCCTGAACAAACACAAACACTCTCACAGACACACTCACCAAAGCTAATGAATGGAAAATAAGAAGCTGCAAACTTCTCAACCTGAGGACCTGCAGACTGTCAAAGCCTCAGCCCTGGACTCCTGCTGCTCTGTCTCTGAGAGGATTTGCACATTAGACTTAGAATTAAAGCAGCGACAGCAGCACAGCTGGTTTTACCTGTAGAATTTCCTGTGAAGTGGCTGACACGGCTTGGTGCGGAGCTCTGGTTTGATTTGGCGGTTTGGTACCAGACGAGGTTTCCGGGCAGGTATGGTACAGTGTCGGTTTGGTGGTTTGGCAGTTGGGCTAGCTGAGCGCTGCGTTCCAGGCAGGTAGCGGTGTATTTATACTGAGCAGGCAGGCTATGACTGAGGCTCCGGCCCCATGACTCACTGCAGTCTGGCTGCTACACTCTGCTCTGTCTGCTCACCTCCCTTTCACAATAAAAGCCCCACAGCGCTGTCTGCCTCTCAGACCAATACACTACACACCCTGCTCCACACAGTGCCACAGAGAGAGAGAGAGAGAGAGGGACAGGGAGGGGGTGCAGGGAGAGAGGGAAAGAAAGGGAGAGGGAGAGGGGGAGGAACAGAGAGACAGAAAGAGAGGAGTATGGAAAATGGAACAAAGGAAAAGAGAGCAAAGGAGTGTGGAGTCCGAGAAAGAGGAAATGAGAGAGAAGAAACAAGTGAAAACCTAGAGAGAGAGAGAGAGTGAGAGAAGGGGAGGAAAAGAAGGAGGGAAAAGAAGGGGACAGTGATGTGTGAGAGGCAAACAGTTAAACTTTTTAGAAGTTATGTTTTCTGCTTAGGACAAGAGGGAGTGAGAAAATGAGACCGACAGAGATGGAAAAAGAAAAAGGAGAGAGAGAAAAATGGAGGAGAGGAAATATAACAGACACACACACACACACACACACCCTGAGGGTGATGACTGACATGTGGTAATCAGGTTAACAATCTGAAAAGGATTTCTTCTATGGATGTTCTGAAGTTTTGGGGTTTACATCGCAGATGTGAGAGTACACTGATGTGGTAACCACAAACACTTCACGTTTTTCATCAGCACTTTAACACCATGGTTGGATTGATTGGAACAAATCTGGCACACATTTTTTATTTTCCCAAAGGAAAAATATATGAGCATAATGGGGCCCTTGGGCTGGAGCAGATTTCAGCCTGTGCTCAGATCAGTCCTGAGAGATGGAGAGGGGTCTCCCCAGACACACACCACTCACTGAAGTGCACACTTGGGAAGGGGAGGCAGCCGGTCTCTCTGTCAGGCAAGTACTGAAGTGTGACCGCCTCCACCCGAAAAAAGACTGTAACTACAACCATGAAAATACCATAACTATAACTATACTCATCACAGTAACTATGACTGCAGCTACAACCATAAAAATAACTACATTCATGAGTATTACTATAACATGACAGCAACTACAATCATAATTACAACTATAGCCATAACTACTGCTATAACCATAACAATATATAATCATATACGACCATAACAATATTTATAAACATAACGGCAACAATGTTTGGCATTCTCACCCTCATTTTCCCACCTAAACTCTGTTTAGTCTAATGCAGCTCAGGATGAAGCAGCCATTAACACAGAGACACCAGAAATTTACTATTCAGCCGGGAGCTTACATAATCAAACAATAGCAACACATATAAATAAATATAACAAACACAAGTTATGACTAATAATAATCATAACTACAGTCAGGTATAATGATGAATAAAACCAACTGCAGAGGTAATGCTAAGCTATAACAATAGCAGTAACAAAATTATGACAGCAATGATCAATGATAATCCTTAAAATAAAACTGTAAATGTAATAACCTATAGACATAAAAATGAAGATAACTGGACATATACATAGTCAATCATTTGCCAGTTCCAGAGAATATTTTATTGTTGCACGCAGCTGTTGGTCCACACTGAGGACAGGGCAAAATAACTTCAGAGTAACACGCCTGAGCTGCCAGCTCTAACCTGCAGCACTACTAGTTCGTTATGTCAGAAAATGGAGAGCATCTTTAGCCAAAGGTCTGGACTGAGTGAAGGTGATATGTCTAGTTATAAGTGACTCTGGTCTCTGTGCAGGGGTAGGTGAAGGTGATATGTCTAGTTATAAGTGACTCTGGTCTCTGTGCAGGGGTAGGTGAAGGTGATATGTCTAGTTATAAGTGACTCTGGTCTCTGTGCAGGGGTAGGTGAAGGTGATATGTCTAGTTATAAGTGACTCTGGTCTCTGTGCAGGGGTAGGTGAAGGTGATATGTCTAGTTATAAGTGACTCTGGTCTCTGTGCAGGGGTAGGTGAAGGTGATATGTCTAGTTATAAGTGACTCTGGTCTCTGTGCAGGGGTAGGTGAAGGTGATATGTCTAGTTATAAGTGACTCTGGTCTCTGTGCAGGGGTAGGTGAAGGTGATATGTCTAGTTATAAGTGACTCTGGTCTCTGTGCAGGGGTAGGTGAAGGTGATATGTCTAGTTATAAGTGACTCTGGTCTCTGTGCAGGGGTAGGTGAAGGTGATATGTCTAGTTATAAGTGACTCTGGTCTCTGTGCAGGGGTAGGTGAAGGTGATATGTCTAGTTATAAGTGACTCTGGTCTCTGTGCAGGGGTAGGTGAAGGTGATATGTCTAGTTATAAGTGACTCTGGTCTCTGTGCAGGGGTAGGTGAAGGTGATATGTCTAGTTATAAGTGACTCTGGTCTCTGTGAAGGGGTAGGGGCACACTGCAGGGGCACAGATCAGTGAACTTCCTGTAGATTCTGCAGCTCTGATGTCTGATGCCTTTATTACATGCTGTGATGAGAGCCGCTGCGCTGGGGGTTAACCCTTAACAGTGACAGTGAACTCTTGTGGGTTCTGGTTAAAAACGTACTCTTAGTGTTGACTGAGTTGCTGTTTGTAAATTGTGTGTTTTGTGGTTGTTTAAATTCTCCAGCCTGATGAGGAGAGAGAGAGCGAGGGCCAGAGACACAGTGAGGAGAGGTGCAGTGGTGCTGACACTGATCAGCCAAAGGGTAATAAAGGGAATCTTGCTGTGCTCATCCAGGGAGAGCACGTTGACCCTGGACTGAGCTTTCTCCTTATATCCCTCCATCTCTTCATTTCTCTCCCGCTGTCAGGAGCTCTAGACCTGCTTGCATTGTGGAGTTACGCCCTTCCCCCTCTTTTCAGTGCGAGTTCCAGAACTGCTCATATTATGAAGGTCTGCTCTCCCTCTCTCTCTCTCTCTCTCTCTCTTCCTTATTTGGAAGCTTGTGCTGTTCTCCGTCAGTCTGCAGGCTCCCTGTAGCCCTGGACTTCAGGAGGTCACTAACCCCCCCACATCCCCGGTTCCTCCCAGCCAATCCCGTGCCTCGTCTGCCCTTTTAAGGACTGCCTTCCCTTATATGATTCTTAAGGTCATCGAGTTTTTCTTCCCTCCTTCTCTCTCTGTTCTGTCTCTGCTCTCTTTCAAAGGGAATTTAACATGCCTGTGTTTCCTACAGGTCAGCATTCACCCTCTGTGTCACATAACACTGAGTCTCTATCACAAAACACTGAGTCTTTATCACACAACACTGAGCCCCTACCACACAACACTGAGTCTGTGTCACACAACACTGAGTCTCTATCACACAACACTGAGCCCCTACCACACAACGCTGAGTCTCTGTCACACAACACTGAGCCCCGATCACACAACACTGAGCCCCTACCACACAACACTGAGTCTGTGTCACACAACACTGAGTCTCTATCACACAACACTGAGCCCCTACCACACAACACTGAGTCTCTGTCACACAACACTGAGTCTCTATCACACAACACTGAGCCCCTACCACACAACACTGAGCCCCTACCACACAACACTGAGTCTCTGTCACACAACACTGAGTCTCTATCACACAACACTGAGCCCCTACCACACAACGCTGAGTCTCTGTCACACAACACTGAGCCCCGATCAAACAACATTGAGCCCCTACCACACAACACTGAGTCTGTGTCACACAACACTGAGTCTCTATCACACAACACTGAGCCCCTACCACACAACACTGAGTCTCTATCACACAACACTGAGTCTCTATCACACAACACTGAGCCCCGATCACACAACACTGAGCCCCTACCACACAACACTGAGCCCCTACCACACAACACTGAGTCTCTGTCACACAACACTGAGCCCCTACCACACAACACTGAGTCTCTGTCACACAACACTGAGCCCCTACCACACAACACTGAGTCTCTGTCACACAACACTGAGTCTCTATCACACAACACTGAGTCTCTGTCACACAACACTGAGCCCCGATCAAACAACATTGAGCCCCTACCACACAACACTGAGTCTGTGTCACACAACACTGAGTCTCTATCACACAACACTGAGCCCCTACCACACAACACTGAGTCTCTGTCACACAACACTGAGTCTCTATCAAACAACACTGAGCCCCTACCACACAACACTGAGTCTCTGTCACACAACACTGAGCCCCTACCACACAACACTGAGTCTCTGTCACACAACACTGAGTCTCTATCACACAACACTGAGCCCCTACCACACAACACTGAGTCTCTGTCACACAACACTGAGTCTCTATCACACAACACTGAGCCCCTACCACACAACACTGAGTCTGTGTCACACAACACTGAGTCTCTATCACACAACACTGAGCCCCTACCACACAACACTGAGTCTCTGTCACACAACACTGAGTCTCTATCACACAACACTGAGCCCCTACCACACAACACTGAGTCTCTGTCACACAACACTGAGTCTCTATCACACAACACTGAGCCCCTACCACACAACACTGAGTCTCTGTCACACAACACTGAGTCTCTGTCACAGAACACTGAGCCCCTACCACACAACACTGAGTCTCTGTCACACAACACTGAGTCTCTATCACACAACACTGAGCCCCTACCACACAACACTGAGTCTCTATCACACAACACTGAGCCCCTACCACACAACACTGAGTCTCTGTCACACAACACTGAGTCTCTATCACACAACACTGAGCCCCGATCACACAACACTGAGCCCCTACCACACAACACTGAGCCCCTACCACACAACACTGAGTCTCTGTCACAGAACACTGAGCCTCTATCACACAACACTGAGTCTCTGTCACACAACACTGAGTCTCTATCACACAACACTGAGCCCCGATCACACAACACTGAGCCCCTACCACACAACACTGACTCTCTGTCACACAACACTGAGCCTCTATCACACAACACTGAGTCTCCAACACACAACACTGAGCCCCATCAGTACTGCCCTGCTCTCCTGAAACACACACAGAGCCTCACTGTGAGTGAGGTTGTTAAGACAGCATTAGTGATTTTATGGGTCACACCTAATAAACGGGTCACTTGCACTGGGAAATGAGCGTGAGTCAGAGCGCAGCTATGTCAGCGAGCCTGGGGAAAACGCACAGCCAAAGCTCACCACAATCACAGGAATGCCCCATTAGCGGCTGTCCCACTTACAGCTTCCCATCTCACCTTCCAACTAACTCATTTTCCAACTTCCTGTCTCACCCTCAAAGTTTCTCACCTTCCAATGTCCTGTCTCACTTTCCAGCTTCTTTCTGTCTAGGTTATTCTCACCTCCCAGCCTCCAGTTTCATCTGTGGGCCTGTCACAGAGCTGTGTGCACAATAGAAGAGAGGGCTACAGAGCTGCAAATAGCAGAAGTTAACCTCAGAGTGCTGGCAAACACGACTCACTCATATTGCACAAAAGCACAGAGTAACAGCAGCCTTCCCTGAAATGGCGGGAGGGGGAAGAGTTTGTTCTGTCTAATCTTCTGAGACAGACGCACAGACGGGCAGATGGACAGACATGGGCCGGACGCGTTTGATGTCAGAACCCCTCATTATCTTACCACAGTACACTCATTCCCCAGGATCCAGCTTTTCCTCAAATCCTCAATATGAGATACACAGTTTGAGTTTGGGCTTCTTTCTGTCTTTCTCTTTTTCACACACACACACTCTCTCACATCTCTCTCAAACACACACTCTCTTTAGCACACACACATTCTCTGTCTCTTTCTAACACACACACTCCCAATCTCTCAGTCACTAAAACACACACACAATCTCTCTCACACACACACTCTTTTCCTCTCTCCCTCTTTCGCACACTCACACACACACACACACACACACACCAGGGCTACAGAGTTTTTTTTTACTAGGCTTGACACACACACATATGAAATGGCTGAATACAGCACATTACATCATTAATCACTAATAGTAATAACTGGGTCAGCTATGCTAAATATCCAGGGGCTTGTGCTCAGAGTCTAAGGGAATATATTACAGATGGTGTAAGCCATATAATGTGAGCCTGCATATTTATGGATGAGAGGGAGGCAGAGGGCCAGTATGATGGCCATGAGAGCTGCAGGAGAGGTGTGTACTGGTTAATGCTATTGGCAAATGCTCATTGTGTGTGTGGATGCCATACTCTACCCTGTTCCTCACTCTCTAAGGTGAACCCCAGGCCAGAAACACCACTGTCTAATCACAAACCATGTGGCTGAGTGTGTCAATATGGGTATGAGTGTTTCACTGTTTGTATGTGCGTGTATGTTTTGCGCGCACATGCCCTTGTGAGGGTGAGTACATGGGATTGGAGCAGTTTTTTATGGTGGGGAATAAGACACTGTGACGATGTTTCCCGCATCCACACAGTGGGGTCCTGACCTCACACTCTTCACAAGGAACGATGCTGTGACCTCTGACCTCTAAGCTCAGTAAACTAAATGCCCCTGTCCCAGAGGCAGAATCAACAAACTACCTGCTGAAGGAATGAGTGTGAGTGAGAGAGAGAGAGATGAGTGTGTGTGTGTGTTAGTGAGTGTGTGTATGTGGGTTAACTAAGTGAGAGAGAGGGAAAGAAAGAAGCCCAAACGCAAACCGTGTATCTCATATTGAGGATTTGAGGAAAAGCTGGATCCTGGGGAATGAGTGTACTGTGGTAAGATAATGAGGGGTTCTGACATCAAACGCGTCCGGCCCATGTCTGTCCATCTGCCCGTCTGTGTGTCTGTCTCAGAAGATTAGACAGAACAAACTCTTCCCCCTCCCGCCATTTCAGGGAAGGCTGCTGTTACTCTGTGCTTTTGTGCAATATGAGTGAGTCGTGTTTGCCAGCACTCTGAGGTTAACTTCTGCTATTTGCAGCTCTGTAGCCCTCTCTTCTATTGTGCACACAGCTCTGTGTCAGGCCCACAGAGCCCAGAGCCCACAGCACAGAGCACAGAGCCCAGAGCAGAGTCCAGAGCCCAGAGCGAGGTGAGTGGCTGGAAATATCGCCAGTAGGCCGGTGGAGCTGGGAGAGGACTCTCATATGGGACAAAGTAATGAATTTTTATCTCTGGTTTAACTCTGGCAAAAGGACTAGCGGTCTCTGTCCGACATCACTACAGAGGGAGGAGTCTGTTTGACATCACTGCAGAGGAAGGAGTCTACCTGACATTACTGCAGAGGGAGGAGTCTGTGTGTCTGACATCACTGCAGAGGGAGGAGTCTGTGTGTATGACATTACCGCAGAGGGAGGAGTCTGTGTCTGACATCACTGCAGAGGGAGGAGTCTGTGTCTGACATCACTGCAGAGGGAGGAGTCTTTGTGTCTGACATCACTACAGAGGGAGGAGTTGGTCTGACATGTGTGTCTACTTTCACACTACGCTTCCAACAGACAGACAGACACACAGAAACAAAGTCATGTACAGAGAAACATACTAAGGCATACACATACACACACACTAACACCCACACAAGCACACCCAGACAGACACACATATTCTAGCACACACACAGCTGACAGGACAGACAGACACAAGAACACACATCTGCAGACAGATGGGCACACACACACACACACATACACACAGACAGCCAGCCAGCCAAGCAGACAGACAGACACGCACACATGCAGACAGCCTGGCAGGCGCAGTGACTCAGAGGTGCAGCAGGTGTTTTGTGTTTCCTCACTGGGTCTCTCAGGGTGGAGAGGGTGATAGCAGCAGACTGAAAGACATGCCCCTCTGCTCAAACCAGCTGCTGGCTCATGACTCTTCATTTCCTGCAGCCGCTTACACCCTTGGGACCATGACAAACAGACCACACCCCCACTTATCCACCCTGCCCGAATCCATTAATCAATCAGTGCAAACATGCGCACAGGCGCTGAGACGTGCTGCGTTACTCTCCCTGATCACACAGGGCCACGCCAGGGCAGGGCTGCTGAGACGCGCTGCATTACTCTCCCTGATCACACAGGGCCACGCCAGGGCAGGGCTGCTGAGACGCGCTGCATTACTCTCCCTGATCACACAGGGCCGCGCCAGGGCAGGGCTGCTGAGACGCGCTGCGTTACTCTCCCTGATCACACAGGGGCACGGTATTGCCACAGAAATCATTTACATACTGTCTCAGTACTGACGGGCCCGCTGTAGGTCTGTACTGTGCTGCTTCATCACTGACAGACCCATGTCTGTACTTTGTCTGCATCTCTCATGGGTTTTTATTTCAAACCTCTGTTTGCTCCTTCACACACATACACACACATGTGTAAAGAAATGTATACAGTCCCAATGTATACAGTCACACACACACACACACACACACACACACATGCACATACCCACACTATATACACAAAGAAAAACTTTATGTAGACTACACAAGACATATACACCTACTCAAAGACACAATCATCCAGACCATAGTTCTGTTCTCAAACCACTACAACAAACTGGCACTTCCAGTCAAAAAACATTTCTGGAGGAAAAGTCCTGAGACAAAACAGGTTTTGTTGGATTTGGCACATTTTGTTGTTAGTAGGGTTACCTGGGGATTGCCAAAAAAAACCAGGTAAACCCCCTTCTGTGATCTCACCTGCCAGACGAGCACACACCTGCAGCAGCACAGCTAAGCAAGGGGAGGGGCTGACCAGGACCAGTGTCTATGCTCAGGTTTTACAGGATCAGACTGTTTTTATGAGAGATCACAACTAATGCAGCTACACACTGCACTGGCAGAATACATATATATTTGTATTAAATTTTTATAATGTAAACACGTGAATTATGTATGCAATTCAATGTATACACAATTTATAGATGTACACAGTTTATAGTATATGATTGTATATAATCAATTCATTTATATTCTAAATTGATGTAAATGAATAATTTTGGAGACCATATATATTTTCCTAAGTGAAAAACCCAAAGTTTGGAAAGAGAATGTGAGAACGCATTTGCAGCTCTTATGAAACAGCCATTAAAATATGAAATGTTCCACAGGTAATTATTCCCCCACCCTGAGTAAGTGCTGCAGACTCATCACACCTATAATCAAACCTCTTACCACAATCAGGGGATAGAATGCAATATCCCATAATATCCCACTCAATCCACCCACAGACAGGAGGCTGGATGCAGTGTCTCTGTCTTTCTTTCTCTCACCCACACATAGTCACCTGTCTCTCACTTTAACATGTACAAGCATGTATGTGATGTATGTGTATACAGTAAGTTTGGATATATGTACTCTGTGTACCAGGCACAGTTAACATGATGTCCTGACCTAAGACCCTCTCCATGACATCAAGATCCTATGTGACATCATACTCACAGGCACACAGACTGAGGAATGCAGAGACAGGCCATGCTGTTCTGAGCAGCCCCCCCTGCTCTGAAGCATGCAGCTCTTCCCATTCAGTGGCATCACTCCTGCTGCTCCTACAGAAAGCAGGTGGGCAGAACCCCCTGCGCCTGCCTCCCTCTCACAAGCCACACCTCCATCACCAAACCAAACGTGCCCCCTAAGAGCCATTTACACGATGGGGGGACCCAATCGCATAATCAGGGAAATAAGTCCAATTTCTGTCACAGATGTGACTTTATTTCATAACAGTAAGTAGTGATTCTGTGGACCAAGCAGTAGGAGCTGGCAGGGAAAAATGGATCCCAAGAGTCAAACTTGGTTGCCCAGGTGCAATCAGCAAGTGGCAGCCATAGATGCAAATCTGTGGAGCCAGACGGTGACTTGATTCTGCTACATTTCTCTCTCTAGTAGAGTATGGGGAAATAGTGTATACGACTGTTCCTTCCTCTTCACTGCACTTTCTTCATACGGCACTAAAATTTATTTAAAACTCTAACACAATCATCATCCATCACTGCATTCTCTATGAGAAAGCTGGTTGGCCTAGCCCAACTAGCCTGTGACAGCTGTTCTGTTGCAATTTAAAGGGAATAATTTGTATCTAGGAGCATATCAACATCATCTACAGTTACAAGAACATTCTGAGTGCTGTGTTTTACTACTATTGAATTGCTTGTGGCAGCCATGTTTTGGACCCAATCATGCTCAAAGTTGGTACACATCAATTTTTGTGACAATAATTACGAATGAATTTGCCTGTAGCAGTCATGTTTTTCTCTAGTTTAGGTAGGGATCGGTATAAAGGTGATCCACTCCAAGTGTTATGTGAGTACGGCCCCAGCCTGATGAAGAGGATGTGTGAGTTGTATGTTTTGGTGAAGGCTGTGAGTATGGCGTGAGCCCTGAGATCAGGGCCAAGGCAGTGGCTCAGAGTTTCCACTCTCTCCTTCAACTAAAACATCTTAATAAAAACAGCGTAATAAACAGCGTAATAATCGATCAATTAGCGTTTACATCACGCCACGTACGGGCCAGCAGCATAAACATGGTACTTAAACCCCAGCTCTCGTAAAGTCACACAATTACACGACTAAATTTTTAAAAACCTGCTGTGTTAATGGTACATGCGCACGCTCACACACACAGACACACACACACACACACACGCACGCTCACACACACACACACTCGCACATATACACACACACACACGCACACACGTACACACACGACCCAAAAACAACAAGTTTGTGTAGAAATTTCCAGGGAAAAGAAATGGAGCGTGTCGACCCCTGTGATGAGGTGAGAGGTCAAGAATGACAGGCTGTAATGGATGTGTTTGTATGTATGTGTGAGTGAACATGTGTGTGAGAGAGTATACGTGAATGCCAGTGGATGTGAGGGTGTATATGAGAGAGTGTATGTGTGTGTGTAACAGTAGCATAGGCAAAAACCATGGATAAGAAAAGAGAGGAAAAGAGATAGAAAAAGAGAGAGAGAAAGCGGGGGGGAGGCGCTGTCAGCAGGCTCTGCAGTGGGGGCGTGGCTGTGGGGACAGGGTGTTTTCAGGCCATGCTCTCTCTCACTGCTTGAGGAAAACCCATCAGGGAAGCAACAGCAGCTCAGCCTGCAGAGGCTCAGGCCAGTAAACTCTTAATCCCACAATGCACCATTCCTGTCCAGGCTCTGAAAAACCCTCATTCATTCACTTGCTTGTTCTTTACCTGTCACTCTCCGTTTCCTCAGTTACGTCATCAAATCTGTAACAATAAGGTGACAGGAGGCGGCGGTCACGGCTTTGAGAAGAGGTGGCGAGAGATCATCGGTCTCTCCCTTTGCGCATATCTATACATATCTGTGCAGCCAGCCACAGTCCTGTGCACATCCAGCATGCTATCCCATGCTGCTGCAGGGTATCCATGACAACTGGATGCTTCATTTCAAATGAACACACGCATACACATACATGCGCACACACACCCACGCGTGCACACACACAGACAACCATAGGCCAGCCTGGTCCATCCCTTCATGTGGTAAGATGAATGTAAAGCTCTTGTTTGGATCAACATGCCTGCTGCTGTTTCCAGCCAATCACAGATTGTGCAGACTCACCAGATGCCCTAATGCTGTGCAAGCCAAGGCATTCCAGTTTGATCCCACGTTTGAGTTACAGTGGCATGAACAAGCACAATACTGTGATACAGCACTGGGACTGGAGCAGGGTATCCCATTTAATGCATAGGATCTGTGGTCATATATTCACTGCCTTGGTTCTTGGGACCATTTTTCCCCAGGAGAGCATCAAGTTCATTCCACATCAGTCGTTCCAAATTCTCCAAAGGAGAGCCTGCTTTCTGGAGGGGGTGAGACAGAGTGGACGGGGCAGAAGTGTCAGAGTGGAAGGGGCAATACTTACAGTTTGGGCTTGGGCTTGGTGGGCAGTGGTGGGCCGTCCTTCACATGGGAGGGCGGGGTTGGGGGTGGAGATTCCTTTGAGGGTGGACTTGGGGGCGGAGACTGCTTGGTGGCAGGAGGAGGTGGGCTGGAAGGGTTGCCGTTGGCGATGGCCTCGTATGAGGAAATGTCTGTGCCACTTGGCATGCTGGGCCAGATTTCCAGCTCATTGACGTGGAAACGCTCAGAGCCCGGAGGTTTGGGGGGCAGCTCCAGCAGGCTGATCTCTGTTGGGGGGGGTGGGGGTGGGAAGGCCTGGGGGTCCTCAAACAGCCCGCTGTCAACTGACACTCCGTTACTGACAGAGTCCTCATTCACTGAGACAGAGCAACAGGGAAAGAGAAAAAGGGTGACGGAGAGAGACATTAACATTGCACAAAAAGATACATTAGGGTGTGGCAACATTAACAATGTGTATTTCATACCAAAAAGGCTTTTTAATGACAATTTCAGCATATTATGTGAATACACTTATACATGGAGCAAAGGCAGAATTTGCTTGATAGAGAGAGAGAGAAAAGACAGAGAGAAGGAAAAACAAGGAGAAAACAGGGGAAAAGAACAGTGGAAAAAAGGAGAAAGATTAATGTGGAACATTTTCCAAACAAAAACCACCCTGTCAGAAAGAAAATTTCAAAACAGCCCTTTGATCTGTGTGTTGTTGTGTTGTTTGTGTGTTTATTCTGTTTTTTACTGTTGTTATGCAGGATTTCAAACTGACTTGACCTGAAATCCCTGGCTGCTCTGCTCTCAGTGTGTCTGTATTTGGCTGCTCTGCTCTCAGTGTGTGTCTGTAGCTGGATGCTCTGCTCTCAGTGCGTGTCTGTAGCTAGCTGCTCTGCTCTCAGTGTGTGTCCGTTGCTGGCTGCTCAGATCTCAGTGTGTGTCTGTAGCTGGTTGCTCTGCTCTCTGCGTGTGTCTGTAGCTGGTTGTTCTGCTCTCAGTGTGTCTGTATTTGGCTGCTCTGCTCTCAGTGTGTGTCCGTTGCTGGCTGCTCTGCTCTCAGTGTGTGTCGGTAGCTGGCTGCTCTGCTCTCAGTGTGTGTTGGTAGCTGGCTGCTCTGCTCTCAGAGTGTGTCTGTAGCTGCCTGCTCTGCTCTCAGAGTGCGTCTGTAGCTGTCTGCTCTGCCCTCAGTGTGTGTCCGTAGCTGGCTGCTCTGCTCTCAGTGTGTCTGTAGTTGGCTGCTCTGCTCTCAGTGTGTGTCTGTAGCTGGATGCTCTGCTCTCAGTGCATGTCTGTAGCTAGCTGCTCTGCTCTCAGTGTGTGTCCGTTGCTGGCTGCTCTGCTCTCAGTGTGTCTGTAGTTGGCTGCTCTGCTCTCAGTGTGTGTCCGTTGCTGGCTGCTCTGCTCTCAGTGTGTGTCGGTAGCTGGCTGCTCTGCTCTCAGTGTGTGTTGGTAGCTGGCTGCTCTGCTCTCAGAGTGTGTCTGTAGCTGCCTGCTCTGCTCTCAGAGTGCGTCTGTAGCTGTCTGCTCTGCCCTCAGTGTGTGTCCGTAGCTGGCTGCTCTGCTCTCAGTGTGTCTGTAGTTGGCTGCTCTGCTCTCAGTGTGTGTCTGTAGCTGGATGCTCTGCTCTCAGTGCATGTCTGTAGCTAGCTGCTCTGCTCTCAGTGTGTGTCCGTTGCTGGCTGCTCTGCTCTCAGTGTGTCTGTAGTTGGCTGCTCTGCTCTCAGTGTGTGTCCGTTGCTGGCTGCTCTGCTCTCAGTGTGTGTCGGTAGCTGGCTGCTCTGCTCTCAGTGTGTGTTGGTAGCTGGCTGCTCTGCTCTCAGAGTGTGTCTGTAGCTGCCTGCTCTGCTCTCAGAGTGCGTCTGTAGCTGTCTGCTCTGCCCTCAGTGTGTGTCCGTAGCTGGCTGCTCTGCTCTCAGTGTGTCTGTAGTTGGCTGCTCTGCTCTCAGTGTGTGTTGGTAGCTGGCTGCTCTGCTCTCAGAGTGTGTCTGTAGCTGCCTGCTCTGCTCTCAGAGTGCGTCTGTAGCTGTCTGCTCTGCCCTCAGTGTGTGTCCGTAGCTGGCTGCTCTGCTCTCAGTGTGTCTGTAGTTGGCTGCTCTGCTCTCAGTGTGTGTCTGTAGCTGGATGCTCTGCTCTCAGTGCATGTCTGTAGCTAGCTGCTCTGCTCTCAGTGTGTGTCCGTTGCTGGCTGCTCTGCTCTCAGTGTGTCTGTAGTTGGCTGCTCTGCTCTCAGTGTGTGTTCATAGCTGGTTGCTCTGCTCTCAGATTGTGTTCGTAGCTGGTTGCTCTGCTCTCAGTGTGTCTGTAGCTGGCTGCTCTGCTCTCAGAGTGTGTCTGTAGCTGGATGCTCTGCTCTCAGTGCGTGTCTGTAGCTAGCTGCTCTGCTCTCAGTGTGTGTCCGTTGATGGCTGCTCTGCTCTCACTGTGTGTCAGTAGCTGGCTGCTCTGCTCTCAGTGTGTGTTGGTAGCTGGCTGCTCTGCTCTCAGAGTGTGTCTGTAGCTGCCTGCTCTGCTCTCAGAGTGCGTCTGTAGCTGGCTGCTCTGCTCTCAGTGTGTGTTGGTAGCTGGCTGCTCTCCTCTCAGTGTGTGTTGGTAGCTGGCTGCTCTGCTCTCAGTGTGTGTTGGTAGCTGGCTGCTCTTGTGTTAGTTAGGCCTGTGTGTGTCTTTAGGAATCAGCGAAATCCCTGCTTGGAGGGACTAACTCTGATTGGAGGAGGAACGAGGAGGACTGGATCATACTGGCCCACACATTTACGGCTTTCACCCAAACACAGCTGACTAATGATGACATCATCAGTGAACGTCATCGGTCTGCTGCTTGCAGACGGGACCTGGGGCTCTTTTGGTTGACAAATATTCATGCATGGCCGAAGCAGGCTGTGTGACAAATCAACAGCAGCACCAGTCTGGGAGTTTACCTGTGTGTGGTCAGTAAGGTGACCTGTGTGTGGTTAGTAAGTTTACCTGTGTGTGGTCAGTAAGGTGACCTGTGTGTGGTTAGTAAGTTTACCTGTGTGTGGTCAGTAAGGTGACCTGTGTGTGGTCAATAAGGTTACCTGGGTGCACAGTCAGCTGGGCGGTGCTGGTGACGCTGCCGTAGTTGTTGGTTGCTGAGCAGCTGAACATGCCACCATCCTCTGGAAACGCCTCAGCAATCACCAGCGTACAAATCTCCTCTGGAGGCAAGACAGCAAGCAGCACCAACATCAAATCACAGCTCAGTTACACCAGAGAGCAATGAGTTTAACAACACCACTGCCATCCAATCACAACTCATTCACACCAGAGAGCAGTGAGTTTAACAACAGCACAGCCATTCAATCACAACTCATTCACACCAGAGAGCAGTGAGTTTAACAACAGCACAGCCATTCAATCTCAGCAGCTCAGTTACAGCAGAGAGCAATAAGATTAGCGACTTTTGGGATGCAGGCAATATTTTATTATATTTTTAATATTTCACTTCTACTCAGCAAAAGCAGGTCCAAGGAGAAGGCAGCCATTCAAATCAGCAATTCAAACCCAACTGACTGCTGGATTGAAAAACAAAACCACCTTCTGAGTATCTGGGCCACTTGTATATATGTCTGACGACTGCCGCAAACAAACTTAACTTTAATACTACCTGTCTGTGACATAACATTGTTTTGTGTAATTTGAGAGAGTTCATAAAAGCAGGGCTATTAAACAAGATTCAAATCACATTGGTACATCTATGGTCACAATGGACACAGTGCGGTCACACACAGAGAAACCACCACACTATCACAGCACAGTCACACACAGAGAAACCGCCACACTATCACAGCACAGTCACACACAGAGAAACCGCCACACTCTCACAGCACAGTCACACACAGAGAAACCACCACACTATCACAGCACAGTCACACATAGAGAAACCGCCACAGTATCACAGCACAATCACACACAAAGAAACCACCACACTCTCACAGCACAGTCACACACACAGAAACCGCCAGACTATCACAGCACAGTCACACACAGAGAAACCGCCACACTATCACAGCACAGTCACACACAGAGAAACCGCCACACTATCACAGCATAGTCACACACAGAGAAAGCGCCACACTATCACAGCACAGTCACACAGAGAAACCGCCACACTATCACAGCACAGTCACACATAGAGAAACCACCACACTATCACAAACACACAGCTGTCTGTCTGTGTCTGTCAAGTGACATCATGTGAGTCATGTGACATCTCTTACATCTTCCTGCAGCACCTGGGGAGCTCTGTGAGTCAATGTCTCAGAATGCTAGACATAATATGTGAGCGAGTGAGTGTGAGAATCTGTGTGTCTAAGCAAATGTGTGTATGTGTTTGTATGTGTTTGTGTGTATGTGTCTGTGTGAGAGAGTGTATATGTTTGGGTGTGTGGTTGTGTATGCAGGTGTATGTGTCTGTGTTTCTGTGTGTGAGTGAATGTGTGCAGGTGTGTGGTGTGTATGTGTATGAGTGTGAGTGTGTGAGTGTAACTAACAGTGTGAGTGTGTGAGTAAGTGACAGTGTGAGTGTGACAGTATGAGTGTGTGAGTGAGAGTGTGAGTGTGTGAGTTAGAGTCTGACTTTTGTAAACATAGTCTCTATGCCTGCCGTAGGGCCTGTGATAAGCAGACAGAGACACACGTCATGCTCCAGTGTAGTCATAAAAAGGTGAAAGGTCAGAAGGCATCGCGTGTTTCCTGCTGTCTGAGGAGGATGGAACCCCTGCAGGCCCAAACCAGGACGGCCACATTCCAAACTGTAAACGTTCATCCACGACACTCCCCCCCCAGGGCGGCCTGAGTAACCCACTTATCTCATAACTCACTGCACATCTCGCACACACGCTACAGTCTGATAGCACTGTGCTGTTTGTAACCTGAGCCCCTGTTTCCTCGCGCACACAATGCAGTCTGATAGCACTGTGCTATTTCTAACTTGCGCTCCTGTTTCCTCGCGCACACGCTGCAGTCTGATAGCACTGTGCTGTTTCAAACCTGCGCCCCTGTTTCCTCGCGCACACGCTGTAGTCTGATAGCACTGTGCTGTTTGTAACCTGTGCCCGTTTCCTCGCGCACACACTGCAGTCTGATAGCACTGTGCTGTTTCTAACCTGTGCCCGTTTCCTCGCGCACACACTGCAGTCTGATAGCACTGTGCTGTTTCTAACCTGTGCTCCTGTTTCCTCACGTACACGCTGCAGTCTGATAGCACTGTGCTGTTTCTAACCTGCGCCCCTGTTTCCTCGCGCACACGCTGCAGTCCGATAGCACTGTGCTGTTTCTAACCTGTGCCCGTTTCCTCGCGCACACACTGCAGTCTGATAGCACTGTGCTGTTTCTAACCTGTGCTCCTGTTTCCTCACGTACACGCTGCAGTCTGATAGCACTGTGCTGTTTGTAACCTGAGCCCCCGTTTCCTCGCGCACACACTGCAGTCTGATAGCACTGTGCTGTTTGTAACCTGAGCCCCTGTTTCCTCGCGCACACACTGCAGTCTGATAGCACTGTGCTGTTTCTAACCTGTGCTCCTGTTTCCTCGCGCACACGCTGCAGTCTCAGCTCAGCTCCATTCAAAATTCTTACCAAAATTACAAGGTTGTAAATTTATTTCCAAATTTTCACATACACTTTAAACGCATTAAACAACAAAATAAATGAATCAGATGCTGCACTCAATGTTTGTTCTTCAAGTGTATATAGTAGATATATATGTGAAAGTAAATATATGTGAAAACACAATTCAGATGGGACGGGAATTAATGGGAAGAAGGGTTATTTTTCTTTTTCATATTGTTAAAAGCCTTCTCTCCTCTCTCTCTGTCCTTTTTCTGTGCTCTTTCCTTTAGCCCTCCCCTCCTGTGAGTATGGAGGCTCCCTCAGGACACACAGCACTATGAGTTAATATAATGAGATTTTCTCTCCATTCAGCATAAACATACAGGACCTCACACAGCACACCTCAGAGTATGCTGACTGCAGTGAGACAGCACACCTCAGAGTATGCTGACTGCAGTGAGACAGCACACCTCAGAGTAATGCTGACTGCAGTGAGACAGCACACCTCAGAGTATGCTGACTGCAGTGAGACAGCACACCTCAGAGTATGCTGACTGCAGTGAGGCATTACAGCTGCCGGAATCTCTCATGCCTATTGGTAATATCTGAAGTTATAATGACATGGACTCACCTGGTTCGGCAGCCGATCGAGGCTCTGAGGGTCACATGACATGGAAAGGAAAGAGAGAGAGGGACAGATGAGACCATGCAGATGTGTAATCCACAGAGTGAGTTACTAGAGCGGGGATATCTACTGTACGTCCATGGCCCTGTTTCACCTCACTTTTTGTCTAAGAGGTGATACTGCTGCATTGCTGTGGGGGCACTGTGCACATAGTGATGAAGGATACGGAGAGGTGTCTAAGAGGTGACATTGCCCTAATGTTCTTCTGCCGTTGGGCAGATGTTGGCAAGGCCAGGCACTCACTCTTCTGTAGGATGCGGAAGTCCGGCGAGTCTTGGATCTCCTCGCCCTCTCGGTACCAGCGGACATGCAAAGAGGGACTGCCTCGAACCCGACACTCCAGAACCACCACCTGGCCCTCAGACGCCTGGGCATCCTGCAGGGACTGCAGACCACAGGGAGGGGAGTGAACCAGACACGCACGCACGCACGCACACACACAGAGTTAGTCATCATGACAGCCGCTCCATCCTGAGCTGGTGGGAGGTGGTTGCTGTCGTGAGGCTGATGTGGTTCGGGTGGGAAAAAGAAGGGGGGGAGAGCATGGACTTGTGGTGTAATTGCTTTGTGTCTCCAGCAGGGCGGCACTCTTTGTGACACAATAACGAAGCTCAGCTGCTGCAGCAGTCTCTGGCTGGTACAACAGAAACATGCCACACAATGATTGGTCTCTTCTGTGAGGTCATAGAGGCGATTCCATGCTTTCTCACACTCTGCTCTCCCACCCCTGACCTCTGACCTCAGCGTTCCCTGGGCAACAGTTTTTCATGTGAAGTAACACTGGTCAGGACATTAAATGAGCTTGGCTCCTCCCACTCGCCCCAAAAGGATTCAGATTGCCTGACTCATTCTAGATTTTTCCGTTATTATTACCATTTTTTGCCCCGTTCTTGGCAAGAGAAAGGAGTTTATTGACCTATTCTCTTCAGTCTGTCTCCCATTATTCCCAGGAGCAAAGATTGATTGCCTTTTAGGGCAATCAAGAATAATTTGCCAGTTCTTCAGCTGGGTTTGTGTAAATAAAGAGGGGATGAGGAGCCTGCGGAGTCGCAGTGTACCCCTCTCACCTCTCAATGGTAAAGATCTGAGATCTGAGGGTTCAGCAACAAATGAACACAAACCATAATATACATATGGTATTTCATATAATACATTTCAATGTACAATTATTCAGAAAATACTGCTGAATAAATTAATGTGATCTGGGAAACTGACTGACTGAGCACTAACCATGAAACAAATACTCCACAATTAAGTTAATTTTAGAGGAGAAACTAGTGTTTTATCTTCCCTGCTTATGCTGCATGAATGTCAAATAAAAGCTAAAAAAAGTAATGACGTGTAACTTTCAAAACCGAGGTGGTACTATTGTGCATCAGGATGAACTGATAAATTTCGACAGCCATCCTGTACAGAAAGTCAGAGGGACACAACCCTCCCACACTAGTGTTGGGCTGAGGTGAGGGAGCAGGGAGGGCTACACACCTTGGTGAAGACAGGGGGTGCTATGAAAGGGCCATCTCCACCCTGAAGAGATGAGACTGGACTCTGAACCTGTGCGCAGAGGAGAGGAGAGGTTGATAAGGACAGTGCAGTTCATGCTCACTGCTAACTGCTAACCACACACTGCTAACTGCTCACAGCTAACCGCTAACTGCTAACAGCTAACCGCATACTGCTAAGTGCTCACAGCTAACCTCTTACTGCTAACAGCTAACTACATACTGCTAACTGCTCACAGCTAACAGCTTATTGCTAACTGCTCACAGCTAACCTCTTACTGCTAACAGCTAACTGCTCTCAGCTAACCGCTAACTGCTCACAACTTACAGCTAGCTGCTCACCACTTCCAGGTAACAGCTCAGTGCTACTCAGCTCACAGCTAATTTCTCACTGCTAACTGCTCACTACTAACCTCTGACCGCTAATTGCTCATTTCAGAAAAGCAGATAGCACCATCTCTCTGAAACAGGAACAGCAGAGAGAGAAAATGAAAAGGAGGGAGCGAGAAGGAGAAAGAGAGTCACATGCCCTTCACATGGGACCACCCAGTGAAGCTGGTGTACTGGTACTCCTTTACACATCATGGATCAGGCTGAACCCTTAAATGGGACACACACACACACCCAGAGACATACATACACACACACACACACACACAATACACACCCACCCACAGACATACACACAAATACACACACCCACTCTTACACGCAAGCAAGCACATGCACGTGTGTGTGTGTGTGTGTGTGTGTATGTCTGTGGGTGGGTGTGTATTGTGTGTGTGTGTTTGTGTGTGTGTGTATGTCCGTGGGTGGGTGTGTATTGTGTGTGTGTGTGAGTGTGTGTGTGTGTGTGTGTATGTCTGTGGGTGGGTGCGTTTGTGTGTGTGCATGTGTGAATTAGACCCCTGCATTCTAAAAACCGTCTTCAGCAATTCACGGTCCACCACTCTTACAGCATTCCTACCCACAGTGCTTTGCATCTGGCATGGGAGGCGTGTCCAGAATGAGAGCCCTGCTCATTACAAGAGATTAACTCTGATCAAACAGATCCAGCCTCTGCTGCCACTCAGACAAACAAATGTGTGTGTGTGTGTGTGTGCACATGAGTGTGTATCTGTAGGTGGGTGTGTGCATGTGTGTGTGTGTGTGTGCACATGAATGTGTATCTGTAGGTGGGTGTGTGCATGTGTGGTTTTTTGTGTACCGTGTGTTTGTGCCTGAATCTTTTGGTATGGGGGTGGAGTGTGTGTGTGTGTGTGATTGTGCAACAGACTCACTCTGTGTGGGGGGGCACTCAGTGGCTGTACGAGGGTGGATCGGTGGGGGGTGGCCTCTGGGCTTTTAGGTGAAGCAGAGCGAATCGTTAGGGAAACCGAAGTAGTCTTCTTCTGCACCCTGAAACACAGCATTCAGAAAAACATCAGAATAAGTTCTACTTAAAATGGCATGTAATGGGAATATAAATACCATATATACATGCTACACACACACACTGTCACACACAACTCACACACACACAAACTCAGATCTTCTCACATACACCGACAATCACACACACATGCATCTGGTTAGGGTAATTTTTCTTCACAGTCACATTATAATTTGCTCTTGAGAAGCAGCTCTGGGGGCCAAAGTGATTTGTCTGTCTTGACAGGCATGATGTCATAGAGATGGGCCACAAGGTTAGAAAAAATAGAGAGGGATAGAGGGAGGAGCCAGACAGCATAAAGAGGGAGGGGCTACACCACATAAAGAGGGAGGAGCCAGACAGCATAAAGAGGGAGGGGCTACACCACTTAAAGAGGGAGGAGTCAGACAGCATAAAGAGGGAGGAGGCAGACAGCATAAAGTGGGAGGAGGCAGACAGCATAAAGTGGGAGGAGGCAGACAGCATAAAGAGGGAGGAGGCAGACAGCATAAAGTGGGAGGAGGCAGACAGCATAAAGTGGGAGGAGGCAGACAGCATAAAGCGGGAGGAGGCAGACAGCATAAAGCGGGAGGAGGCAGACAGCATAAAGTGGGAGGAGGCAGACAGCATAAAGTGGGAGGAGGCAGAGAGCATAAAGTGGGAGGAGGCAGAGTGCATAAACTGGGAGGAGGCAGACAGCATAAAACGGGAGGAGGCAGAGAGCATAAAGCGGGAGGAGGCAGACAGCATAAAACGGGAGGAGGCAGAGAGCATAAAACGGGAGGAGGCAGACAGCATAAAACGGGAGGAGGCAGAGAGCATAAAGTGGGAGGAGGCAGACAGCATAAACTGGGAGGAGGCAGACAGCATAAAACGGGAGGAGGCAGACAGCATAAACTGGGAGGAGGCAGACAGCATAAAGTGGGAGGAGGCAGACGGCATAAACTGGGAGGAGGCAGACAGCATAAAACGGGAGGAGGCAGAGAGCATAAAGCGGGAGGAGGCAGACAGCATACAGAGGGAGGAGGCAGACAGCATAAAGTGTGAGGAGGCAGAGAGCATAAAGTGGGAGGAGGCAGACAGCATAAACTGGGAGGAGGCAGACAGCATAAAACTGGAGGAGGCAGAGAGCATAAAGAGGGAGGAGGCAGAGAGCATAAAACAGGAGGAGGCAGACAGCATACAGAGGAAGAGGGAAGAGGAATCACAGATGAGTGACACATGGCTGTCATGCAGGTATAAATAGCTCTCCCCTAAGACAGCAGCTTCATTACACATGGCTGTGTCTGTGACCACCAGCTCACCTCAGGCACATTGCACACAGCAGCAAAATAGAAACAGCTCAATTAGTGGGAGAATGAGCTCCCCATTAAGCTACTCTACCGCTCTTCCATCATGCTGATGGATGTGGGCTGGGGAGGTGGTGCTAGAGAAGTGCTGGCGATGTTGTGGGCAGCGACATCACTGTGCTACAGGGTCACATTGAGGGGTGACACTGACGGTTCACACTGAGGGGTCACACTGATGGGTCACACTGACGGGTCACACTGAGGGGGGTCACACTGACGGGTCACATTGAGGGGTCACACTGAGGGGTCACGCTGAGGGGTCACACTGAGGGGTCACACTGAGGGGTCACGCTGAGGGGTCACGCTGACGGGTCACACTGAGGGGTCACACTGACGGGTCACACCGAGGGGTCACACTGAGGCACGTACTGCGGCATGGCTCCTGGCCTGGTTTTCGGTCCCGAGCCTTCTGTCTCTGAGTCTGATGAGGAGGCCCCTGCACAGAGAGAAAAGCACAAAAAACTGCTGGCGAACATATAATGTTGGCTGTGTGTTTTTAAAAAATATATTTTTTAATTCCCTCATTTTTAATTTACTCATTTATTTCATATTTGTTATGTTGTACAATCATTTTGGTTGAAGGTATTTGTTGTGTTATCAGTTGTTTTCTTATTTTTCGTGTATTGGTAGTGTATTGCATTTAATTATTGATTATGTAAAGCTTTGGTGACACATTTAAATATTTCAAGCCAATAAAGAATTTTGAATTGAAATGATTTGACCTGAAATGAGAGCGAGACAGAGAAAGATGGAGAAAGCAAGGAGGACAGAGATATTGACGGAAAGTTTTATCACAGCACACTGCTGTAGGTGGACAAGTGGAAGTTTCTGATTCTAGTTGAGTTGCGCTGACTGCACAACACAGTTGTCTCTGTGTCAGTCAGTCCCTGCACAGTGTCCCACAACACAGTCCCTGCACAGTGTCCCGCAACACAGTCTCTGGAGTTTCTTGCACCTGAGCTGTAGCATTGGGGGACTTCCTTGGAAATGAACCTGTAGCCTGAGGGTGGTGAACCTCACTCCCTCACCATTACACTGCGCCGCCTCTGTCAGTGCTGCTCAGCCTCAGTCCCTCACCATTACACTGCGCTGCCTCTGTCAGTGCTGCTCAGCCTCACTCCCTCACCATTACACTGCACTGCCTCTGTCAGTGCTGCTCAGCCTCACTCCCTCACGTTACACTGCGCTGCCTCTGTCAGTGCTGCTCAGCCTCACTCCCTCACCATTACACTGAGCTGCCTCTGTCAGTGCTGCTCAGCCTCACTCCCTCACCGTTACACTGCGCTGCCTCTGTCAGTGCTGCTCAGCCTCACTCCCTCACCATTACACTGCGCTGCCTCTGTCAGTGCTGCTCAGCCCGACTCCCTCACCATTACACTGCGCTGCCTCTGTCAGTGCTGCTCAGCCTCACTCCCTCACCATTACACTGCGCTGCCTCTGTCAGTGCTGCTCAGCCTCACTCCCTCACCATTACACTGCGCTGCCTCTGTCAGTGCTGCTCAGCCTCAGTCCCTCTCCGTTACACTGCGCTGCCTCTGTCAGTGCTGCTCAGCCTCAGTCCCTCACCATTACACTGCGCTGCCTCTGTCAGTGCTGTTCAGCCTCACTCCCTCTCCATTACACTGCGCCACCTCTGTCAGTGCTGCTCAGCCTCAGTCCCTCTCCGTTACACTGCGCTGCCTCTGTCAGTGCTGCTCAGCCTCAGTCCCTCTCCGTTACACTGCGCTGCCTCTGTCAGTGCTGCTCAGCCTCACTCCCTCACCGTTACACTGCGCCGCCTCTGTCAGTGCTGCTCAGCCTCACTCCCTCTCCGTTACACTGCGCTGCCTCTGTCAGTGCTGCTCAGCCTCAGTCTCTCTCAGTTACACTGCGCCGCCTCTGTCAGTGCTGCTCAGCCTAACTCCCTCACCGTTACACTGCGCCGCCTCTGTCAGTGCTGCTCAGCCCAACTCCCTCACCGTTACACTGCGCTGCCTCTGTCAGTGCTGCTCAGCCTCAGTCCCTCTCCGTTACACTGCGCTGCCTCTGTCAGTGCTGCTCAGCCCGACTCCCTCACCATTACACTGCGCTGCCTCTGTCAGTGCTGCTCAGCCTCACTCCCTCACCATTACACTGCACCGCCTCTGTCAGTGCTGCTCAGCCTCACTCCCTCACCATTACACTGCGCCGCCTCTGTCAGTGCTGCTCAGCCTCAGTCCCTCTCCGTTACACTGCGCTGCCTCTGTCAGTGCTGCTCAGCCTCAGTCCCTCTCCGTTACACTGCGCTGCCTCTGTCAGTGCTGCTCAGCCAAAACCAATGAGCAGGGGAAATGAGATTCGCCCTAGGGCAGGACTGTAGCAGTGTGCACAGAAAATGCTTTCTAATTACTGTTACTTTTTACGACCCATGTTCCCCGTCAGCTCATTATTATTATTTATTTTGCTTGGCAGTCGTCCTTTTCCACACTCACTTGCACAGATTGCTTTTTTTCTACATGCAACCAATTTAAACAGCTAGGAATTTACTTAAGCCTTAATTAATTACCTTGCTTAAGGGGACAACAGCAATCTCCCAAATTTGACTGGAGCATGTAACAAGCCCTATTCCTTAACTACCTTAACAAGGTTTCACCATTTTCTGTGATCGGATCTCCAATCTGTACTTTTTCTGATTAAGCAGAGAAGTTTTCATACAAAAATGCCGAAAGAAAGAACCAGCTGATACACAGTTCAGCTCCAGCTACTTGGATAGTGATTACAAAAAGAGCTGAAACATAGTGACTGTCTCTATCACTGAAACCAAACAATAATACATATATATATAATCATGTGTTTTATTTGTCAGCGTTAAAGTGGAAAAACATATTTTCCTCCACCAGGTAAGCTGATAAGTGTGTGATCCAACTGCATCTAACAGGGCATGGCACAGGTGTGTAGGTGTGTGTGTACCTTACGTGTAAACCTCAGCAGAGATGTTGTAGTGATGTTACAGGTGTATGGCTGTATGTGCCTACCTTCGATGTAGACCTCAGCGGAGGTGTTGTCAGCTCCCAGGCGGTTGGATGCCACGCAGGTGTAGCGGCCTGTGTCGTCCTCAAATGCCTCAGCAATCACCAGAGTGTGCAGATCCGCATCCCGCGAAATCTGGATATCAGGACAGTGGTGCAGCTCCCGCCCCTCACAGAACCATCTACCAATGAGAGAGAGGCCAGGGCCAGTCAGTCACAGTGAAGCAGTCAATCAAGACCCAGACCGGAGGTGTTTGTATATGGGGATGTGAACAGGCTTGTGTCCCTTGGGGGTCTGGAGGGGAATGGTGCATTGTGTCTCTGACAGACAAAAAGAGTCGGGCAGATCATCAAACTCATAACTGTCAGCCCTCAGCACAGTTACCCCCCACCAGGATGGAGGTGATCAGAGGCCATCAGTATGCCTCCTCATGTCCTATTGGCCGTAGCCATCCCCCCCCCCCCCCCCCCAACCCCACCCCCCACCCCCCCCCCCCCCCCCCAGCTCCGCAGTGGGACAGGCCTGGCCGTCCTCCCACCCCACACCCCACCGCACCTCTGCCAAACCCCCCGAGCACTGCGGGGGAGGCCAAGAGCTCTGCTGCGCTGATACACATCTCACCATCTGAGCTCCCAGGGGGGGAAGCGCCGTGGTTTCCAGAAACTTCTAGGAACGAGAGCAGACGCAGAGCAGCTGCCCAGCTTCGCTTCCAATTTACATTCAGCTGCAGAGCCAGTTACAAAAACGCCATTAGCGGAGCAGGGAAAGTACCAAGCTTCAGTGTCACAGCACAGCACAGCAGCCATTAGACACTCATACAGCAACTTTTAGCATCACAGTAGGCACAAGAGAAAGTTTGTGAATATAGGGCTCTGTTTCAACAGAACAAATTCCTAGCACAATGACAAAAACACTGCTTTATATTAAATAATTGGTACATGATTAATTTTGTTTTATAAAACTGTAAAACTTTTATCCAGGTAACGGTCACATTCTACCTGCGTGAAATCAATGCCACACGGTTTTGCAATAATCATGGCAGCAATTACTCAGTGTACGCTCTGTTTTTACCACTGTGAGTCTGGACCATTAAAACTGAGCTCATAATGCTTTAACTACCCAAAGAATTTGCAGACGTCATTATCCCAAGTGTCTTACAAAAATACAAAATAAAAGGTTTTGGGTGAAGAGCGGAGACAATATGGAGTGACCAGTGACACAGCAGAAAGCAGTCTTTATGTTAATATGCTGTTAAAGTTAATATAACATAATATTATGTGGTAAGGGGATCAAAGTGAACAAAAGGCAGAAGTGTCTATGACACCCCAGGACCAGACCAGGGCCTACTATAATACGCTGAGTGTAACAGTAAATGCCAGAGAGGGCGGGCAGTCAGGGCCCCACAGTGCTGATCCTTTCACTGCACCATTCAGAACATCATCATAATGATGTTTAATATGTCCAAGAGGAAGAGCCACACCCCCATTGCTCCCTCATAGCAGTCAAAGCTAATGCCAGCATTTCATGGATGTATCTACGACATCCCAAAATTTCCCCAGCTTTTCCTCTGCTGTGTGGACGTTTGTCTGCCAAACTCCTCTCTCTCTCTAAAAGACACACACTGAAACCAAATGGTATGTTTCATGAGTCTAATGGCCTCTTTGTTGAGCATATGGCTCTCCTCGTTACTTTACCAAACATCTAGTAAATACTTAATACAAATGCTGAAACGTCCCTGGCCTTTTACCAGACTGAAGCTAGAATAATGACCATCTGCAAGTCTACTTGTGCTGCAAGCCTGCAGGGCTACTCTACCCTGGTCCTGGAGGGCCACAGTGCCTGCAGGGCTACTCTACCCTGGTCCTGGAGGGCCACAGTATCTGCAGGGCTACTCTACCCTGGTGCTGGAGGGCCACAGTATCTGCAGGGCTACTCTACCCTGGTCCTGGAGGGCCACAGTGCCTGCAGGGCTACTCTACCCTGGTCCTGGAGGGCCACAGTGCCTGCAGGGCTACTCTACCCTGGTCCTGGAGGGCCACAGTATCTGCAGGGCTACTCTACCCTGGTCCTGGAGGGCCACAGTATCTGCAGGGCTACTCTACCCTGGTGCTGGAGGGCCACAGTATCTGCAGGGCTACTCTACCCTGGTCCTGGAGGGCCACAGTGCCTGCAGGGCTACTCTACCCTGATTTATCCCTGATTCACATGATCTCCTTTTACGTGACAACCAGAGGGAGTCACAGGAAACATTCCACAGCGCTAAAGACCAGCCTCTCATCGGGGCTCATTAAAGCCATTTGAAGCAGATGACTGGTGAGCTCGTGGGAGTGTGAGACCAAACCCCGTTTTAACGACGGCTTCCAAACAGCTTCCTCCTCCCTGGCAGGAATCAGAGCCCCATCTATTTACAGAAACTGGTGGAAAAAAACAGCTGGGAGCTGCCAGCCACTAAGGCAATAACATGGGTCAGAGTTCTGCCTGTATCATGCTCTCTTACTTTATTTACTCTTTCTCTCACACCCCCATTCTATCACTCTCTCATTCTAACTGATTCCCAAACTCCATCACTCCCTCACCATATCACTGTCTCACTCACAATCATTCATTCATTCACACCAGCACTGGCACACTTATTGTCTCCCTCCCTCACCCTATCATTCTATGATTCACTCAGTCTATCACACACTCACTGGATCATATTCTGTGACGGAAGCAAACCTGAAGTGATAGACTGTGTCTCTCACTGATGGATATCTGCCCTCCAACACACCTTGGCAGGAGAGCAGGATTCACAGATGGAGGGAAAGGGGGAGAAATAGAGAGGGGGAATTCTTGTGGATGAATAAAGGTGTGCCGCCAGCACTGCTGTATGATGGATTACCCACGAACACCACCTACAGTGGGAAAACCCTGTGTGTGTTACACCTGTGTGTGTGTGCGTGTGTGTGTGCACCTGTGTGTGGCTGGGTGTGTGTGTGTGTACCTGCGTGTGGCTGGTGTGTGTGTGTGTGTGTGTGTGTGTGTGTGCGTGCATCTGTGTGTGGCTGGGTGTGTGTGTGTACCTGCGTGTGGCTGGGTGTGTGTGTGTATGTGTGCATGCACCTGTGTGTGGCTGGGTGTGTGTGTGTGTGCATGCATCTGTGTGTGACTGGGTGTGTGTGTGTGTACACCTGTGTGTGTGTGTGTACGTGCACCTGTGTGTGGCTGGGTGTGTGTGTGTACCTGCGTGTGGTGTGTGTGTGTGTGTGTGTGTGTGTGTGTGTGTGCATGCACCTGTGTGTGGCTGGGTGTGTGTGTGTGTGTGTGTGTGTGTGTGTGTGAAAGGGGACTCTCAGATAAATGTGTGGAATGCTAGTGCTGTAGAATAATGAAAAACTCATTTAGATCTCAGAGGGAGGTGGAGGTGGAGCTGCACAGGTGTGTGAGGGTACCTGTGCTGGAAGGGCCTGACGCACTGTCAGGTTACAGGAAGCAGACACTCCCCCCTGACTGAACCCTGAGGAACCCCTCCCTACCTGCAGCCCAGCGCTGCACACACATGAGTCACCCCCCCGTTGTCGCAGCCCCCCCGGAGCAGGGAGGGGGTTAGGGGGAATTCTGTGGGTTCAGCGCAGCTGTGGTGCTGCACACATTCCTGCCCCTCCAGTGCGGCTAATAAGAGCTCTGCATTCCACTGAGTACTGCTGACTCACGGTCTCCTGCCCATGGCTACACAGCAGCCATATATGCCCCCTCTGCCTAATGTCTGTGCTGTAAAACCTACCAAACTCACTGCATATGCACCAACACCTTACCCTGTGTGTGTATGAACGAGAGTGCATGTTTGTATGTGTGGTTGTCTAGGTGTGTGTGATCATTTAGGTGTTTGTGTGTGTGAATGTGTGCATGTGTCAGTGTGTGCAACAGTGTGTGTGTGTGTGTGTATCTTAATCAGGTAAGATTATAGCAGCTTTCCATCTCTCTGGATCTGCCATGTCACTTCCATTCTCCTTTACAGTGTTTAATTCAAAATAGGGCTTTACTGAGAGCAGAGATTGTAACTTGAGGAGGGAGAGCAGTGTACCAATGTACATACATACACACACACATATGCACACACACACACACACACACAAACACACAGACACACACACATACACATATGCACACAGACACACACACATATGCAAACAGACACACACACACACACATATGCACACACACACACACGTATGCACACAGACACACATACACACACATACACACGCACACAGATCCAACACTATAACAGAGACTCTGGCTCCCACCAATCCCCGTGTCCATATGGTTGGAAAGCAGCGCTCTACTCATGGCAACATAAAAACCATCCCAGCTGTTATTTGTTTGATATGATCTGCACACAATTTGTGCTGAATTAAAACTGTAGAGATTATACTATTTATGTTGTTTAATTTATTTTTGCCAAAACCCAAAAATATGCAGTCTAAATACAGTTTTTTTAGCCAAATCTGTGGTTTTTCCTCTTTGAAGGCTACAGTCACGGAAGTGTGTTGGTTCTAATACAGGAATATAAGAAAAAGTGTTTCTGCAAGGCTTTTACTTTGAGTGATACAGTAAGACAATCAGTTTAATTGATTAGGATGATGGAGACTGAATTTCCTCAGGCAGAATAAATACTGAATTAGTCATTTTAGAGGAGCAGCGGGTCTGCTGCCACTGCTGAGCAGTGAGAGCTGCTTTCAGAGGCTCCACAGAAAACAGCCCATGATTACCACAGAGCCACAGCCTGCAGGAATGCCACCATACCCACAGCAAATCAGGGACCAACGGAGCTACACTCAGCACAGCCATGACGCAGCCCCAGCGGGCGAAGCTACACTCAGCACAGCCATGACAAAGCCCCAGGGGGCGAAGCTACACTCAGCACAGCCATGACGCAGCCCCAGGGGGCGAAGCTACACTCAGCACAGCCATGAGGCAGCCCCAGGGGGCGAAGCTACACTCAGCACAGCTATGAGGCAGCCCCAGGGGGCAGAGCTACACTCAGCACAGCCATGAGGCAGCACCAGGGGGCGAAGCTACACTCAGCACAGCCATGAGGCAGCACCAGGGGGCGAAGCTACACTCAGCACAGCCATGAGGCAGCCCCAGGGGGCGAAGCTACACTCAGCACAGCCATGAGGCAGCACCAGGGGGCGAAGCTACACTCAGCACAGCCATGACGTAGCCCCAGGGGGCGAAGCTACACTCAGCACAGCCATGAGGCAGCACCAGGGGGCGAAGCTACACTCAGCACAGCCATGAGGCAGCACCAGGGGGCGAAGCTACACTCAGCACAGCCATGAGGCAGCACCAGGGGGCGAAGCTACACTCAGCACAGCCATGAGGCAGCCCCAGGGGGCGAAGCTACACTCAGCACAGCCATGAGGCAGCACCAGGGGGCGAAGCTACACTCAGCACAGCCATGACGCAGCCCCAGGGGGCGAAGCTACACTCAGCACAGCCATGACGCAGCCCCAGGGGGCGAAGCTACACTCAGCACAGCCATGAGGCAGCCCCAGGGGGCGGAGCTACACTCAGCACAGCCATGAGGCAGCCCCAGGGGGCGGAGCTACACTCAGCACAGAGCTGAGGTATCTCAAGTGCCTCAATAAGTGCCAGAATGGCCAGGGTATTAGGTACAGTTACTGTGGAGTGAAGCTGCCTCCTTGTTTCTGGCAATTGCCTCTGTGATCTGAGCTCTGTGCTGGCGAGTGTGTGTGTGTGTGTGTGTGTGTGTGTATGTGTGAGGGAGTGTGTGTGTGTGTGTGTGTGTGTGTGTGTGTGTGTGAGTGTGCGTGTGTGCGTGTGGGCAACCCCATCAATGACTACTAGGAGAGCTGTGAATGCCAAGGGTAGCAGAACACAGACGAGAGTACTCTGTACACATAAACATGCATGTGCACACACACACACACACACACATGCAAATACACGCCCACATTATACCTCACAAAGACTGGTCCTGGACCAGCCCTCCCACTCCCTGGTCACCTCATCTAACCCTAAGTCTTTCTCCCGCCATTGATGGAAAGATTTATGGATCCAAGTTACCATTCCACCACAAATTACCAGCATTTCACCACAAATCAGGAGGAAAACTGAGACCTCAACCACACAGAAAGAACACGAGAGATAGTCTGCAAGAGAGAGCCTGTCTTTCACCAAGGGTCAGGGAGAGATCCAGGCACACTCTAATAACTGGCAAGCTCCCCTATGGCTGTCCCTGTGGTCTGCCCAGGGCCCCCAGACCCTGACGGCTCTCACCCAGAGCTGGAGTGAAGAACTTCACTGAGAGGGTGGTGCAGTCCAGGGGGTTTTGGAGAACACTACTTCTGTCCCTGTCTCCATGTTCATAATTACAGTGTTCTATGTGCTCCACAGTTCCAATTAAATGGCCTCCAGTGGCTTCTAGCAAAAGCTGGAGAGAGGAACGGAAGGAGATAGGGAATCAGGGGAGCCATTGTGCATTTTGATCCCAGCAGCCACAGTAATGTGTCGCCCCGGTCAGAAGGGGGCTAAATTAGGGCCCACAGGGGGAGGGATGCTCTCTGAAATCTGATTACTCAGCTTCAAGTCTCGCCGTCACTGCAGTGCTCCCCGTATGTACCCACAGCACAGACTGAAGCAGGCAGTGTGTACCTACAGCACAGACTGAAGCAGGCAGTCTGTATCCACAGCACAGACTGAAGCAGGCAGTGTGTACCTACAGCACAGACTGAAGCAGGCAGTGTGTACCTACAGCACAGACTGAAGCAGGCAGTGTGCACCTACAGCACAGACAGAACCAGGCAGTGTGTACCTACAGCACAGACTGAACCAGGCAGTGTGTACCCACAGCACAGACAGAACCAGGCAGTGTGTACCTACAGCACAGACAGAAGCAGGCAGTGTGTACCTACAGCACAGACAGAAGCAGGCAGTGTGTACCTACAGCACAGACAGAACCAGGCCGCGTGTCCCTACAGCACAGACTGAAGCAGGCAGTGTGTACCCACAGCACAGACAGAACCAGGCAGTGTGCACCTACAGCACAGACAGAACCAGGCAGTGTGTACCTACAGCACAGACAGAAGCAGGCAGTGTGTACCTACAGCACAGACAGAACCAGGCAGTGTGTACCTACAGCACAGACTGAAGCAGGCTGTATGTATCCACAGCACAGACTGAAGCAGGCCGTGTGTATGCACAGCACAGACTGAAGCAGACAGTGTGTACCTACAGCACAGACTGAAGCAGGCAGTGTGCACCTACAGCACAGACAGAACCAGGCAGTGTGTACCTACAGCACAGACTGAAGCAGGCAGTGTGCACCTACAGCACAGACAGAACCAGGCAGTGTGTACCTACAGCACAGACAGAACCAGGCAGTGTGTACCTACAGCACAGACAGAACCAGGCAGTGTGTACCTACAGCACAGACTGAAGCAGGCAGTGTGTACCTACAGCACAGACTGAAGCAGGCAGTGTGCACCTACAGCACAGACAGAAGCAGGCAGTGTGTACCCACAGCACAGACTGAAGCAGGCAGTGTGTACCTACAGCACAGACAGAACCAGGCAGTGTGCACCTACAGCACAGACAGAACCAGGCAGTGTGTACCTACAGCACAGACTGAAGCAGGCAGTGTGTACCTACAGCACAGACAGAAGCAGGCAGTGTGCACCTACAGCACAGACAGAAGCAGGCAGTGTGTACCCACAGCACAGACTGAAGCAGGCAGTGTGTACCCACAGCACAGACAGAACCAGGCAGTGTGTACCTACAGCACAGACTGAAGCAGGCAGTGTGTACCTACAGCACAGACAGAACCAGGCAGTGTGTACCTACAGCACAGACTGAAGCAGGCAGTGTGTACCTACAGCACAGACTGAAGCAGGCAGTGTGCACCTACAGCACAGACTGAACCAGGCAGTGTGTACCCACAGCACAGACTGAACCAGGCAGTGTGCACCTACAGCACAGACTGAACCAGGCAGTGTGTGCCTACAGCACAGACTGAAGCAGGCAGTGTGTACCTACAGCACAGACTGAAGCAGGCAGTGTGTACCTACAGCACAGACTGAAGCAGGCAGTGTGTACCTACAGCACAGACTGAAGCAGGCCGTGTGTAAAAGGATATATACTGTGTTATTTACTCCCTCAGCCTCTCTTCCCCTCCTTCTCTTCCAGAGAAAGTGCTGGATTTGGGGATAAAGGACGCGGGCTTATAGGACAAGCACAGACACAAGACAGGGAGACAATCACCATCCAGCACGCCTCACACACACAGTAACACACACACTCCCTCATTCACACACAGACACTCCTTTAAACATGCACAAATGGACAGACACACACACCTTCACAGACACTCCCTTACACACACACAAACAGACACTCCCTTACACACACACACACACACACACACACACACACACTCAGTGTGATAGGAGGAATACCAACCCACTCCTGCAGAGAGCCAGCCAGCTCACACTTAGCTGTAGAACGTGGAAAATGCTGTCTCAGGCGTCGCTCCAGAGTATCCTGTAAGTGCTCCATTGGGATCGGAATACCATGACGTATGGAAAACGTCAGTGTCACACTCAGCCCTTTCAGTGACTGCGTTTTTTCTGTGGAAGGGGGCTTTTCCATATTGACAGACATGGGCTCAAGATGATCACTCGGTTCCATTAAGCAAAGACTGACAGACTCTGGATACACACATACACACAACCATATACACCATCATACACATCACACACACAAACACACATACAGTATGCAGAGCAGACTTGCATACCATACAGACACTCACACACACACCAGAAGAGAGGGATGTAGTCACATTGCCTGCGCATGTCTTCCTGGTTTTGTGGTGTGGTGTAACGGTTGAGATGGATCTGGCCATGACAACAACAGAAGAGCTGTTACACAAATTCAATCACACAAACACTCACACACATGCAGACTCTTTCGAACACACACAAGCATACAAAAATGTACAAAAAAACACACACACTTTCCCTCTCTCTCTCTCTGTGCACTGTGCAGTCCCATAAATGTCCTGGGCTGGATAACACCCTTTCACAAGGTGTGTGGAAAGGTGAAAAACAGAGTTGAGGGACATTAAACATTAACCTTAAACAGAGCCAGACACATGCAAGACTCACTGCCATTGCACTGTTAGCACTTTGTTTACACTGCCTGTATCTCTCTCACACACTATACATACACACGCTCACACAGACACATATACAAATATACACATGCTCTCACTCTCCCTATGTGAGCTATAGACACCAAAAACACACCACAGAACCAGAAAAGCGCAATTGATTCCGTAACCAAACCAGGCAAGATTCTGACCCGGTCCAGCACCCTGACCACAACCAGGCTTCACCCACCAACAGTCACACACCACAACTCCACTGCACTGACCCAACCAAACCACAACACAACTGCAGTAATCTAACCAAAACTCTTCTCCTGCTAAAATCAACCAATAAGGCTGTAACCAGTTGAGATTAAGCACAGACCACAGTATGAGGGATCAGAGTGAGACGCAGATAGGCACAGGCTGAGGTATTAGAGAACTGACCCATTAAAACTGACCGTACCATACCAGTGAGGCAGACCCACACACTGAAACAGACAGAAGCACAGATGGAGAAGGGAGATTCACTTCTGCACACTGTCTTACCTGCTGCTGCTGCTAAAAAACTGCAAAGTCCAAAATGCCACTCACTGGCAGTGGAAAGTAGAGAGACTGAGGACTGCCAAATTCTGCACAGGCATAGTGAAGGAATGAGAGACTGAGAGAGGGAGGGAGCAAGGCAGAGAGAGAGGGACAGGGAGGGAGGGGAGAGAATGGTGCTGATTGAGGGAACAAAGTTTCCTGTTACAAGTGAAGGAATGGGACTCTAACCTCCCAGTCTGCCTACCCCACACAGATTCACTACTGAAACAAACCAAGTCCCCCTGCAAAACACTTCACATAAAGAGCTATCTTAACCCAGCACACAACATACACCATTCCTCAAGTAAATTTGTAGTTTCACCAGTAAGCACAACAACCTGGCAAATATCATTTCCAGATTTAGCTAACTGAACTTGGATTCCTTTGGATATCATAGATAATTATTTTCTGTCTTTGTATCACATAGGGGGGCAAAATGATTTTGCAGGGAGGAAGGTTCCCCATCCAGATGCTCCAATCCAGAAACATAAAGACTCTGTGATCTCCTCACTGGAGCTTTATATGTGGCACAGATCATTAGGAGTGTGTTTCACACCTGACATGCATTCACTTCAGCTCATTTCAACAATTTTATTCCACCAAATGGGAAAATTTGCTTCGCAAGAAGGCTAAAAATACATTACACATCCACACACAAATTGAAAAACACATACATACAGGCATAATATAAAAAACAGATCAAGAGCGCCATTACCTATGTAAACAGCAATAGAATTGCTGATTGTGTTTAAAGTGCCTCACACACAGACGACCATCTAAGTCATCCATGATAGACTTCTTCATTCAACTTTTAACTGACTTTTAACTTTGTACTTTGGTCTTTGCATGGTTTTAGGCATAAGCTTGACTTGAAGCTGTGACATTACTTTGTAGTGGAGCATATATGAGCTGTGTGAGTATGTGTGTGCTGTGGAGCACATATGAGCTGTGTGAGTATGTGTGTGCTGTGTAGTGGAGCATGTATGAGCTGTGTGAGTATGTGTGTGCTGTGTAGTGGAGCATATATGAGCTGTGTGAGTATGTGTGTGCTGTGTAGTGGGGCATGTATGAGCTGTGTGTGTATGTGTGTTTGCTGTGTAGTGGAGCACATATGAGCTGTGTGAGTATGTGTGTGCCGTGTAGTGGAGCATGTATGAGCTGTGTGAGTATGTGTGTGCTGTGTAGTGGAGCATATATGAGCTGTGTGAGTATGTGTGTGCCGTGTAGTGGAGCATGTATGAGCTGTGTGAGTATGTGTGTGCCGTGTAGTGGAGCACATATGAGCTGTGTGAGTATGTGTGTGCTGTGTAGTGGAGCATGTATGAGCTGTGTGAGTATGTGTGTGCTGTGTAGTGGAGCATATATGAGCTGTGTGAGTATGTGTGTTTGCTGTGTAGTGGAGCACATATGAGCTGTGTGAGTATGTGTGTGCCGTGTAGTGGAGCACATATGAGCTGTGTGAGTATGTGTGTGCTGTGTAGTGGAGCATGTATGAGCTGTGTGAGTATGTGTGTGCTGTGTAGTGGAGCATATATGAGCTGTGTGAGTATGTGTGTGCTGTGTAGTGGAGCATGTATGAGCTGTGTGAGTATGTGTGTTTGCTGTGTAGTGGAGCATGTATGAGCTGTGTGAGTATGTGTGTGCTGTGTAGTGGGGCATGTATGAGCTGTGTGTGTATGTGTGTTTGCTGTGTAGTGGAGCACATATGAGCTGAGTGAGTATGTGTGTGCCGTGTAGTGGAGCATATATGAGCTGTGTGAGTATGTGTGTGCTGTGGAGCATGTATGAGCTGTGTGAGTATGTGTGTGCTGTGTTGTGGAGCACATATGAGCTGTGTGTGTATGTGTGTGCCGTGTAGTGGAGCATGTATGAGCTGTGTGAGTATGTGTGTGCTGTGCTGTGGAGCACATATGAGCTGTGTGTGTGTGTGCTGTGTAGTGGAGCATATATGAGCTGTGTGTGTGTGTGTGCTGTGTAGTGGAGCACATATGAGCTGTGTGAGTATGTGTGTGCCGTGTAGTGGGGCATATATGAGCTGTGTGAGTATGTGTGTGCTGTGTTGTGGAGCACATATGAGCTGTGTGTGTGTGTGCTGTGTAGTGGAGCACATATGAGCTGTGTGAGTATGTGTGTGCTGTGTAGTGGAGCACATATGAGCTGTGTGTGAGTATGTGTGTGCTGTGTAGTGGAGCACATATGAGCTGTGTGAGTATGTGTGTGCTGTGTAGTGGAGCACATATGAGCTGTGTGAGTATGTGTGTGCTGTGGAGCACATATGAGCTGTGTGTGCGTATGTGTGTGTGTTGTGGAGCACATATGAGCTGTGTGAGTATGTGTGTGCTGTGTAGTGGGGCATGTATGAGCTGTGTGTGTATGTGTGTTTGCTGTGTAGTGGAGCATATATGAGCTGTGTGAGTATGTGTGTGCTGTGGAGCATGTATGAGCTGTGTGAGTATGTGTGTGCTGTGTAGTGGAGCATGTATGAGCTGTGTGAGTATGTGTGTGCTGTGTAGTGGGGCATGTATGAGCTGTGTGTGTATGTGTGTTTGCTGTGTAGTGGAGCATATATGAGCTGTGTGAGTATGTGTGTGCTGTGTAGTGGAGCATGTATGAGCTGTGTGAGTATGTGTGTGCTGTGTAGTGGAGCACATATGAGCTGTGTGTGAGTATGTGTGTGCTGTGTAGTGGGGCATGTATGAGCTGTGTGAGTATGTGTGTGCCGTGTAGTGGAGCACATATGAGCTGTGTGAGTATGTGTGTGCTGTGTAGTGGGGCATATATGAGCTGTGTGTGTATGTGTGTGCTGTGTAGTGGAGCACATATGAGCTGTGTGAGTATGTGTGTGCTGTGTAGTGGAGCACATATGAGCTGTGTGTGAGTATGTGTGTGCTGTGTAGTGGAGCACATATGAGCTGTGTGAGTATGTGTGTGCTGTGGAGCATGTATGAGCTGTGTGTGTATGTGTTTGCTGTGTAGTGGGGCATATATGAGCTGTGTGAGTATGTGTGTGCCGTGTAGTGGAGCATATGTGTGTTGTGTCAGTGAACTCTTAATAGCCCTGAATGAGCGCTCTCTCAGCAGCCTGAATTAAAATAGCCTATTCAGAGCCACCAGCACCTGCCCAATGACTCACACACACAGTGCATTATGGGACAGGCCAGAGTCCCTT
>JAFBMS010000309.1:137500-223383 GCA_019788955.1 Albula glossodonta
GTGGTAATGGTATGTAGGTGGTCACCTTCCCATTATAATGAACACATTTATTACAATTCAGAATGCAAAAAAGAGGAACATTGACATAAAATAATCTGATTCCAATATCCATGGGGAATCAGAATCAGAGCTAGAACCAGAACCGCACACACTCCCACAGAGCTAGAACCAGAACCGCACACACTCCCACAGAACAGTACCAGAACCGCACACACTCCTACAGAGCAGTACCAGAACTGCACACACTCCCACAGAGCTAGAACCAGAACCGCACACACTCCCACAGAGCTAGAACCAGAACCGCACACACTCCCACAGAACAGTACCAGAACCGCACACACTCCTACAGAGCAGTACCAGAACCGCACACACTCCCACAGAGCACTACCAGAACCGCACACACTCCTACAGAGCAGTACCAGAACTGCACACACTCCCACAGAGCAGTACCAGAACCGCACACACTCCCACAGAACAGTACCAGAACCGCACACATTCCCACAGAGCAGTACCAGAACCGCACACACTCCCACAGAGCAGTACCAGAACCGCACACACTCCCCCAGAGCAGTACCAGAACTGCACACACTCCCACAGAGCACTACCAGAACCACACACACTCCCACATAGCACTACCAGAACCGCACACACTCCCACAGAGCAGTACCAGAACCACACACACTCCCACAGGACACAGAGCAGAAACAGAATCACATATGGTCTTGCAGAAAAATCTGTTCTATCCATAACACCCCCAGCTACAATCCTGATCCAAAAAGCCAATTTTTTTCAAAGAGAGTGCAGTTCCCAATGAGAGTGCGCAGTCAAACATTACATTACCTTACGGACAGCATTTGGGGTGGAGGGGTCAGTCTGTGTCTCAGACACACAGGACCGCGTTTGGGGGGTGGGGGGGGGGGTGTTGTCTCTCAGACACACGGGACCGTGTTTGGGGTGGGGGGGTCAGTCTGTGTCTCAGATACACAGGACCACGTTGGGGGGTGGGGGGGGGGGTGTTGTCTCTCAGACACACGGGACCGCGTTTGGGGGGTCGGGGGTCGGGGGTCTATCTCTCAGACACACGGGACCGCGTTTGGGGTGGGGGGGTCAGTCTGTGTCTCAGATACACAGGACCACGTTTGGGGGGTGGGGGGGGGTTGTCTCTCAGACACACGGGACCGCGTTTGGGGGGTCGGGGGTCGGGGGTCTATCTCTCAGACACACGGGACCGCGTTTGGGGTGGGGGGGTCAGTCTGTGTCTCAGATACACAGGACCACGTTTGGGGGGTGGGGGGGGGTTGTCTCTCAGACACACGGGACCGCGTTTGGGGGGTCGGGGGTCGGGGGTCTATCTCTCAGACACACGGGACCGCGTTTGGGGGGTCGGGGGTCGGGGGTCTATCTCTCAGACACACAGGACCGCGTTTGGGGGGTCGGGGGTCGGGGGTCTATCTCTCAGACACACGGGACTGCATTTGGGAGCTCATCAGCAGTAAACGCGTCAGCAGAATGAGCCTGGGCCCTTGGGCCTGTTTGGCACTGTCCTGCTAATGACGGAGGAGCGGCTGGACAGGGGGATCTGGGAGCTTTCAGGCCAGGCTGTTTGAGCCCTGGCTCTGCCCAGGCCTAACAGGAGGGTGCGAGGTTTGTCCTGACAACGTGTGAGTTTCCCACCCATGCTCCAAGACAGAAGGCCTACAGGGGCACCTGGGGATCGTCCCAAAACACTTAACCTCACACATGAATGTGCGTGTGTGCTACAGCAAGGGAGGGAAAGAGCATGTGTGTGTGTGTGAGAGATTGTGTGTGTTGTGTGCGAGAGACAGTATGTGACAGAGAGTGTACGTGTGTATGCAAGACAGTGTGCCAGAGTTTCTGGAAGAGAGAGAGATGCATGTGTGCGTAAGACAGAACCAAACAGAATGCCCTTGATACATGGCTTATGCTAGAAGCTTCCCTCGAGTCCATTTTGCTTGTAGCTAATTCTGACAATCACAACAACCATGCACAACAACAGATAACCAGCTGTCAGGTTGCTATGGATTACATCACAGTGTTTATGGGATGGATCTTTGGTTCTCACATACTGTACGAGTGTACGGGGTCTGACAGAGTTCACAGGCTCCCAGAGCTGAGAGCACAAAGCACTCTGCTTGGTTCATGTGCTGTGAATAGACGGGCCTTGCTCTGTTTGCACACTGTGTTTACAGTGTTTGTGATTGCACCATTAGTTACGCTTATTGCAGTACTTTAATGTTTTAACCCCTTCGGCAGCCTTGAGGCAATCACGTCTGGTGTGTACTGGAATTTATGCCGTTTAAACCATCTGCCTTCACTTAAACCATGCCTGCTTTGGAACCCCGACTATGCCAGTACTGACCATGCTAGCATGTGTGTAGTGGTAATGTTTCAGCAATGTTAACATGCCCCCTGCAATTCTATAGCTGTTACTATATTGTTATAAATGCTAGCAGCAGCAGCATGACTGATGCAGTACAGGGCCACCAGCGTTAGCATACCTACAGCATTAGCATGTGAGTAGCGCTTGCACAACTGCAGTGTAGCATACTTGTAGCATTAGTATGAAGCAGCATCTATGATAAGGCATGAACAGGTTAATAAATCCATGGGAATGAGGTGGCCATACCTGTCACCACAGATGCAGGCAAACCACTCTTATCACTTGTGTGTGATTACTCAAATACTTTCACACATGCAGCTGACTGAAAGTAATGTGTGCCTGTGTGTCTTACACATTACGTTTACGCATTTAGCAGACACTCTTATCCAGAGGGACTTTTTTCTATACTTTCTTCTTACATAATACTATGTATTTACACAGCTGGAAACTTACTAAAGAAACTGAGGTATAGTGTCTTGGTTTAGAGCACAACAGTAGTGCCCTATCTGTGAACTACATCTATAGCCTTTAAGTTACAAGCCCAGCCACCTCTGAGATACAAACATCAAAGTCGCTGTCATTCCACAGGGGCCGGCACTGTGACATCATCACTCAGCGCCACTCACCAGAGCAAAAGTGTGAAAATATAATCACCATTTTTCATTTTTCAGCTCCTCCCACCCCCTCTACACTGAGATCAAAGAGAGAGGTGTGTATAACAGCACATTTATATCACTATCATACTGGTCTAATGAATGAAACTGAGTGCTGCTGCGACCACGTGCTCATTAATAACCCTGAGACCCCTTACCTCATGTGCTGGGTCAGTGTGCTGAGTGGCTCCTTCTGTCTCCAATAGCAGCCTGGTCACATCTCCTTCCTCATTGGCCAGGGACACTCAGTCAGGGTAAATATTTACATGGTTACTACGTGGTTGCTGTGGTAAATGAGGAGTCAGGCCAAGCAAGTCTGATGAATCCTCTGTCAATTTCTATCAATAAAAATGGACTGTGGACCACTGAGGTGCGATAAGAGATGTTGTTTACGGTACGGTGGTTTCTACACGGTTTTTGTAAACGACTCCAGAATATAAAGATAAAGATATAGATGAGGATTGGGTAGATAGAATTAAAGAAATTTTATGTGAATTAAGATGCTGAAGCAAACACAGATAAAGATGTTTTATGAAAATGGAGATTGCTGAGCACACACAGATAAAGATGTTTTATGTGAATTGAGATGGCTGAGCACACACAGATAAAGATGCTTTATGTGAATGGAGATAGTTAAAAAAAGGCTGAGGCTGGTTTAGTATGTACATGGGGCTGAGAGAGTATTTATAGCAGCAGAGGGGCAGTAATGAGGATTGTATCTGGTATAGGGACACAAAGGGCACAGGGCTGTGTATCAGTGTCTGTCTCCAGAGTGAAAGACCAGTAGCTTCCTCCCTTTAATCTGGTGACTCACAGTACTGCCATCCAGCAGATCCCTACAGCTGTCCCTAACTCCCGCATGAAAAGGGTGTGTTTGTGTGTGTGTGTTAGAGACTGTGTGTGTGAGTTGTCTTCTTTCAGTTAATTTTGACTGTTCACTGCTGTTTCCCCATCCCAGAAGCCCTTGCAGAACTGACCCAGGTCACAGCCCTGAGAGCAGCTGCCAGTCATGCTGTCAGAGAGGGAGCCCAGGCTGCAGTGAGGAGGGATAGGGTTAGGGTTAGGATAGGGAGGGATACTTCCTGTGCTGTTAGAGGGAAGAACTAAACACACACTGTATACTGTACACTCACACATACAACACACACACACACACACACACTCTGTACACTCACACAAACACACACACATGCAAATACTGTACATACGCATACATACTTACACTATGCATTTACACTCAAACACACAGTACACTATTATAGCTGGATGACAACATTACCACAGGGACCCAAGTGCTTCAGACACAGGTTCAGGGGCCTCTGGCAGCTACAGAGTACCTGTGTCACCCACAGCCTCAGGACGGCTGGGCTCCACAGCATGCTGCTTCATGCTTTCGGCTGCTCTGTTTGCTTTAAGTTGAGATGCTGGCTGACTTTTTCCAAAACAAAGCTCCTCCCAGCCATTTATGCCCATTCACGTCTGTCTGCTTGAACAAAAGAGAATCACCCCTCTATTCACCGCGTCTCATTTAAACATAAACAAGCCTTTTAACGGCTGTCTGCATCTCCACTGAGAGAGAGAAATCAGCAGCAGCCTGGAACACAGAGTCCTGGGTAAACATTCACAAACAGCAGACAGCAATGTGTGTGATGGCTAGGCTTGTTAGTCTGCAGTCCTATCAGTGCAGCATCGCCCCTGTGCTGGAGCGCCAGAGCCAGCCAGCCAGGAACGCTCACCAGAACGCGTAGGCACCTGACGGCATGGAAAACACAAGCTGCTAATTTGTGAGCAGACATGCGGGGAGGGGCAGAGCTCCTGCCAAAGCGCTTTGGCACCTCCATCAAAGGCCCCAGCCCAGAACACGATGCGGAGCCGCGGAACTGAAAGGAACGGAAAATGCTGATGAAGAGCTGCATTCCTGTCAGGGAGTACGGAGAACGCCCCTTTAACCCACCGGTGGGCACACCCCCTTAACAAGCAGCACAATGCCCCTTTAAAGTGCGGCTCAATACATCTTTAGCATGTGGGCATCTGAACAATGTTCTCAGAAAGCTCCTCCTGCAGTCATCTGTTTCATCTCTCTCTAGTGGCCTCCCCTGGTCAGCTGGGCACATACAAGTGCATGAACCAAGTACATGCTGACTTCATGCTCCTCTGACAGCACACGCAGTATGAAACTGATGATCTGAGCATCTGCAATGCGGGGAGAAGCGAGTGCCAGGAATCACATGAATCAGTCTTATATGTTCATGGCCTTGTCCTCCTGCGCTGGTGGGAGAGGTTCAGTACTTTGCGCTCTGGTGGGAAAAGGGTGGGATGTGAGAGTGGGGCCTGTGTACAGCTGTCATGTCATGTCAAACTGAGGTCAAAGTTCTAAGGTCACAGGTAAGAGGGGGCACTTTTTTCCTCTCCACTGAGGACTAGGCAACCAAAGAATCATTATCACCTTGGCGACAGTTCAGTGGAAATGTCATACAATTTTTTGTTCCTGCCAGTGTCTCCTTAAACCTGTTTCTAGTATACATATTTCATACAAACCTGTCATTAACACATATGCCTGTCTCTGACACACATCCCACATATACTACTTCTAATAGACTAATTAAGAGCATTTTGTATGCAGGCACACTGTGGGGGTTAGTGGAACCTGTAATCAGCCAACACACTAATGCTGCAACTCATCCTAATACCGACAGCATCATTATACACATTCACACATGTTAGCACGAGGCTAGCCCCTCGCCTGTCTGCAACATCACACGGAACATCACACACATTACCACAAGGCGAGCGCCCTTGCCTCTCAACACAATCACACAGAGCATCACACATGTTAGCATGAGACTAGCCCCCTCGCCTGTTTACACAATCACTCAGAGCATTACACGCATGAGCACTAGGCTAGCCCCCTTGCCTGCCTACACAATCACAAACAGCATGGCACATGTTAGCATGAGGCTAGCCCCCTCGCCTGTCTATACAATCACGCAGAGCATCACACATGTTAGCATGAGGCTAGCCCCCTCGCCTGTCTACACAATCACTCAGAGCATTACACGCATTAGCACTAGGCTAGCCCCCTTGCCTGTCTGCAAAGACACACAGAGCCAGACACAAACAACAGAATGAGGCTAGTCCTATCAACACATACTAATGACTATGACATTGTTTATGTGCCTTCTTTCACAGAAAGATGATGTCACTGGTGAGTTAGCTGTAGGCCAGGTTTGTTACTTGGAAGTGTTGAGGAGATTTAATGGGAAATCTCCAAGCATCCCGATGGTCTTTCGTCACAGCATGATGATGTCAGTGCTGTGTGAGCCTGGGGTCAGCTACGATGCCAAAAGCACACAGAAATGCCTGTTTCTGAAGCTCTGGGCTATATCTACAAACATGCCTCTGAGCATTTTCACATACACACATTCTTTAAAATAATTTTTCCACATAAAAGCATAGTGAAGTTTTGTTATTGATCTAGGTCTGACAAAACAAATTTAAGTACATTATGAATGAATTAGTCTCACAACAGCACACATTCACTGATACTGACAGTTTGTGAACTGGCTAGTGCTACTCCCCAGATCCTGGGTCTGCCCAGCTGTTCAGCACATGCACCAGCGATGTGAGCAGTCGCTGAGTGTCTATATAGGCATTTTGTGTGGAGTGGTTTCTGTGACTTCCTGGCTCTGCCCCCCATCCCACCACCACACAGCCGAAAAACTGGTCTCTCAGCTAGAACATCCTCAGCAACATGACAGAGAAACAGCCCTTATGAGGACATAACCTCAACCTGACAGATTTATGCCACCATTCATCATATCTGATTATAAAGCTGGACTGGCTTTGGTTTCTTCAAAGGCAACCAAAGCATTACTGCAAATGTGTTTGTGTGTGTCTGTGTGGGGGAGTACAAGTGTGGTTCTGTGTGTGCATGTGTGTTTGTGTTTTACTGCATGTGTAATTGTGTGTGTTTTTGTGCGTGTGATTGCACATGTAATTGTGTTTGTGCATGTGTGTGTGGGGGAAACAGTTTTTTTTTTTAGTTTTCTGGTGGCTGCAGTCTCTGCTCATGGTTTTTGCATCTGTATGGGCTGACAGTGATGAAGCTGTATCACATGGGCAGTATGAATGTGATGAAGCTGGACAGTGTTCTGTACAGAGTGTTTGCTCCATCATTTGTCAGATGTTTAAACTGGGCCATATGACCCTGCTGTTTGGCTCAGTCTCTTTCCATTTTTACCAACAGCCTTCCATAAACAAGAGCCCATCGCTTACTAACACAGGAAACAGAGTTCTCCAGCTCTATCAGCCAGAAGAAAAGCTTACGAGATTGACCTTTCTGACAAAGAGAATTATGGGAGTGTGGAGCTTGCTAATAGAGGTAATTATGAGAGTTTGTCTCTCAGCGTGACAAGCAGTTAGGGGACTCTTGATTTGCTTGGTATTGGAGATGTATGTTAGTTGAGAACAAATACATAACCTCAGGCCCAGTTTTAAAGAAATTCTCATATAAGCTCTCTCTCACCAGTCTCCAATTCTCTGTATCATAAAGATCTGAAGGGAGTTTCACTTTTCTTCCGGAAGGATCTATTGTGAAGAAGTGAAATACGTTTGACCTTGTGACTCCCATTTCCATGGCAGTTTTTATACTATTGTTCTCCTACACTGTTAAATGATAACTTCCTGTTAACACGCCTGAGAAGGAACACCCAGAGGCAGAGAAAAACAAAAACTGTCACACCTACACTGCTGCTGCTTCACACCAACACAACTGCCTCGTACTGCTTCACACCTACACAACTGCTTCTTACTGTTTCAGACCTACACAACTGCTTCTTACTGTTTCAGACCTACACTACTGCTTCTTACTGTTTCAGACCTACACAACTGCTTCTTACTGTTTCAGACCTACACAACTGCTTCTTACTGTTTCAGACCTACACTACTGCTTTTTACTGTTTCAGACCTACACAACTGCTTCTTACTGTTTCAGACCTACACAACTGCTTCTTACTGTTTCAGACCTAAACAACTGCTTCTTACTGTTTCAGACCTACACTACTGCTTTTTACTGTTTCAGACCTACACTACTGCTTCTTACTGTTTCAGACCTACACTACTGCTTCTTACTGTTTCAGACCTACACAACTGCTTCTTACTGTTTCAGACCTACACAACTGCTTCTTACTGTTTCAGACCTACACAACTGCTTCTTACTGTTTCAGACCTACACTACTGCTTCTTACTGTTTCAGACCTACACAACTGCTTCTTACTGTTTCAGACCTACACTACTGCTTCTTACTGTTTCAGACCTACACAACTGCTTCTTACTGTCTCAGACCTACACAACTGCTTCACAAGTACACTGCTGCTTCATACTGTTTGACACCTACACTACTCCTGCCTTTATGCCTTGTTTCATGAACATCCTATTGGGCGGAGCAGCAATATGCTCGCTTTAAACCAGCAAATCACTGACTTGCTTGGAAACATTCATATTACCTTTTAATTGAAGCCTGTCTTAAGTTATAGGGCACAACAGGCTGTGTTTTCATGGCCCAAACTCACAGCACACCGCCAAAATAGAATGTAACTCCTTGAGTTATTGCTGCCATGTTTATTTGAAAACTCTGTGGCATTGAACTCAGTGGCAGTTACATGGCTGTGGGGGTTGCATTTAGTTACAGTAGTTACAGGTTGCTATAAAATGAAATTTTCACTGTCACAGTTATCACACAAATCAGGTGTTTTAAATGAAAATGTATCTATTATTCAAGATAATGCAGTCTTTTTATCATTGTACCATAAGTTTGGACTGTCAAAAATGCCCCAAATGTTAGTGTCCACATATAGGTTTTTGGTGTCTATGTTTGCCAGTGCTCATGTAGTACACATTATGCTTGTAATAATTCACTAAAGATGTAGAATTTCAAACTGTCATTCTGTCATTTGGGTTTGAAACATCTTCACATGAAAAAAACATTCCTCAGAATGCAAGGCAGGCTAACAGCCTTCAACATTGCATGCCATTTCAGATACAATACTGCCATCTAATGCACAACTCATTTACTGCAGCAACAGTTCAGTATTGCAAAAGACAAAACTGTCCATTGTGATATTTAGTAAATTAATTAGTTCATTCATTAGTTATAAACAAGTAAACACTGCAGCTTAAATGTTATATGACAATAAAACAGCATGGTTTATGAGAAAAGTGTTGTTGCTGTATGATATCTGCTTATACCATGTGCTTATTCAGATAAACTTCAGTACTTAAAACTCAGTACTTCAGGCACTCAGATGTCATTGGAAGAATGCAAAAATGGCACAGGCCTGATCGCCAGTGGCATGTTCTCATGCATCACCTGACTACACCCATAGCAAACCTTGGCTACATATGTCACCTCTATCCATAATCAGAATGAATGCAACACATGTATTTATCACCCAAAATAGCCATAACAGAATATTGTTATCTGTCCATGAATATATAAAAGTAGAACAAATTAGAAGAAGAAAAGAGTCCATACATTTTATCCTTGTGTGCGAGATACAGTCCTGTCCAAAGCTGCAGGCCTGTGAATGGCCAGGTGCAGTAATATGATGGCGTTGCAGCACTGGTATTTGTTAGGAGCAGTAATATAATGCCATTGCAGTCTTGTAATTGGTCAAGCTTAATGATATAACACAGTTACAGGAACATGATTAGTCTGCCGGCACCCTATGATAAACTGCCATTCCCCTGTGAGCTGTGTGTTTACTTCACACCCCCCAACAGCTCAATGCAAGACAGCTCAAAGAATCAGCATGAACAGGAGCACACTGATGTCAGTGGGGATGAAGTTGGTTGGAACTCTGATCCCCATCCCCCCAGAAAGCCCGGGTCTTGTTGTTGTCACAGCTACGACTCCCATTTCCGAGCACTGAGGTGCACCTACATGTTCCCAAGAAGGTGGCAAGTGTTCCCTGTAAAAACCCTGCATCATGGCATTGCTGCCATTCCAGCTCTCAGATCATCCTGAGCTCAGAGAGAGAGATGCCTATTTATATCAGAGACCCTTATAGCCCAGCCTCAGCAGCCCCTGCTGCCGTTACACAGCCCCAGCTGGCCGGCTCTCTCCCACACCTGATGCACAACACCTCCAGTCAACAGTCAACTGCCACAAACATGAACCGGCTCCACAGGCTGAAGCAGGTGTCCCAGGACAAGCCTGTCAGCAAACCCTGTTCCCACAAACCCAAAAACAACAACCTTATCTCACACTGCTGTGCCTGTGCAGTGTCACTGTCCGCACGTGTGTGTGCACATGTGTGTGCACTTCTGTGTGTGTAATTGTGTGAAATATTCTCAGTCTATGTAGCTTTTAGCCTTGATAACTATGCAAGGCTCTGCATGTATTTTATCTATCAGAAAATGCTGTAATTATGAGTTTAGAAAAGGAAATATGGAAGAAGGAAGTCATTTTGTCAGAGGGGACAGGGAGAGACAGGGACACGAGCGACAGCGGAATCAGTGGCCCTGCCGAGCTGGAGCTAAATTTAGGGGCCATTTGTAAGTGTACTTCACCGTGGCAACCCCCACCCACCCCCACCTGGCGGAGCCGTAAAGCAAGCATAGATAGCTGCACTTCGGCTAAAGGACACATCCACACAGCCATTAATACCTCAGCTCCTGTAATCTAAGAATCAGAGCAGCATTCACTGCACAGCCACCCTCCCCAACACAGTCTCCATACCAGGACTAGTCTGTAAACCCAATCACCAAACACATCCTGCACAGGCCATGAACACAAACACAGATAAGGCCAGGCCATGAACACAAACACAGATAGGGCCAGGCCATGAACCCGAACACAGATAGGGCTGCACCATGAACCCGAACACATATAGGGCCACACCATAAACACAAACACAGCTAGGGCCGCACCATAAACCCAAACACAGATAAGGCCAGGCCATGAACCCAAACACAGATAAGGCCAGGCCATGAACCCAAACACAGGTAGGGCCAGGCCATGAACCCGAACACAGATAGGGCCAGGCCATGAACCCAAACACAGATAGATCCTCACCATGAACCCAAACACAGATAGGGCCAGGCCATGAACACGAACACAGATAGGGCCGTACCATGAACACAAACAAAGATAGTGCCGTACCATGAACCCAAACACAGACAGGGCCAGGCCATGAACCCGAACACAGATAGGGCCAGGCCATGAACCCAAACACAGATAGGGCCAGGCCATGAACCCAAACACAGATAGGGTCAGGCCATGAACCCAAACACAGATAGGGCCAGGCCATGAACCCAAATTATAGATAGGGCTGCCCTGTAATACTAACGTGATCATTGCTGACCAAGGTAAAGTGTGGCTCCCAACATGAAGTGCACTGTACTGTGCCCAAAGCCAAAGTTGACTGGGTTGTAGAGTGGATCCCTACATCGGTGGATCCGAACCCTGGTACTGAAGTACCTCTGTGTAGCTGGTTTTCATTACAACAGCTTTGTTCTACCTTGATTGCCTCAGTTACTCTTTCTCCCACATGTATGCAACTCACTTAGTGTCACTATGCAAATATCACACTTCACTTCAAATGCTTTATCGCAGACCAACAGGAATAATTCAGCAAACAATGTAACTAATGATGTGAAGAAGAGCAGAGGATTCAGGGGACAGCAGCCCACACAGAGGCCACTGTGGCACAGGACAGTGCTGACATAGTGCTCTGATCTAGTGAAGATGGGGTTCCCTACCTGACCAGTGGAGGGGGGTTCCCTGTGACCCTACACTCAAGCCGAATGGGGCTCCCCTCTGCCACCTCCTGGCTCTTTAGTTTCTGAGAGAATCGTGGTGGGGCCAGAGGCTCCTCCTCTGCTGCCGTGGTGATGGAGGCAGGGGCAGGGGCATCGCACGGGTTCTTCGGTGACAGATACCCGCTGTCCGGGGAGGAAGTGTCATCGTCTCCATGGTGATCAGAGCTAGCGGGGCCCTTGAAGATGGAGGACAGCTCCTCAATGAACGTGGCGGCACGGCTGCAAAACTCGCTAGCAGAGGAAGGGCGTTCACGATCACTAAGCGACAGCTCAGCATGGGCCAGCCGGGGGCCGTCCTGCTTGTACACAGCAGGGGGAATGGAGCGGTGACAGACAAACTTCCTAGGAGAGACAGGGGCGTCGCCCTGCTGTGGGAGGGATGTGTTCTGGGGGGGGGGATGGCCAAGGTTCACACAGGGGGCTTCAGGCTCCTTCACTGCCCCTGAAATGGCCTCGCGGGCGAGGTCCAGACTCCGGTCCATCTCATCCTGGCTCAGAAAGGATGACAGCTCGGGAAACTCCTCCCCCTCATCCCCGCCCACCTCCGCCAGCGAATCCAGGTACAGCTCCCCATCGGATGATGCCTCTGAGAACACGCCCCCATCGCCCTCACCCGGATATGGACACGCCTCCTTCAGTATCAATGAGAGGGGGAGCGTCTGGTCATAGCTCCCGTCCTGCATCCTACAGCACATACAGATACACAGGGGTTAAACCTGCAACCAAGACACATACACACTCACACACACACACTCACACAGATACACAGGGGTTAAACCTCCAGCCAAGACACATACTCACACACACACTCACACAGATACACAGGGGTTAAACCTGCAGCCGAGACACATACTCACACACACACTCACACAGATACACAGGGGTTAAACCTGCAGCCAAGACACATACTCACACACACACTCACACAGATACACAGGGGTTAAACCTGCAGCCAAGACACATACTCACACACACACTCACACAGATACACAGGGGTTAAACCTGCAGCCGAGACACATACTCACACACACACTCACATAGATACACAGGGGGCAGCCAAGACACATACTCACACACACACTCACACAGATACACAGGGGTTAAACCTGCAGCCAAGACACATACTCACACACACACTCACACAGATACACAGGGGTTAAACCTGCAGCCAAGACACATACTCACACACACACTCACACAGATACACAGGGGTTAAACCTCCAGCCAAGACACATACTCACACACACACTCACACAGATACACAGGGGTTAAACCTGCAGCCAAGACACATACTCACACACACACTCACACAGATACACAGGGGTTAAACCTGCAGCCGAGACACATACTCACACACACACTCACATAGATACACAGGGGTTAAATCTGCAGCCAAGACACATACTCACACACACACTCACACAGATACACAGGGGTTAAACCTACAGCCAAGACACATACTCACACACACACTCACACAGATACACAGGGGTTAAACCTGCAGCCAAGACACATACTCACACACACACTCACACAGATACACAGGGGTTAAACCTGCAGCCAAGACACATACTCACACACACACTCACACAGATACACAGGGGTTAAACCTACAGCCAAGACACATACTCACACACACACTCACACAGATACACAGGGGTTAAACCTACAGCCAAGACACATACTCACACACACACTCACACAGATACACAGGGGTTAAACCTACAGTCAAAGCTCACACACTTGTGTAATGATAATATTATAACATTTATTATTACAGTAGACAAACACATACAAACATTCATATGCACACACTGTTTACACCCACAGAAAACAAAGCACAAACACAGATACAGATACATACGCTCTCTGTAATGCATAAAAACAAGAGTGAGTAAACACATATGTACATGCTCATACATCCACAGACACTCTCACACACATACATACTCTCTCTCTCTCTCACACACACAGGATCCCTGAGCTCATGCAGGCTGTAGTGTACTGTCTGCAGTGGGTGAAAAAGCTAATGAAAGCCCATGATCTGAGGTCCACAGTGTGCCTGACTTCCCCCAGTGACAGGACAGAAACAAAGTGTGAAAGGCAAGGACCAGCATTTTGAGAATTTCTGCATAATTTTGGGAACACACTCATTGGCTGTTCTGGTCTGCCTTCCTCTCCGTTTTTGTGTCTTTCTGTTCATTTGGCTCCGCCACCAGCCAAAACAACACAGTCTGTCACTAACGTCTCAACAAATGTCATGTTCTTGTATGGTTTGTGTGTGTATGTCAGTGTGTGAATGTGGTGTACATGTACATGTTTGAATTTGTCAGGGTTATTGTGAATTCCAGTTTGAATTAGATCACCTCATGAAGCAATTCTTACACTGTTGTGCACTGATATTTCTGTGACCCCAAAAGTCTCCAAAACTATAATAGCAATTCAAAAAGAAATAAATTGTGTCAGCATGATTGTGTTTCAAAACACAGTCTAAGCATGTTGCCTGAGCTGTAAGGCTCTTAAACATGCTCACTCTCCAGCACACATTTCAACAAGTCAACTAACACTAACAACATTTAATGCTCTTTAAGTTCAATTATGTGAGGTTCTTTTTTAAAAAACGAAATAGAACTAAAATAAAATGGTGTCTCCACATTTGTAAGCAGACTAACTGCTGATCATTGGCATATACATTCAGCATAAGCTTGGCTGAGTTTGTACAAATTTTAGTTAAGTTGCAACTTAAATATTATTTATATTAAATGGATACACATGCACACTTGATTTTATCATATACCACACATACTGCAGGTGGGTCATTAGCGCTTGCAGCTGCTGTATTTAATGACTGACTCGACTCCTTTTGACGTTTTTAGCTGATGTACTACACCCTGTAATTTTATAATGACCAAAGTCTGAAAATTCACACATCATTTTAAAATATGCAAAAATTCCTGATGTGACTTAGCTTTTCCTACAATTACTGAGAAAATTTTTCACTATTTTCATGTAGTTTTTTTTGGTAAAATTTGCTGAAAGAGCCTTTAATTCCTCAGTGAGACCCACTAGTCTGACAGAGAATAAAGATTTCATCATTCGTAGAAAACATATGACAAAGGGTTATACTGTAAAAAGTGTCAATATATCTCTTAACAATGTGTGAGCCTATGTGTGTGAGCACACATGTTTTTATATGAGTGTGTGTATATATGAGTGTGAGTGTGACAGAGAGACAGAGTGACATTCTTCCTGCGCGGTGTCATGAAGACCAGCTGTTGTTATTTTTAATCGCGCCGCGCTCATTTGTGCTCAGACCCTGGCTGTCAGAGGGCCTGCTCCACATCAGTGGAACCTGAATTATTCATGTGGAAATAATGGCATGACCTGCTCTGATACCTAACAAAACATCACTCCAATACACACCTGACAGATGTGAGACCTGCTTTTGTATGGCAAACAACATATTACTAACATGCTGTTTGTGTATGTTTCAAGCGAATATATGTTTTTCATTACACTCTTTCTTAGAAAATATATATATTCTTTGCTGTTAAGTTGTGTTCACATGCAATTATATCCAGCCACAACAATCCTCAAGAATTTACACTGCCAAAACTACAACGACCTATAATTCAAACAAGACAAAAATATCTACATATAAAACCGGAAAATTGCGCTGATTCAGAGAGCAGTTCTGAGTGTGATTTTGTAAAGTTCTTCGATGGTTAGACTTGACAAATTGTCCAGTAAGTACATTTTTTATATATGAAAGATCAACAGTAAGAGCACTTTTGAAAGCAAAAGTAATTAAGGACATCTCAGCATAAAAACAACATGACAGTCTTATATGCTTACTCATATATATACAAATTACTTAAGAACGAACAATGTGTCTTTCTGCATTCAAAACAAAACTTCAGAACAAAAAATACAGCTCACAGGGTAACTTATTTCAAAGGTAAAGTCACATACACAAATTTTAAATCAAACAATGAAATAAAGAAATAAACAAATAAATGATAATAATTTCCTGGCAGGTGGAAAGCCCTTACCTGCCAGTTTTTGTGTCAGGGCCTGTAGCAGAGGTTTGGTGATGTTTCCAGTTTAAGATGTGTGAGTAAGCGGCTCTCTCCAGTAGAGTGGGCTTTGGTCAGTGTGAGCGCGAGCGTGGGGCGGCTCTGTGCCCCTGCTGCCATCTGTCCCGCGGCTGAAACGGGCCTCTGAGTGGCGGCTATATTTGGCGCATGCTCATGTTTCAGCCCCAACGCTGGGGAGGAATGCAGCTGAAGGGAGCTGACAAGGAGCCTCAGGGGGCAGCCTGGTCTCCCAGCACACACTCACCAGCCCTGTTCTCACAGACACATACACACACTCACCAGCCCTGTCCTCACAGACACACACACACACACTCACAAGCCCTGTCCTCACAGACACACACACACTCACCAGCCCTGTCCTCACAGACACACACACACCCACCAGCCCTGTCCTCACAGACACACACACACACTCACCAGCCCTGTCCTCACAGATACACACACACACACTCACCAGCCCTGTCCTCACAGACACACACACATACACTCACCAGCCCTGTCCTCACAGACACACAATCACCAGCCCTGTCCACACAGACACACACACACACACAGCCCTGTCCTCACAGACACACACACACACACTCACCAGCCCTGTCCTCACAGACACACACACACACACACTCAACAGCCCTGTCCTCACAGATACACACACACACACACACACTCACCAGCCCTGTCCTCACAGACACACACACACACACACACCAGCCCTGTCCTCACAGACACACACACACACCAGCCCTGTCCTCACAGACATACACACACACACCAGCCCTGTCCTCACAGACACACACACACACCAGCCCTGTCCTCACAGACACACACACACTCACCAGCCTTGTCCTCACAGACACACACACTCACCAGCCCCGTCCTCACAGACACACACAGCAGCAATCACCACACCAGGGATGAGCCATCTCAGACACTGGTCAGATCCTCAGACAACCGTAATCAGAGGTATGCTGAATTTTACACACTCTTCCTCTTGGTGTACACCAATTTGAATCACTGCCCTCAACTTAGACCTGCCTTCATGTGAAGTTAAAAATTGAAATTGGTTAAAAATTGGGTGAATTTATTGCTCTGTCCCTAAAAAGGATTTGTCAGACTTATACCAGAGTGGTATAAACCTGAATTTATCACTTCAAACTTCACTGCTTTCACCAGGCTTTTAGCAGAGAGGTATGAATGACCCAGTGAACAATAACACCAGCAGAGGGCAGTGTTATGCATACCATCTGAGGGCAAATGCTCTGTAGAGGGTGCTGTTAATTCCTGCTCCAGCCCATGAGGAATTCCAGGCTGTTTTATCAGTGTTGATGCCAATGCTCTGCCCAAGATGAAATGGCTGCAGAGCACTGGGCTCCCCTCTCTCCACGCTGGACCAAGCACACGCCAGACGGTCAGCGGGTCAGGACTAAACCAGAGCATGAATGGTGAAAGACAGGCACTCTACTAGGCCCACAGACTCCTGACACACAGGACCAGCAGTGCGGCAGGGGCTATTTTTGGGGTTCTTATCCCACAGAACTAAAGGACTGACTGCACAGAGCTATTCTGGCCCTTCAACAATCTACTGATTAAACTGTGCTCTGGTGACAGGGGTGGCCGGAATGCGCGTCCTGCCACACTCCCTGCTCCCAAAGCCACTTTATGGCTCCTAATGCCCCTCTATCATCACCCAGCACTTAGTCATTGGGTGAAATGTGCGGTATGTAGCTTGTACATTTACAATAAATGCCTTGTTGTTTAGTCTATGCGTCCTGTATCACATATGGCCAATAACGAGACATTTTGTACATTCTCACCTGTGTTGCGTGCTGACGGGAAAATATGTTGTGTGTGTACCTAATAGAAATAGTAAGACTCCACATACTGTAGAAAGCAACAGTATCTTGCCTTATTAATGTGTTACGTCAACACATGTCAAATAAACTACATCATTCAACCTGCGACCAATGTGCTTTTACTTGCTATAGGAGCAGTAATGTTACAGTGACACTCTACCATAAAAACATCAAACAGACATTCAAAGACTGAAAATTTAATAAATGCGTTATGCTTTTTTTTACAATAACAGGTTAGCGAATTCATTTTCATTTTTTCTGAACTCGCCAACTTGTGTCTTGCAATCCAAAGTTAAGGACAAATGTTGATTGAGCCCACTACCGTAGCGGAAACAAGATATGCTAAAGAATGTTTACATTTTTGGCTTGCGGTCGTTTGATTTGTCCCTTTAGCTTTTCCGTTGTCTAGATTTCATTGGACACTCACGCCTTACGGTGATTGGTGGAACAACCGCATCTGTCGATCCATGGCGGAATGCATGAAAATGCCTATAGCAGATGTTTTTTCTTAGCAATGCGTTAGCTGGTACATTATTAACATAAACGACTAAATGAATGTTTGCTACATGAAAGAAAACTTACCCAAATTTCGCTACGCCAGTCGCAAGATATTCAGACAAGCATCCACTGTCTCCCCACCAAGGTAAGTTATGTTGATAGCTAGTGAGAGTTAGCAAGATACTGTGGCGCCTATCTCATTCAGAATGTATAACATTAGTCAACTGTCATTCACCTGGCATGGCTAGCTAGTGATATCAGTGTAAGTCACCTGTTTTGTCCTTGTAATGCTAGTTCGTCACGTAGCTATTTGCCATGTTGTGAAAACGTAAACTGATGCTAACATTAGCCTAACTTACGTCTTGCGCTAACTTAATGGCTATATTTCCATTAGTTAAAGAAACACTAATATCTAAACTATTGTTAGCAATATATTTGAATTATCGATAGAACCTGTTGCTAGTTCGCTAGCAGAGCTTAACTATGTCTGTCTAAACAAGTCAAGCGTTTGGTAGGTCGGAACTATCTATCACTAGCTAGCTTTAGAAAGATAGCTGCAGTTTATTACTGTCCATTTCGATATAAACAAACATTGAGTCACTTAATTTGAAGTGGTAGTAAAGTAGATATTAGTGAACTAGCTCGCTAGCTAAACTGTACAACGTCGGTTTTTGTTGTAGGTGTCAGATATGCCTGCTTTTCGTCAAGTTGGGGAAAAGCAGCTACCCAACCCAATCCTGTTTATGGTTTGGTCGCCGAAGAGAGACTTAATCGCTCTTGCAAACAAAGCTGGTGAGGTGAGTAAAATTATCTAGTAATCACTAGCTTCTCTATCGACACATCAGTAGGTTACCAGTATCAATAATATCATAAAACAGATAGCTAAATGTCATCACTTAAATGAACACAGCAGTGGCAAATGATTTTTGGCAACATATGACTGTAGGCCGTTGTCTATTGAACAACTAAAATCCGGATATCACATATCATTTACAATATGGAAGCTGATATGACATTTGTTTCGTCGGCACACACAAAGAAAAACACAATGCACAGCTGTGGCTAGCATTAACTTACGTTGTGCTCCTGTTCTCGTATGGTACATAGTTCTTTATTATTGGTTCAAACATGTTTTCTTAATATGACCACCAGCTACTGACATTCGAACTGAAAATGAGTATAAAATAAAAAAAAAAAAGTAAAACACTTACTGATTTGTAGTCGACCATTGCGGTTGTCGAACGAAGTCATCGACATGTCTACCTGTGTAACATAACGTCAGCATTTTAACGGTCATTCCCACCCCGTCCGCGCAGCTCCTGCTGCACCGCCTCGCGAACTTCCAGCGCGTGTGGAGTTTGGCGCCCAATGAGAACACGGGGAAGGAGATCACCTCGCTGGCATGGAGACCCGACGGCAAAAGTGAGGGCACAGACAGCCATTCATTTGGATCATTAGCATTGATTCCCTGACTAACAGCTTAACCAGTGTGTGTTGGGATAGCAAAATAACTCACATGTATAAGACTTGACATTTATCCAAAACCTTTGACTGAATATTACCAAAAGGAACAGTGGCGTTTCTATTATTTAGCAAGGCTTAGGTAATAGGAACCCAATTCTATCACTTAAAACAGTGTAGTGCTTACCTATTCTGACTTTTACAAATGACATCCAAGGAAAATGGCAAGCCCATCAAAAATGTCATATTCTTCATGATTTTTAGGACAGGTACTGAAATATTTCCTCCAAGGGTTAATTTGCCAATGTTTGTTTGCTGTTTGCAGGGATGTAAAATTTTGTTTCAACCTCCCATTGGACATCGGTGTAACATTGTACATCATATTCATGACGTGAAACAGTATGTGTGGAGCAGAGTGTTGCCCAGTGAAGTCAGTGTTTTTGCTGTTTTACTGCAGTTCTGGCCTTCAGTGTGGGGGACAGGAAGGTGGTGGTGCTGTGTGATGCAGAGAAGGCTGAGGTGTTGCACATCTTCCCCGTGGAGAACCCCGTCTCCTGCATGAACTGGGTGGACGTCCTGGAGGAGAGCAGGTCTGAACCAGGACACACACACACCAAGTGATGTGGCCCACAGGAAGTGGAGTGTGTGTGTTGGGGCAGCTGGGTGGCACAGCCTGTTATCGCATGTGGACACCAGTGCTAATAGCGGCCAGCGGCCCCTCGTGGTGGCTCCTAACTGTCTGTAGCCTGTTCTGACCACCTGTATGTCCTTTCATATTTGTAGTGCATGTTAAGTGTGCAGTAGTCACAGGTAAATGTGGTAGCGGTTGCACAGGTGCAGAGTGGTGGGACAGGCTTGCTGGTTGTGTTCTGCATTCAGACTGTCTCTCTCTGCCTTGCAGTGCCCTCACAACCTTCTATAACTCTGAAGATGAGTCCAACCTGTTCCTCCCCAAACTGCCAACCCTTCCCAAGAGGTAAACACTCACCTGTTTATTTTATTTACGTTCTCAAATGTGTCTGATGGGTTTCAATCATTGGATGAAGAATAGAAGGAAAAGCACGAGGCCAGTATCGTTTTTCAGGCAGAATAAATGTTTGGTTTTGTTCAGCAGCCCAGCGCAGTATCCTCATGTGTCATGCAAACCTTACTGTCCTGTTACATTCTGATTGAGCTCTCTGCAGAAGCAGGGCCTCAGTGCCAGTATTTTATTGCTGTGTGAGGTTTACCTGCAGCGTTTGTGTCTTGTTGTTCACAGCTACAGCACTACGTCCAAAATATTCAGGTGAGCATCCGCGTGGCTGCATTGTGTTGGTACGATGATGAAATCTGGGCTCCTTACATCATTCACTGCTTTTCTGGGATGTTGTTTATTAAGTTGTGTTGAGTGTTTTGAATTATTCAGAATGAGTTTTACTGTCTGTCTCTCAGTGAGGAGAAGTCTGATGAGATCATGAACCTGCTTGGCGAGGTCCGGTAAGTCACAGCATGCATGCGAGTCATCTGCAGTAATAATCCAGTCATTATGCATGACTCATGTATCTTTATCTTCTTCATTATTTATTTATTACCTTTTATTGTAGTGTTTGTACATTTCATCGATAAATTGACAGCGATGCAGTAAACCTGGCATAATTTGAAGTTAAGAGTTTATTGTAATTAGTAATGAAGTTATCATATTTTATGGTTTTGGTAATTACTTATGGTTACTATCTTCTTTACTACAACTTATTGCAATGTATAGTTTGTACTTGGGATATGTATTTTTCATTGTGGCTATCATAATTAATTTGCCTTAGTGTGTTAGTGATGTTGCATGCTGGTTTAGTTTATGTACTCGCTGGTCTGTGAATGTTGTTAGCCAGGTAATCAGGTGAATGCAGCACTGTTTTCAAATAGTGTTATTCAGTCCTTGAAAAGTGTTGTGTTAAATAACTGTAACCTCATGTAATAATCTGCCATAAACAGAGTGTGACACAGATGTGGGAGGTGTGTGATAACCTGCCATAAACAGAGTGTGACACAGATGTGGGAGGCGTGTAATGTATTTGTGGACGTTGCTTTGCTGTGTGCAGACTCAACATCCTGGTACTGGGAGGGAGCTCGGGCTTTGTGGAGCTGTATGCCTATGGGATGTACAGGATCGCCACCCTGACTGGGGTAAGACTCACGCAGTGAATGGCAGCATTTCACCAGCGTGTGGTACACTGCACTGTTTAAGTCCCTTTCCTCCTCCCAGGTGCCAGGTACCTGTCGGAGCCTGTGCCTTTCCAGCGACCTCAAGTCCCTGTCCGTCATCACCGACATCACCTCCACTGGCAGCCATCCTGAGACCAGCTATATCCAGGTGGGTGCTGTTGTCATGGCAACCTGCTCTGTCCAGGTTGGTGCTGTCATCATGGCAACCTGCTATGTCCAGGTGGGTGGTGCTCAGCCTGGAGAGGGAAAGATGGGGGTTAGGCTGGTTAAAGTCATGAGTCTCATCGCTCTCTAGCGGCCTCTGTTGGCAGGTTAGGTGCCTGCAAGTACATGAGCTGAGTCTGTGGGAAGAGGGGGCTCCAGCAGCTGTGTGGGGTGGGTGGCACCATCACTGAGACTGAGCTGGCAGGCTGGGGTTTTGCATGAGTGAGACTTTTGCTGTCTAGGTTTGTCAGATCAGCATGAAAGGGAAACCAAACTTTATTTTTGTAATTTAGTGATCTGTCCAATAACACAAGGTTAACTAAACTGATATTTATGGAAATTGTGGTTGTATAAACTGTATTGGCTCTTGAAAGTGGGAGTGGTTGCCCCAGTGATCAGGAAGCAGGTCAGTCAGATGGGTTATTGCAGTGGATATTTGCTGGGATAAGTCCCATCCCAGCCCAGTGTGATGGGGCCCTGACAGCGTGGTTGCCATGGAGATGGGTGGTCAGGATGCATGTGCTGTTTCTCTGGCAGCTGGACACTGGACTGCTGTCTGACTGTCTGGCGGAGGTGACCAGGATGGCCCGCAAGTTCACACACATCTCCACTCTGCTACAGGTAAGCTGCTGTCGCACACACACATGCACACCTCCATGAGGAAAGGTGATATGATGTTACCATGGGGATGAAAGGCGATGCGATGTTAGAGTGATGTGGTGTTCTCTCTCCTCAGTACCTGCGGCTGTCGCTCACCTGCATGTGTGAGGCCTGGGAGGACATCCTCATGCAGATGGACCTGAGGCTCACCAAGTTCGTCCAGGTCAGGGGTCAGGGGTCAGAGTTCACTCATACAGCTGGATATTGTAATGAATTAAATCATTAAGTACCTTAAGCTACCTTTGCTTAACGGTTCAATGTCAGTGCCTCAAAGTGCATCAAACCTGCAACCTCTGAGCTTGGAGCCCAGGGAGTGAATGCGTTTTTGTGTGTGTGTGTGTGTGTGTGTGTGTGTCACTGGGCTCGAATCCACAGTGAGGTTCTGAAGCCCTGTTTCAGCTGCAGTGTCCTAGGCCGATGCCATATGCGCGTAGTCATGGCCTCTTACAGTGGGCCAGCTTTATGTTTTTGTTGTGAGTTGTATGTGTTTATGAGTGGTGTATGTATTTGTGAATGTGTGTATGAGTTGTGTATGTATTTGTGAATGTGTTTATGAGTTGTGTATGTATTTGTAAATGTGTGTATGAGTTGTGTATGTATTTGTGAATGTGTGTATGAGTTGTGTATGTATTTGTGAATGTGTTTATGAGTTGTGTATGTATTTGTGAATGTGTTTATGAGTTGTGTATGTATTTGTGAATGTGTGTATGAGTTGTGTATGTATTTGTGAATGTGTGTATGAGTTGTGTATGTATTTGTGAATGTGTTTATGAGTGGTGTATGTATTTGTGAATGTGTTTATGAGTTGTGTATGTATTTGTGAATGTGTGTATGAGTTGTGTATGTATTTGTAAATGTGTGTATGAGTTGTGTATGTATTTGTGAATTTGTGTATGAGTTGTGTATGTATTTGTGAATGTGTTTATGAATTGTGTATGTATTTGTGAATGTGTGTATGAGTTGTGTATGTATTTGTGAATGTGTTTATGAGTTGTGTATGTATTTGTAAATGTGTGTATGAGTTGTGTATGTATTTGTAAATGTGTTTATGAGTTGTGTATGTATTTGTGAATGTGTGTATGAGTTGTGTATGTATTTGTGAATGTGTTTATGAGTTGTGTATGTATTTGTGAATGTGTTTATGAGTTGTGTATGTATTTGTGAATGTGTGTATGAGTTGTGTATGTATTTGTGAATGTGTGTATGAGTTGTGTATGTATTTGTGAATGTGTGTATGAGTTGTGTATGTATTTGTGAATGTGTTTATGAGTTGTGTATGTATTTGTGAATGTGTTTATGAGTGGTGTATGTATTTGTGAATGTGTTTATGAGTTGTGTATGTATTTGTGAATGTGTTTATGAGTGGTGTATGTATTTGTGAATGTGTGTATGTATTTGTGAATGTGTGTATGAGTTGTGTATGTATTTGTGAATGTGTGTATGAGTTGTGTATGTATTTGTGAATGTGTGTATGAGTTGTGTATGTATTTGTGAATGTGTGTATGAGTTGTGTATGTATTTGTGAATGTGTTTATGAGTTGTGTATGTATTTGTGAATGTGTGTATGAGTTGTGTATGTATTTGTGAATGTGTTTATGAGTTGTGTATGTATTTGTGAATGTGTGTATGAGTTGTGTATGTATTTGTGAATGTGTGTATGAGTTGTGTATGTATTTATTTATTCCTCTCTCAGGAGAAGAACACAAGCACACAAGTGCAGGATGAGTTTCTGGAGTTGCTGCTGTGGGGGAAATCCAGGTGAGACAGAGAGACAGGGCTTGTAGTGTATCGTAGTAAATTAGCCATTGTGTTTGTTACTGGTTTCCTCTAAGCTGTAATAGCATAGTGTGTCCTTTAGATGGAGCAAATAAACAATATGTAATTCTATCACAGCCCTGCCTAACAAGCATTGCGCATTTTACCACATTTGAAATGGTCTGTCATCATATTGTGTGATGAAAAGTCCTTGTATCTCCAAAGCAACACTTTTTCATGAAGATTTGAAAAAACGTTGTATTATCTGAAAAAATGTAGGCACACCATGTTTTAAAACAACCGTAGTAGCCATAGAGCTGTGGAACACTGACAATAGACAGCTAATGGTGTGAGCTTTCCATTCAAATTCAAAAATGAGGATACAAGACTTTTTGTTACAGAGACTTCTGTTTGACGTTAAGCTGAGAGGTGAAATGTTGTGTGTTGCCTGGAGCTGGGCTGAGGGGTTTTTAAATGTAATGAGATGCTGTCTGTGTGTCTGTGCCCAGTCCTGAACTGCAGGCTCTGTTGATGAACCAGCTGACTGTGAAGGTGAGCCCATCTCACCTGTCCCACACATTTACCTGTCCCACACATTTACCTGTCCCACTCATTCACCTGTCCCACTCATTCATCTGTCCCACTCATTCACCTGTCCCACTCATTCACCTGTCCCACTCATTCACCTGTCCCACTCATTCACTGTGCTGCTCTCTGCAGTTTGTGCATTTAGTGCCTGTATTTGTGTTTGTGTAAGTTTAGTGCCTGTATTTGTGTTTGTGTAAGTTTAGTGCCTGTATTTGTGTTTGTGTAAGTTTAGTGTCTGTATGTTCTGTGTTTGTGTAAGTTTAGTGTCTGTATGTTCTGTGTTTGTCTAAGTTTAGTGTCTGTATGTTCTGTGTTTGTCTAAGTGTAGTGTCAGTATGTTCTGTGTTTGTGTAAGTTTAGTGTCTGTATGTTCTGTGTTTGTGTAAGTTTAGTGTCTGTATGTTCTGTGTTTGTGTAAGTTTAGTGTCTGTATGTTCTGTGTTTGTGTAAGTGTAGTGTCTGTATGTTCTGTGTTTGTGTAAGTTTAGTGTCTGTATGTTCTGTGTTTGTGTAAGTGTAGTGTCTGTATGTTTTGTGTTTGTGTAAGTTTAGTGTCTGTATGTTCTGTGTAAGTGTAGTGTCAGTATGTTCTGTGTTTGTGTAAGTTTAGTGTCTGTCTGTTCTGTGTTTGTGTAAGTTTAGTGTCTGTATGTTCTGTGTTTGTGTAAGTTTAGTGTCTGTATGTTCTGTGTTTGTGTAAGTTTAGTGTCTGTATGTTCTGTGTTTGTGTAAGTGTAGTGTCTGTATGTTCTGTGTTTGTCTAAGTGTAGTGTATCTGTGTTTGTGTAAGTTTAGTGTCTGTATGTTCTGTGTTTGTGTAAGTATAGTGTCTGTATGTTCTGTGTTTGTGTAAGTTTAGTGTCTGTATGTTCTGTGTTTGTGTAAGTGTAGTGTCAGTATGTTCTGTGTTTGTGTAAGTTTAGTGTCTGTATGTTCTGTGTTTGTGTAAGTGTAGTGTCTGTATGTTTTGTGTTTGTGTAAGTTTAGTGTCTGTATGTTCTGTGTTTGTGTAAGTGTAGTGTCAGTATGTTCTGTGTTTGTGTAAGTTTAGTGTCTGTCTGTTCTGTGTTTGTGTAAGTTTAGTGTCAGTATGTTCTGTGTTTGTGTAAGTTTAGTGTCTGTATGTTCTGTGTTTGTCTAAGTGTAGTGTCTGTATGTTCTGTGTTTGTGTAAGTTTAGTGTCTGTATGTTCTGTGTTTGTGTAAGTTTAGTGTCTGTATGTTCTGTGTTTGTGTAAGTTTAGTGTCTGTATGTTTTGTGTTTGTCTAAGTTTAGTGTCTGTATGTTCTGTGTTTGTCTAAGTGTAGTGTCTGTATGTTCTGTGTTTGTGTAAGTGTAGTGTCTGTATGTTCTGTGTTTGTGTAAGTTTAGTGTCTGTATGTTCTGTGTTTGTGTAAGTTTAGTGTCTGTATGTTCTGTGTTTGTCTAAGTTTAGTGTCTGTATGTTCTGTGTTTGTGTAAGTGTAGTGTCTGTATGTTCTGTGTTTGTGTAAGTTTAGTGAATCTGTGATATTGTCTGTGTGCAGGGGCTAAAGAAGCTGGGCCACTCCATTGAGTCCTCATACTCCAGCATCCAGAAGCTTGTCATCAGCCACCTGCAGAGGTACACGCACCTGCCTCACCTATGTGTGAGCCTGTGTGTATGTGTATGTGTGTGTGTGAGTGTGCAAGTGAAAGGGAGTGCATGCTGGTGCATGTGTGTGTTATGTGTGCATGTATGAGGGTGTGTGAAAGAGAGAGACTGAGATCCCTATTTTATATCCCTGTGTACTCAACTCCCCCCCCCCCCCCCCCCCCCCCCCCCCCCCCCCCCAACTGCAGTGGCTCGGAAGCTTTGCTCTACCACCTGAGTGAGGTGAGGGGGATGTCGCTATGGAAACAGAAGTTTGAGCCCCTCGGCCTGGATTCAGCAGCAATAGAAGGTACTGACTTCAGGACTCCTACTCTGACACATACAGAACTACTATTCTGACACTGCATAATTGGTGAGGTAATGGTGACATTGATGTAATGTAATTGTGCCAATCTTCCGGGGATGTGCTTTTGCTTGTGAACCGAGGCTCAAAGTCCGAGAGCTGGGAACATGAAAGGGTGATAAACTGGCCCAGCCAGCCAAATCCGATGCCACCAATCAGATTTCAGCAAGCCTAGGCCAGTAAAATTAACAGGAAAAGCTACTCAGGTGCTTTGCACTGAGACTAGATTCTCATCAGCCTGCTTTGTGTTGTTTCTGGTTTAGATGCCATCACTGCTGTGGGCTCTTTCACACTGAAGGCCAATGAGCTCCTGCAGTAAGTATCTCCCTCAGTGTGAGGAATAGCTCCCTCTACAGGAGCATACATGTACAGCATATAATGTTATTCAGTGCTTTGTAATTCTTGCCTAATTTTCTCTCACCCATGTCTCCCATGTCCTCTTTTCCTGGTTTAATCATGCCTCAGGGTCATCGATAAGAGCATGAAAAACTTCAAGGCTTTCTTCCGCTGGCTGTATGTGGGTAAGGCTGGGGGGTGCACTGAGACCCAGGTGTGCCTTTCTTTCATTATAGTGAGAGTGTGTTATAATAAGCGTGTATGTCCTTATTACAGCGATGCTGTGTTATAATAAGCGTGTTCCCTTATTACAGCGATGCTGTGTTATAATAAGTGTGTATGTCCGTATTACAGCGATGCTGTGTTATAATAAGCGTGTTCCCTTATTACAGCGATGCTGTGTTATAATAAGCGTGTTCCCTTATTACAGCGATGCTGTGTTATAATAAGCGTGTTCCCTTATTACAGCGATGCTGTGTTATAAGTGTGTATGTCCTTATTACAGCGATGCTGTGTTATAAAAAGCGTGTTCCCTTATTACAGCGATGCTGTGTTATAAGTGTGTATGTCCGTATTACAGCGATGCTGTGTTATAATAAGCGTGTTCCCTTATTACAGCGATGCTGTGTTATAATAAGCGTGTTCCCTTATTACAGCGATGCTGTGTTATAAGTGTGTATGTCCGTATTACAGCGATGCTGTGTTATAATAAGTGTGTATGTCCGTATTACAGCGATGCTGTGTTATAATAAGTGTGTTCCCTTATTACAGCGATGCTGTGTTATAATAAGCGTGTTCCCTTATTACAGCGATGCTGTGTTATAATAAGTGTGTATGCCCTTATTACAGCGATGCTGTGTTATAAAAAGCGTGTTCCCTTATTACAGCGATGCTGTGTTATAAATGCTGTGTTATAATAAGTGTATGTCCTTATTACAGCGATGCTGTGTTATAATAAGTGTGTATGTCCGTATTACAGCGATGCTGTGTTATAATAAGCGTGTTCCCTTATTACAGCGATGCTGTGTTATAATAAGCGTGTATGTCCGTATTACAGCGATGCTGTGTTATAATAAGTGTGTATGTCCGTATTACAGCGATGCTGTGTTATAATAAGCGTGTTCCCTTATTACAGCGATGCTGTGTTATAATAAGCGTGTATGTCCGTATTACAGCGATGCTGTGTTATAATAAGTGTGTTCCCTTATTACAGCGATGCTGTGTTATAATAAGCGTGTTCCCTTATTACAGCGATGCTGTGTTATAATAAGTGTGTATGTCCGTATTACAGCGATGCTGTGTTATAATAAGTGTGTATGTCCTTATTACAGCGATGTTGTGTTATAATAAGTGTGTTCCCTTATTACAGCGATGCTGTGTTATAAAAAGCGTGTTCCCTTATTACAGCGATGCTGTGTTATAAGTGTGTATGTCCTTATTACAGCGATGCTGTGTTATAATAAGCGTGTTCCCTTATTACAGCGATGCTGTGTTATAATAAGCGTGTTCCCTTATTACAGCGATGCTGTGTTATAATAAGTGTGTATGCCCTTATTACAGCGATGCTGTGTTATAAAAAGCGTGTTCCCTTATTACAGCGATGCTGTGTTATAAATGCTGTGTTATAATAAGTGTATGTCCGTATTACAGCGATGTTGTGTTATAATAAGTGTGTATGTCCATATTACAGCGATGCTGTTATAATAAGCGTGTTCCCTTATTACAGCGATGCTGTGTTATAATAAGCGTGTATGTCCGTATTACAGCGATGCTGTGTTATAATAAGCGTGTATGTCCGTATTACAGCGATGCTGTGTTATAATAAGCGTGTATGTCCGTATTACAGCGATCATGTGTTATAATAAATGTGTATGTCCGTATTACAGCGATGTTGTGTTATAATAAGTGTGTTCCCTTATTACAGCGATGCTGCGAATGTCAGACGACCATGTGCCGCCTGAGCTCAACAAGGTGAGTCCTGAGCAGCAGGTGGAGCAGTGGGCTGAGCAGGGGTCAGTGTGGAGCAGTGGACTGAGCAGGGGTCAGTGTGGAGCAGTGGGCTGAGCAGGGGTCAGTGTGGAGCAGTGGACTGAGCAGGGGTCAGTGTGGAGCAGTGGACTGAGCAGGGGTCAGTGTGGAGCAGTTGACTGAGCAGGGGTCAGTGTGGAGCAGTTGACTGAGCAGGGGTCAGTGTGGAGCAGTGGACTGAGCAGGGGTCAGTGTGGAGCAGTGGACTGAGCAGGGGTCAGTGTGGAGCAGTGGACTGAGCAGGGGTCAGTGTGGAGCAGTGGACTGAGCAGGGGTCAGTGTGGAGCAGTTGACTGAGCAGGGGTCAGTGTGGAGCAGTGGACTGAGCAGGGGTCAGTGTGGAGCAGTGGACTGAGCAGGGGTCAGTGTGGAGCAGTTGACTGAGCAGGGGTCAGTGTGGAGCAGTTGACTGAGCAGGGGTCAGTGTGGAGCAGTGGACTGAGCAGGGGTCAGTGTGGAGCAGTGGACTGAGCAGGGGTCAGTGTGGAGCAGTTGACTGAGCAGGGGTCAGTGTGGAGCAGTGGACTGAGCAAGGGTCAGTGTGGAGCAGTGGACTGAGCAGGGGTCAGTGTGGAGCAGTGGGCTGAGCAGGGGTCAGTGTGGAGCAGTGGCTGAGCAGGGGTCAGTGTGGAGCAGTTGACTGAGCAGGGGTCAGTGTGGAGCAGTGGACTGAGCAGGGGTCAGTGTGGAGCAGTGGGCTGAGCAGGGGTCAGTGTGGAGCAGTTGACTGAGCAGGGGTCAGTGTGGAGCAGTTGACTGAGCAGGGGTCAGTGTGGAGCAGTGGACTGAGCAGGGGTCAGTGTGGAGCAGTTGACTGAGCAGGGGTCAGTGTGGAGCAGTTGACTGAGCAGGGGTCAGTGTGGAGCAGTGGACTGAGCAGGGGTCAGTGTGGAGCAGTTGACTGAGCAGGGGTCAGTGTGGAGCAGTTGACTGAGCAGGGGTCAGTGTGGAGCAGTGGACTGAGCAGGGGTCAGTGTGGAGCAGTGGACTGAGCAGGGGTCAGTGTGGAGCAGTGGACTGAGCAGGGGTCAGTGTGGAGCAGTGGGCTGAGCAGGGGTCAGTGTGGAGCAGTTGACTGAGCAGGGGTCAGTGTGGAGCAGTGGACTGAGCAAGGGTCAGTGTGAAGTTTATACTTCCTATTCAAAAATTCATTATTTAGAACTGATGCAAATCATTTTTTTAATTTTTAATATTACATCTGTGTAAAATGTGATATCAGTGTTTTGCTTTTGCAGATGACGCAGAAAGATATCTCTTTTGTGGCAGACTTCCTGGCTGAGCACTTCAGTGAGGTGAGACAGGTGTAGTGCTGCAGGTGGAGCTCTGGTAACCCTCTCATTGCCATCTACCCCTGTGTGTAATGGCCTTTTACTTCCCCTGCAGAACGAGGAGCTGTTCGACCGCAAGGGGAAGTACTTCAACGTTGAGCGGGTGGGCCAGGTGAGAGTGTGTGAGAGAGGGAGAGTGAACAGGTGTGTGTGTTTGTGTGTGTGTGAGGTGTGTATCAGGGTGGTCTCCCCTGTTGTGTTGCAGTATCTTAAGGACGAGGATGAGGACCTGGTTTCCCCGCCCAACACCAAAGGCAACCAATGGCTGAGCTTCCTACAGGAGAGCTCACACCTGAAAGGTATGGCACACACACACACTCTCACTCACACACACGCACCTGAAAGGTAACACTCTCTTACCAGAGTGAGCTGCTGCAGTGACTTTGCAGGAGAGTATTCAGGTATGATGTAGCAGTGTGTTATCATCATGTTATGAAAGTTTTGTGTTTATTTGTTTTTTTAAATACGTGACACCAGAGCAAAGTGGACCCCTTGATAACAGATATAAAAGAGATATAAAACAATAGTGCAGTCATCAGAGTGTGATTCAGAGTAAAAGAGCAGGTAGTTGGTGTAGAGTTAGTACTCACTTGAGCAGGTAGGCGGTGTAGAGTTAGTGCTCACCTGAGCAGGTAGGCGGTGTAGAGTTAGTACTCACCTGAGCAGGTAAGCGGTGTAGAGTTAGTACTCACCTGAGCAGGTAAGCGGTGTAGAGTTAGTACTCACTTGAGCAGGTAGGCGGTGTAGAGTTAGTACTCACCTGAGCAGGTAAGCGGTGTAGAGTTAGTACTCACCTGAGCAGGTAGGCGGTGTAGAGTTAGTACTCACCTGAGCAGGTAGGCGGTGTAGAGTTAGTACTCACTTGAGCAGGTAGGCGGTGTAGAGTTAGTACTCACTTGAGCAGGTAGGCGGTGTAGAGTTAGTACTCACCTGAGCAGGTAAGCGGTGTAGAGTTAGTACTCACTTGAGCAGGTAGGCGGTGTAGAGTTAGTACTCACCTGAGCAGGTAAGCGGTGTAGAGTTAGTACTCACTTGAGCAGGTAGGCGGTGTAGAGTTAGTACTCACCTGAGCAGGTAAGCGGTGTAGAGTTAGTACTCACTTGAGCAGGTAGGCGGTGTAGAGTTAGTACTCACTTGAGCAGGTAGGCGGTGTAGAGTTAGTACTCACCTGAGCAGGTAGGCGGTGTAGAGTTAGTACTCACCTGAGCAGGTAGGCGGTGTAGAGTTAGTACTCACCTGAGCAGGTAGGCGGTGTAGAGTTAGTACTCACCTGAGCAGGTAGGCGGTGTAGAGTTAGTACTCACTTGAGCAGGTAGGCGGTGTAGAGTTAGTACTCACTTGAGCAGGTAGGTGGTGTAGAGTTAGTGCTCACCTGAGGAGGTAGGCGGTGTAGAGTTAGTACTCACTTGAGCAGGTAGGTGGTGTAGAGTTAGTGCTCACTTGAGCAGGTAGGCGGTGTAGAGTTAGTGCTCACTTGAGCAGGTAGGCGGTGTAGAGTTAGTACTCACCTGAGCGGGTAGGCGGTGTAGAGTTAGTACTCACCTGAGCGGGTAGGCGGTGTAGAGTTAGTACTCACTTGAGCAGGTAGGCGGTGTAGAGTTAGTACTCACCTGAGCAGGTAGGCGGTGTAGAGTTAGTACTCACCTGAGCAGGTAAGCGGTGTAGAGTTAGTGCTCACTTGAGCAGGTAGGTGGTGTAGAGTTAGTGCTCACCTGAGGAGGTAGGCGGTGTAGAGTTAGTACTCACTTGAGCAGGTAGGTGGTGTAGAGTTAGTGCTCACCTGAGGAGGTAGGCGGTGTAGAGTTAGTACTCACTTGAGCAGGTAGGTGGTGTAGAGTTAGTGCTCACCTGAGCAGGTAGGCGGTGTAGAGTTAGTACTCACTTGAGCAGGTAGGCGGTGTAGAGTTAGTACTCACTTGAGCAGGTAGGTGGTGTAGAGTTAGTGCTCACCTGAGCAGGTAGGCGGTGTAGAGTTAGTACTCACTTGAGCAGGTAGGTGGTGTAGAGTTAGTACTCACCTGAGCAGGTAGGCGGTGTAGAGTTAGTACTCACTTGAGCAGGTAGGTGGTGTAGAGTTAGTGCTCACCTGAGGAGGTAGGCGGTGTAGAGTTAGTACTCACTTGAGCAGGTAGGTGGTGTAGAGTTAGTGCTCACCTGAGGAGGTAGGCGGTGTAGAGTTAGTACTCACTTGAGCAGGTAGGTGGTGTAGAGTTAGTGCTCACCTGAGGAGGTAGGCGGTGTAGAGTTAGTACTCACTTGAGCAGGTAGGTGGTGTAGAGTTAGTGCTCACTTGAGCAGGTAGGCGGTGTAGAGTTAGTGCTCACCTTGTCTGAACATTTTACCACACCTGAAAAATTGGGAGTTGTAAAAACATGGAGTTGTTTAAGAGGTTGAGATGATTGTTTTGAAGAGTGAGTGGGTGGGTGATTGGTTGTTTGAATTATTGACAGTGTCTGTGTCCTATCCAGACAGCCCCCTGCTGTTCCCCTCCTACCCTAAGAAGTCCCTGCACTATGTGAAGAGGCTGATGGAGGGCGCCATTGAGCTGTGTCTGCAGAAACCTGCGGTGAGACCAGCTAATACCCAAATATGCACACATGAACATACAAACACACGTGCACATTAATACACCCAACAGGGTTACTAGATGGCTTATTTACTTTTAAAGAGCTCAGAATTCCTCCACCACCAAGGAAACAGTCAGAGCAGTTCCTGTGTTGCATAGGCGGCTGACTGGATGACTGACTGGCTTACTGGCTGGCTGGCTGGCTGGCTGGCTGGCTGGCTGACTGACTGGCTGATGCTCGATCTCTGACAGTGTCTGGGAAGCACAGATCTTTTGGCATAGGCTAGCTGCAGTGTTACTGGAGCCCTCATTTTTATGATGGCTGATTTCTTTGGCCCAGAAAAGTTCATGTGAGAGTTTGCTGCCTCTGAATAGCTGGTTTGCAATGGAGTCTTGACTGTAGGACTCTGACAGGTGTGTTAGCAGACAGCAGGCTGGGCAGCATTCTGTCTGTCCTGCCGGAGAGTGTCTGTGTGTCTGACTGACTGCAGGTCGGGTGGTGTGTAACTGTCCCCGGCCTCATGTTTACAGGAGATTATTGGGAAGTCGGTGAAGCAGGCGTTCTCCATGTCGCTGTACGCAGTACCTGAACGGTAAGGCCTGGGCTGTAACCCCACCCCCTGCTTAACATGCGCGTATAACTCCGCCCATGTTTTTAATATGCTGCCCTTAGCATAATTTCAGCAGCCAAATACTCACGTATGAAATTATGCAGAGAGAAGGAAGGGTGTAAAAGCATTAATATTTGTATGTAACCCCACCAGTCTGCCTAGCTCCACCCCCTTGCAGTCTGCCTAGCTCCACCCCCTTGCTTATACAGGAGTAACCTCAGTATGCCTCTGTTCAATATACAAATACAATCTGTGTTCAGTACGCAGATATAACCACACCCCACTGCTTAATATGTAAGGAGAGACCCGCCCTCTGCCTCAGCCTTCTATCAGCCTTTATTTTTTGTTTCATATTTGATATTTAATATTTCACATTTATGCTTAATTAAACAATTTTCCCATGCTGTCCTCTTCACAGGTCAGAAAACACTCCGAGACTTTTTGAGCTACCAGCACTGTAAGTCAGAATGACCTTTCCAATACAGAAATAAAACACTGTGTTAGTACAGCGCAAAAACAGCATGTTGGTTTGCAGGTGGAACGATAAGAAGGCCAGCATGCATTACGCAGTTTTCACCATGCCAGAGGCATCTCCCTGCCAGCTCTACCTCCTGAGGCGGAACACTGACCCCAACAGGTATGTCTCTCTCTTTCACTTTTACATTACATTAAATTACATTTGTTAGACGCTCTTATCCAGAGCGACTTACAAGGCTTCAGTTTCATACATAAAAATGCAAATTCACAGTTACACCGATACCAGCAATATCAGACATATGTACTTATACTACATCCTTTCTGATTGTATGTTTTTAAATAAGTAATTATTTCATCCATATGTAGTATATACACACATCCATGCTCAAGTACACATACAAGTATAAATATACTGAGTCTTCCCCTCTCCCCTCTTCCCCTCTCGTGTGCGTGCATGCGTGCGTGCATGTTTGTCTAACAGGGCTGTACCTAACGGCCTGCTGGCCCTGGACCTGGGCGGCGTTCCCAGCAGCGTTGATGCAGTCGCTCCGTGAGTGCTCTGTCTCTCCCCATCACTGCAAAATGCCCAGAGAAGAGCAACACGACTAGCCCGTGTGAAAGGACAGTTTTGTTTTTGACAGAACAATCAGCATTATTTCACACTGGGTAACCTGAGCCTGAAGTGCAGACTAATATAAAGTGGAAGTAAATAGCATATCTGACACTCTGAACAGCTCTGTTTCAGTGACTGTTGCGCTGCTTGGGTGGGGGTCTGAGGCAGTAGCATCCTCCAGAAATCAGTCAGTCAGTCACACATACGGCATCTTACCATCTTGTGTCTAAGAAATGCATGTCCCTCTAATGTAGACATAAAGAGATCAGATTTGTGTCTGTATGTTTGCCTGTGCGTGTGTGTTTAAATTTCTGTGTGTGTATGTGTGCATTCATTTATTAGTCGGTACAGCTGCCTGGATGCACGTTTCTACGACGATGAGACTCTGACTGTGGTGCTGCGAGAGACGGAGGAGGAAGAGAGCAGTGGGCGTGTTCTGGCCCAGCTGGCTATTGGTTCCGCCCTCAACTGCCAGGAGGAGTTCACCTGGGATCCTGCGCTCAGGTGCACCGTAGTGACCTCAGGCAGAGAGGGCGGGGCTGAGAGTGACCTCAGGCAGAGAGGGCGGGGGTTGTTGTTGGGGTTGTTATTCAGTAATCACCTTATTTAAAGGCTCTTTCTAAACCTGTATGTGCTCCCAGACTGGACCAGCAGAGCGGCGCCATCCCAGTCCAAAGCCTGGTTCTGGAGAACCAGTGGCGGATTCTGGAGAACATGAAGGCCCAGCATGTGGCGGTCAACGGTATCCGCAAAGTGGCCTGCGTGGTAAGAACCAGAACCAGAACCAAAATATTCCAGTCACGAACAGGAGCTGTGGACACCTTTTTCCACATTAACATAATCCCAGTAAAAGCCTTCCTGACTCATAATGGCATTGCCTCGTGCTATGAGACTGGAGCTGCTCAAAGATTCAGGTATCACAGATGTGACATGGCTATGCTGTTAGTAACGTTACTGAGCCAACGAAGGGCAGTGTCTTTTCCAGCTGAATCAGGACAGTCCTGCATACTCTCTGCTTCTTTTTTATGAATATGTATTTGGGTAAAATCACAAAGGACGTTTCACTTAACCTTATACTCTGGTTATGAAAAACTCATAAGATACTTGGGAAATCACCCAGAGCACCTCGTTATGTGCAGAGACATGCAAGACACCCTTAGCTGTATCAAACACTGTTGGTGTCTGTTTACTTCTTGCATGTCTCTGTATGTGCTTGTTTTAACTGTGTGTGTGTGTGTCCCACAGCTGAGCTGGAATCTTCGGCACGTGCGTGTGTTTGAAATGGATGTGGAGGATGAGGAGGACGAAGATCGGCCAGAGTCTCAGGACGTCAGCGCTGACCGGGACCACCTGGATGAGACCCTGGGCAGCCAGGGGGCGGGGCCGGAGGGGGAGGCGGAGCAGAGCGCCACAGCCGCTTCTGTGATGACCGAGGAGCCGGGGTCGAGTTCGGACACACTCTGACCCCAGGCTGACCCCACAGGGCTGAGTGGCTCTTTCTCTTCACTCTTATGCCACTGCTGATTCACACAGACAGAACTCTGCTTCTGGAACTCTGTATACACTCACACACACACACACACATTGTTGAGTACACACTCAAAATCACACACAGTGAACTCTCCCTCAGGAGGAGGGAAATGATTAAACGTTAAACCTGTGATCCCCTCTCTGTGTCTCTCCTGTCGTTGCTCTGGTTCTGTAGTCCTGTCATTGCTCTGGTCGCTGGTTTATGACCCAGCGGAAGCTTAGAGGACCCCTAATCTCTGTCTATGGCGTGTTGAGCACACTCCATACAAATGCAATTACACAATGCAAACAGCCATTATTAACACAGTCTATGACCTGCACAGATCAGCAGGTACACATAGTGTGTGCCTGGGTCTTATGCAGGTACAGACAGCTTGTGCCTGGGTCTTATGCAGGTACAGACAGCGTGTGCCTGGGTCTTATGCAGGTACAGACAGCGTGTGTCTGGGTCTTATGCAGGTACAGACAGTGTGTGCCTGGGTCTTATGCAGGTACAGACAGGGTGTGCCTGGGTCTTGTATGTTGTGCTTCTCTGCCGAGAATCAGTGCATGAAGCACATATGAGAGGGCTTATTTTAGTATGTCAACCTCATACAGACTGCAAATGCTTTTAATGCATGACTGGGTGATGGTCTGTTTAAATCTAACTGCCCTTTTTAATAGATCAGGGTTTTTGGGGGGAGGGGGTTATAGGTAAAAACCGGAACCGACAATTTGGAATTGCACCCACTTCATCAGCAGAGTCCACGGACTGAAATGAATGGTGCTTCAGGGCTGTGCTTGTTTGGGTCTGATTTTCTGTGAAACTCCACGATCACCTGGCACTGGCGTTGTCACGGCCACTTGGTAGGGATTCAGACTCGGATCAAAGCGTTGGTGACTGGGCAGAGAGGATGCTGAAGCACACAGCCAGGACTGATACTGCTGTGTCAGTCTTGATTGGATTTTTACAATCTTTTTATGTTATCAGACCATTGTTTGGTGTAAAATGCAATCTGAGTACAGTGTTGTGATTCACTCTAGTAGTGCATCAGGACTGGGTTGATTTTTTTCCGCACACTGTAAAGCTGCATTGTGCTGGACTTTCACTGACCTGGTTTACCAGAGAAAGAGCCTGTACCCAAAGCTATGGCTGCTTTCTTTAACCAGGAGGGCTAACTGAGAACACGCCCTCATTTACTTGAAAAAGTTAAACTTGGACAGTTTTACCACGACACTGAACAATGCAAATATAACATGCTTGTATTTCCAGTCTCACCAAATTAATTTGGATTTAGGTCCACTACTGAAAACACAGATCCTTAGACTGTTCACATGGCCTCTGTGATTCAGTCAGCTCCCAGCTCCGCCAGTGATTTGAGTTTACACCTGGGCCAAACCGTCAAGCCTATCCAGGGATTCCCGAGTGACTCACAGCTCTTGGTGGAAAAAGAAAAACCATAAACCACATACTTAATTATTATGAAAACTGCCAAAAGTAATGTGTATGCCTGTGTGGAAACACCTACTTCACTGAGCTATGGTTACTAGCCACAGCAGTTTTATTTTAAATTAAGGCAACCATTCCAAAAAAATATATATTTAATGGGACCAAGACACGTTTTATATTGACCTGTATGTTAAACACCCATAGTCTGTAAATTAGTCAACAGTTAATATAACTTTAACCAACACGTCTTAGGTAGTTAAATTGGTTGCCTCACTGTTCTGTAATTAATTGCCTGTTTTTCTTTCTTTGCTCTTCAGGTGGTGGAGCTGTTTAAACTCTAAATCTCATGTACAAGTTCTCTCATTGGTTGCTCAAAGGTGTTTGTGGACAGCTCGGTGTAGATCAACAGTCTTTAAGTCCTCTTAATACCCCCTTTAGTATCTTAAAATGCGAACCAAAGAAACTGGGACAGAGCTATGCACACGTCACACAAGTTTGATCTGCTCGACAGGACTTACACGCTCAACTTGGCAGAAATCACACTAAGAAAGGCACACAATAACAACGGGAAGGAAGGTGCCATGCTTGAGACAGACAGTCTGAGCTCTTAAAAGAGGTGGAGATTGTCCCGACCACAACTTAAAAACCTGTAAATGCATTCCACAGGCACCTCCATACTGCACCAACTTGAAAGGTTGTTGAGAAAAGACAGTGCCACACCTGTGGCCGGCACGCCCTTTCCAGCTGTCTCCCATGGCAAAGTGCTATAATGCAGAGAACAAATGGCGAGCAGACTCACCCCAGCTCTGTGTACATCCCCAGAAAAGCCACTCTGCTCACCAGTGTTTGCTTGTTTTTTGTCAGCATGTCAGAAAAGGCATACACAAAGAGGGGTACTTTGTTTCAAGGTTTAATTCCAGCCCATGCTCTTCAATTTATTGGCCTGATCATTCATTTGATTTGACATTTCAAGAACTAGTTATGAACTAATTTGTGGCTGCACTATAGCTGTACATGAACACGTTTTCCTGTGGTCTGATATACAAGTAAACCAGGGGGGTATTCCAAGTACATGGTTTAGTGACTAATCTGGATAAGTTAGGTCAGAGTAAGTGGTAAACCTAAAAGCTCCTGTTTCTCCTACCAAAGCAAAGCCATAAGGCTCTTCTTTTGGGAGGTTTACAACTTACTCTGACTTAGCTTCTGATTAGTTTCGTAACTAATCCAGATTAGTCACGAAACCACATACTTGGAATACCCCCCTGCAGGGGTGTATACACAACATTTTTAGAGAATTAATAATTAGTTGGAACCAAACCTAGTACATCTGAAAGTATTCCAAGAAGAGTCGTGCTCCTTTATATTAAATATGTTCCGCTGTTATCGAACAAATGACTGCTTCATTTCAGTTTGTACTGCAGTGTCATTGGTAATTTCTATAATAAAATAGATACATACCTAGTAAAATTCATTCAACCTCGAATGGGAATGTTTTATAACAATTTATACATTTAATTTAAAACGACTGAGATACAGGGGAAACGACCCGACAGTAAACCATTAACAACAGTACGTGTTTAATTACCTTACTTCGAACCCTCTGTCTTAGCACGAAGGTAACATGAGGTGATCAATAAGCAAGCTTAACTTGTTGAACGTTTCTGTCACTAGGAGGACGCGCGCCTGGCTTATATGTTACGTGCTCGTTGCCGCGGTTGTACGTACTGACGTTCCTTTTCCGTTGCTTATTGGCTTCGCTCATACTGGGTGACGGGGGACAGTAAAGATGGCGTCTACGGGATTTCTGTGGGTGATTACCCGGAGAAGATGACGACGTTGAGCTCATTAACTCCGTCTAACACCGAAGTGTCTTCAGTGTTCACTTAAAACAATTTTCCAGAAAGACAGCATCCAGAAACGACCTGTTGACAGAGAACGGAAAGCCGACAGTAGCAAATAATATATAAAGCAACCCATGGAGGATATCAACTCCAACATTAACGCAGACTTGGAGGTGCGGAAGCTGCAAGACTTGGTGAAGAAGCTAGAACAGCAGAATGAGCAGCTTCGAAGCCGGTCCACTCTCCTTGCCTCGGCCGGTAGTGTGTCAGGGAATGTCAGACCCCACAGCGCCGGATTTGACTCGCCCCTGTCGGTAGGAGCGGCCGCAGGGCTGGCCGGTTTTCCTGGGGTGGGGTTCGGAGGGACCAGGGGCTACGGAGGGGTTTTGGAAAACTCCCGTTGTGTGAGCCCTAGACGGTCATACCACGACAGCCCGGGGTATGGGAGGGTGTACGAGGGCGCAGCGGCGGCGGCCGTCGGCCCCACCGTCCCCTCTTACATTGCTGACATGGGGGATTACATCGAAGACGGAGAAATTTCAATTTTGGACGAGGTGGAAATCCTCGATCTGGAGGATATGGACTGTCTCAACGAAGAGGAGGACAGCTGGTGAGTTAGTTCGGGTGCGGAGAGATTACATCACTGGAAAAGTAGCTGGCAGGCTACTTTGGGTTGGGTTTTTTTTAGGATTGTTCTGTTGTAAGGGGTGTTCAATCATGGGAGAACGCCCCGCTTTGTCTCACGGCGTGACAGCTCGCTAAGATACAACGGCTACGCACAGCTGTTCTAGTCAGCTAGTGATAGCTAACTACAGAATGAGGAACGCACCCACAGGGAGTGTATTAGCAGTATGGTTCAGCTAGCTGTTCTACTCAGACAACGATTTAGATCCAAGTCAACAATAAACGAGGCACACTCAAATCAGCTACACTTTCCCTGTCGTGAAGGTTTTGGTCGTAATGTTAACATTAGTTTCAGATTTTTCGCGGCGGCTTGTTTGTCCTTGCTCTGGGGCAGTTTGTCCCCGAGTTGAGAAATACCAAGTTAGCTATCTACGCTGTTGCTAGGCTGACCAACGGTAACCAAGTTAGGAATGTCTGTGGTGTTTAGTCCCTCAGTAGCGACCAACAGCTGGTAGCTAGCCATATAACTTGGCTAATGACCGAATTGGCACACCCTCAGGTTGAATCTCTGCCATCATAGCGAACATGCCTTTGGGTTCATATGGAAACTAGCTTAATTTATCTGAGCAACAGTACAAGAAATACATGTGACATCGAGCAGGCGCTGTTTGGAACTGATTCCTCTGGCTGTCTGTAATACTAGTTTGCTAAACAGCTATCTTACTTAATAAGTTAGCAAAGTACACACAGTCTGTCGAATATTTTATTATACTGAAACGGGGGAATGATTTCCCTAAATAGTTAAGTTTGAGTAAAACCGAATTGGAAGCCATGGCCAGCCGTATAAATAGTACCATAGTTGTGCATTATGTCGCGGATAAGGCCGCCGCTGAAATTCGCCTTGTCTGGAGAAAGTCACTCGGCCACCTCAGAAAATGTCAGAAATACAACTTGCATGTTGCTGTTCAAATGTATTTATCTAATAGACTAATTGGCTACATTGATCATTTAGACCATCCCGTTTAGAGTACCAGCTGTTACTTGATAGTGGGTGAGGTGGTTTCAGTGCCGCATGATTCTGGCTAGTATAACCGCCTGTTTACCCCGCGTATGCCCGGGAGATACCGCTATCCATGGCTACCATCTCAGCCCAAAGCAACAGGGACTCACATTTAGCCGGAGCTATGCCCGCGGTGTTTCACCCAGTCAAACTACTAAGTACTAGAGCAATTGATCATTTGATTTCAGGTTCAGATTTCCTAAACAAATATTCCCAGCTTTAAACAGAAATTCTGTGTGTGTGTATTCTCGAATACAGTACTGGACAGACGCAGTGCATTCAGTCTCTTCATTAAGTTGTATCGTGTGGGAGTGCATGTTCTTTGGCTTCATTATTATGTGTTGTGATCATAATGGACTCTTTGTGTCTGTTGGTGGTAATTGTAGGGATGTGCTTTGTCTGTCGTTGTGGTGTGTGTATGATGCTGAGCTTGTGTTGTAGCCATGTGTGCATTTTAGCTGTGTGTGAACTTCATTAATGAGTGTTTGTACTGTATTGGGATGTGTGGTTTGTGTGTGTGTGCATATTGTGGCATATTTGTGTGTTGTGTGTACATGCTGTGCTTCAGTTATTGTGTGTGTTTGTGTATGTTGTGTTGTAGCTTTGTGTATGTGAGAAGTGTGTGCAGTGTATATGTTTGTTGCGGGTGTGGGTGTCTGTGGGTGTGCTGTGGCTATGTGTGTAATTTGTGTTTTTTGTGGCTTTGTGTATAGAGTGTGTAGTGCGTGTGTTGTGGCTATGTGTAAAGTGTGTGTAGTACATGTGTTGTGACTGTGTGTAAAGTGTGTGTGTTGTGTAGTGTGTGTATAGTGCATTTGTTGTGGCTTTGTGTAAAGTGTGTGTGTCGTGGCTGTGTGTAAAGTGTGTGCGTTTCTCGTGGCTGTGTGTAAAGTGTGTTTGTTTGTTGTGGCTGTGTGTAAAGTGTGTGCGTTTGTGGTGGCTGTGTGTAAAGTGTGTGCGTTTGTCGTGGCTGTGTGTAAAGTGTGTGTGTTTGTCGTGGCTGTGTGTAAAGTGTGTGTGTTTGTTGTGGCTGTGTGTAAAGTGTGTGCGTTTGTCGTGGCTGTGTGTAAAGTGTGTGTGTTTGTTGTGGCTGTGTGTAAAGTGTGTGCTGTGGCTCAGTGGTTTAGGTTGCTTTACAGGGATTTCCTGTGAAACTGATAATCCTGGAAACTGGAGAAGTTTGATCGGATTTGGGGTTCGGTGGTGGCTTGAGCCTCGTGGGGAAATCCGTGTGACGGCTGCAGGGCAGAGCTAGCATCCTCACAGTGCAGAGCTAGCATCCTCACAGTGCAGAGCTAGCATCCTCACAGTGCAGAGCTAGCATCCTCACAGTGCAGAGCTAGCGTCCTCACAGTGCAGAGCTAGCGTCCTCACAGTGCAGAGCTAGCGTCCTCACAGTGCAGAGCTAGCATCCTCACAGTGCAGAGCTAGCGTCCTCACAGTGCAGAGCTAGCATCCTCACAGTGCAGAGCTAGCGTCCTCACAGTGCAGAGCTAGCGTCCTCACAGTGCAGAGCTAGCGTCCTCACAGTGCAGAGCTAGCGTCCTCACAGTGCAGAGCTAGCATCCTCACAGTGCAGAGCTAGCGTCCTCACAGTGCAGAGCTAGCATCCTCACAGTGCAGAGCTAGTGTATATACACTCACTAAATACACATACACTACATACTATATCCACACACACTGCAGTCATACACTAATATTGTAAACACATATGTATACACACTGTATACATATTGTACATATAAACTATACTCTATATCCACATATACTCAAACCACATTTACAGTCATTGTACTGCTTTTACAGATCTGCTTTTACCCATAACGTTCTCACAAATGACCCTGCTAGCTGGAATGGCAGTCGCAGTGTTTGTGTGGTGTTTGCTACCTGCATGGGCCACTTGCCACTCTGCAATCTGACTGATAAACTGCTGAGTTGCTTGTAGCTCAACCATGTCAGCTCAAAGCATCTCAGAAATATCCATGGAGATTCATGTGTAAACACCTGACACACAGGTGTCTGGGATTCCTACAGCAGCAGAGATTAAAATATACCAGATGTTACCTTTTGGATCACCCATGGAACATTTCGCTGGCAATACTCACTGCCACATGGCTCAGACTGGACTGAGGGCAGCACAGGGGTAATGGAACATGACCGCTGCTGTATTTTGCTTTGTCTGAACCTCAGTGTAATCACTGTGCCTGGGTTTTGTGATTTTTGCTTTGGACTAACCCCACCATAAATGACGGGTTGGTTGGGGTTTTGGTCCTTGGGAGGTTTGGTTTCTGATCAGGGCAACCTGTGTGAGAGGCCAACTCCAACCCTGCCACAGGGTTTAGAGCAGCTCTGCTCTGTACCCCAGTGCTGTTTGTTTGAAGCAAAGCTTTTTATATAGCATACATTCCTCAGCTATATTAATCCATCTAAAACACTGCAGAGGTGGAGCTGCAGCTGGCTGTAGGCCAGAGGGGGCCAGGGGACAATTTATTAATACTGAGAGCCATGGGGCTGCCAGCTGGAGCTCAGAGAGTCCCTCTTACCAGCACTGACCAGAGACGGCCAATAGAGCGCCCCTCTTACCAGAGACGGCCAATAGAGCGCCCCTCTTACCAGAGACGGCCAATAGAGCGCCCCTCTTACCAGAGACGGCCAATAGAGCGCCCCTCTTACCAGAGACGGCCAATAGAGCGCCCCTCTTACCAGAGACGACCAATAGAGCGCCCCCCTTACCAGAGACGGCCAATAGAGCGCCCCTCTTATGGCCATGTGTCATGTAGACTATGGTCTCGTGTGGGTGTGTAGTGTGTAATAGTGTTGTTTGTGTATATGTTTCTGCAGGTTGTACGAAGCGAAGCTGAACAGCCCACTGCAGAAGGCAGTCAGCCCAATTGCTTGGTGCCGCCATGCACTGGACCATCCCAGCCCTGACATGGAGTCTGCCAAACGCTCTCTCATACACCGACTGGACCTCACCATGTCAGGTACTCAACGCCTCTCTCCTCTCCTCTTCTCCAAACGTAGGCACAGCCAGGGGGTGTGTTGGGAAATCAGTCTGTTTTAGACTCAAGTGTAGCAGGGATGGTTGTCCCTGGATTTTATTGTGGGATTAAGGCTTGGGTCATACAACACAGCACCCTGCTGGACCAGGCTAACCCTCTGTAGCATAGCATAACACCATACTGGAACAGGCTAGCATGTATAGCATAGCACCATGCTGGAACAGGCTAGCCTCTGTAGCATAGCATAGTGCTACAGAGGACGGTGCTGAGGAGTTTTGTGTGGCCAAATATCAAACCAGCTGTTCCTGTCAGGCTGGCAGGAGTGATGTCACAATGGAGTGATGCCACCCCCCTTTGCAGTGTGGGGCAGCAGAGTGAGCACTGCCCTAGCTGGGCCTCCTCTCAGGCCCCTAGAGACGCTCCTCTGACTCACACCGTCAGGAAGAGCAGCGTTAAATACTACACACACACACACTCACACTCTCTCTCACACACACACACACACACACACACACACACACACACACACATCATACACATATTCCAACCCACACTCACTCACCCACACAAACCCACACACACAATAGAGTTTACATTTGTTACCTTTTGATAGTGCTGGTTTATCAGGTCCAGCTCATTCGGAGGTCAGTGTTGTTTTTACCCATGTGACAGGCTCCATGCAGTAAAGGGGTGGGACCTGGCCCAAGCCCCACCCCATCCAGCACAGCACACAGGGCTGTAAAAAGGGTTATAAAACACTTAGGACTGTCTATGGCCAGCCCCACCTCCACTCCTTTCTGTAGTGAAGAGGAGAGAAAAGTCAACCTTTTCCATTTTACTTCAGCCCTACTCATATTTTTTTAAAAGAAATCCCACAAGAAATACAGTCGACATGACCCCCATGGTCCTCCATATAGGTACAGCCATTGCATTACATGCCACCCTTCCCGCAGAGCTGGGTGGAGGGGAGCCCAAACACCCCCCCCCCCCAGGCCCTGCTGTGAGTCAACTCGCAGCAGTGACTGATCAGTGATGTCACCGTGTGAAAGTGACAGTGATGTCATTTCTTCCCACTCATGTGGTGATGTCATATCCTGTGTTCAGACTGTAATGATGGCTCAGGTGAAGCTCAAACTAAGCAGGTGGACCACAGGTGTGTTGATAACTAGCACAGACTGCAGGTTACACCTCAGACAGAGTGCCCTTTTCCCTATATCTCAGAATACACCTATAAGACCTAGTAATACATATCAGTATAGCAACTATGCTATTCAGTGCTGAAGTTTAGCTGGATTTTAGCTATGCTAAGATGTGCCATACCCATATTAAACCAAGCGGAAGCTTTGGTATCATTTGCTAAAATGTGTCATGGCCCATTGGGCCTGTATGTGTTTTCACATGCTGCAGTGCATTCTGGGATTGTGTGGGCTGTTGTTGTGAGCGTTGCTGTCTGGTTCAGCAGTATGTTGGAGAGTGCTGAACAGGACTTTAATAGCCAAGAGCATTTCACATGAAAACCCATGAACAAGAGCCCTTCTGTTGAGTAAGAATGTGATGCGTACAAGGCAAAAGCTCAAAGCAAACATGCTGTATCCGACATGCTCTGTGTCTGTGTGCCCATCCCAAACTCTGAACCCCAAGGAGGGGCAGCTTCCATGGGGTTTACAGCTACAAAAGAACCTCTGTATGATGCCAGAGGTTGCAGGTTTGATTCCCCGGTGGGCCTCTGCCCTTGTGCTCTTCAGGTGCTGGCTATATAGGCAGTATGTGATCGGTGGTATGTCTGCAGTGTGGAAAGCAGTGAGTGCTCGTCCCATCACAGGGTCACAGCTGCCTGACTGGCAGGAGAAGGGTGCGACGACAGGCTGAACACCTCAGCTTCTTTCAGGCAGGAAAATGGGTACAGTAAGCTTTGTGAGTCTCTCTGGATAAGGTCCCCTAAATGGCTCAATGTGAATGTAGAGTGTGAGTGTGATTGGGCAAGTGGCGTGTACCCGTGGAAACGCTGCGGGCAAGAAGGGCGTGACCCTGAGGCTTATGTAAGCAGGTGCTGTGTATACAGCGTGCGAGTGCTGTAGGGAGAGTGGACAGACAGGCCTGCTGTCTGAAGCTACGCAGCCATCAGTCACAGAGGCAGGCCTTCCTCTACCACTGCTGCTGTTCTGAGCTCCATTTACCCACGAAACCTACACCACTACTATACCACTGCCACAACACCCAGCCCCTACTACTCCACTGCTATACCACTGCCACAACACCCAGCCCCACTTCTCCACTGCTATACCACTGTCACAACACCCAGCCCCTACTACTCCACTGCTACAACACCCAGCCCCTACTACTCCACTGCTACAACACCCAGCCCCTACTACTCCACTGCTACAACACTCAGCCCCTACTACTCCACTGCTATACCACTGCTACAACACCCAGCCCCACTTCTCCACTGCTATACCACTGTCACAACACCCAGCCCCACTTCTCCACTGCTATACCACTGTCACAACACCCAGCCCCTACTACTCCACTGCTATACCACTGCCACAACACCCAGCCCCTACTACTCCACTGCTATACCACTGCTACAACACCCAGCCCCACTTCTCCACTGCTATACCACTGCTACAACACCCAGCCCCACTTCTCCACTGCTATACCACTGTCACAACACCCAGCCCCACTACTCCACTGCTATACCACTGCCACAACACCCAGCCCCACTTCTCCACTGCTATACCACTGCCACAACACCCAGCCCCACTTCTCCACTGCTATACCACTGCCACAACACCCAGCCCCACTTCTCCACTGCTATACCACTGCCACAACACCCAGCCCCACTTCTCCACTGCTATACCACTGCTACAACACCCAGCCCCACTTCTCCCCTGCTATACCACTGCTACAACACCCAGCCCCACTTCTCCACTGCTATACCACTGTCACAACACCCAGCCCCACTACTCCACTGCTATACCACTGCTACAACACCCAGCCCCTACTACTCCACTACTGTACCCCTACTACAGCACCCAGTCCCTCCTACACTGCTACTACTCTACCCACTGATTAACACACTGCTACTAAACAGTCCAGCTGCTACCAGACTACTGCTACAAACCTACCATGCCACCCATCTCCTGCTACACCACTACTACACGACCCACCCCTCACTACATTTCTATTATACCACCACTAAACTATTCAACCACTACTACACTCCTACTATATGCCCCCACTACCATACCACTAGTACTCCACCCACCTCTTATTACACTGCCACTACACCCAAATTATACCATCCAGCTCCTACTACACTGCTTCTACACTCCTAATACACCACTCAGCTACTCCTACTCTGCAAATGCTACTGAATAAATGCTGAGCTTCCCTGTAGGGTGACGGTCAGGTATAGAACTTGACTGGCTCTATTGAATCTGCATGGCCGTTCCAATGTGCTCAGAAATGTGAGCTATGCAGGGCGCCATGGAGACCAGCATCTGTCTGGCACATAACCTCCAATCTTAACGAAGACACACCTCACACGTGGCGCCATGGCAATAGGCTTTGAGAGGGAAAGCAGGGAGGGAGCATGTTGTTGGTGTGCTGTTGACGTGTCGGGGCTTTTCCCTTTCACCTGAGGACCTGCAGGTCTGGACAATTTCTGCCATCCTCAACATTGTCACAATCACTCTACAAGCTGTAACTAGCCTGCTGTTTCAACACTGTGTATAACTAGCCTGTGGCTAACTAACCTGCTGCTACAACACTATTTATAACTAGCCTGTGACTAGCTAGCCTGCTGCTTCAGCACTGTGTATAACTAGCCTGTGGCTAACTAGCCTACTGTCTCTGCACTGTATCTGTGAATGCACACACATGTATATATGGCTATGTTTAAACCTGTTAATAATTCTGCTTACAGTGAAAAAAGATCACCCCCCCCCCCCCCCCCCCGACTGTGAAATTAAGCATGTCACTTCAGTATCACACCACTGGTTTCCTCCGTGGCTAGGCCACTGATGATGATGTTACTCATGCGTGCCTTGACATTCCTGGCAAAGGAAATAAATGAAAAATTAGCTAGTGCAGTGATACCCTTGGCAAAGGTAACTTAACATGAGGATGTTGGCTGCCTGCCAAAAAAAAAAAAAAAAATCAAATGTTTGTGTAAGTTGCTTCCTGAGCTTTGGAATCAGTTCCACATACAAATTTGGGACTCACTGGGGGTGGGGTTCACTGAATGCCTCCATCCCCGTTTGCTTCAGAGAACTTCAGGCAGCAGTCAGTACAACGTTACAAACCAGACTGCTCTGTGAAATCAGATTCTAAACACTGACAGTGTTTAAGTGCTTGCCATGGAGCGTAGCTGTCCTACCTGAGGGAAGGTGTTTTGTGGAAAGATTGGGTTTGGGTGGCTCCACCTACAATCCACCCATGCTCCTCCTGCATTCCCCTACCAGCACAGCTAAAGCACAGCACAACACAGCTAAAGCACAGCACAACACAGCTCAAGCACAGCACAACACAGCTAAAGCACAGCACAACACAGCTAAAGCACAGCACAGCACAGCTAAAGCACAGCTAAAGCACAGCACAGCACAACACAGCTAAAGCACAGCACAGCTAAAGCACTAGTTCAGTATGAACCCAGATGACTCAATACAGTGCAATACAAACGGAAAGTTGGTGCCTGCCCCAAAACCACCAAATGTGCCTTACACTGTGCGCGTGTGTGTGTGTGTGTGTGTGTGTGAGTGTGAGTGAGAGAGAATCCTCCCGCGCTATTAGAAGCTGCTCCCCTGATCCCCTACAGAAGTACTGCTCTCAGGCTAATAGTTTCCCTGCTGGCACTCTCAGCTCTGGGGTGTTCTAATTTAAGGTCACAGCCTCAGTGGCATGAAGTGTGCTACCTGCTTCCCATGGTGCACTGGTTCATAATTCTGTGGCATTATTATCAATTCCCATGTTGTAATTATCTCTGGCTTTGTAGTCTTGCTTTCCTTCCCATGGTGCACTGGTCTGTAGTTTCATTCTCCTTCCCATGATACACTTATGTAGTTTCATTGACTAGAGGAGAGGTGTGCTGCTTTGTTTAGTCCTCCAGCTGGGCTGCTTCTCAGACTCGCATGGCGGCGCTGTGGAATAAAGTCTCACTAGATAGTCCTGTAGGAGCTGCTGGAGGTTCAGCTTGGTTAGAGGAGCTTTTGGTGCCGTCTTACAATACAAAACACTACAATACCACTTAATGAATTTTCAAAATACACATCAATGGAGTCTGAACAGAAGGGAAACAGAACTATTGATGTAAACACAGTGCTGAGTTACACACACAGACAAGCACACTCAGCTGCGTCTACCTCAGGGATCAGAGGTCAGCCCCCATAATGCACCTGGAAGGATGGGTTGACATTTAGGTGAGTAGCTGCATACAGACTCACACAAATGCACACCCACATGCACACTCACACACACACGCACACACACACACACACACATGCATGCACACTCGCATGCACGCACGCACGCACACACCACACACACTCATACTAACTCTCACACACACAAACATGCGCATAAATCCACACAAATACATTCATCCTGTCCCTGAGTTACGTTAGTGGCTGGATGAGGCCTAACTGTGTTGTGAAAGTGCTAACTGCGGTGTGGGGCTCTGAGCTTGTCATCCTAAATGGCAGCTTCTATAAATAAGAGGATATGAAGGTGCCACATTCCTCAGTAGTCAGGACTAGCAGCCTCCCATGGAGAACGGAAACACTCCACCTGACCTGAGTGTGTGTGTGATCGTCTGTGTGTGTGTCTGTGTTTTTCACTGCATTCCTCAGCTGTTAGTCTCTGAGGAAGTAAATGGAGTGGACATGTTTATTTCCTAAATAATTGAGGAGAACAGAGAGCTTGCAGAGAGGGAGATGGAGTGAGATTATCTGAGTGTAGTTCTGTAGGGCAGCATGATCACTGTTTCTGTAAGCCTGGACTATCACTCTGACCTGCACTACTTTCACCAGGCTTACAGCAGAGAGGTATAAACCTGGCACTATCACTCTGAACTGCACTGCTTTCACCAGGCTTACAGCAGAGAGGTATAAACCTGGCACTATCACTCTGAACTGCACTGCTTTCACCAGGCTTACAGCAGAGAGGTATAAACCTGGCACTATCACTCTGAACTGCACTGCTTTCACCAGGCTTACAGCAGAGAGGTATAAACCTGGCACTATCACTCTGAACTGCACTGCTTTCACCAGGCTTACAGCAGAGAGGTATAAACCTGGCACTATCACTCTGAACTGCACCGCTTTCACCAGGCAGAGAGGTATAAACCTGGCACTATCACTCTGAACTGCACTGCTTTCACCAGGCTTACAGCAGAGAGGTATAAACCTGGCACTATCACTCTGAACTGCACCGCTTTCACCAGGCTTACAGCAGAGAGGTGTAAACCTGGCACTATCACTCTGAACTGCACCGCTTTCACCAGGCTTACAGCAGAGAGGTATAAACCTGGCGCTATCACTCTGAACTGCACTGCTTTCACCAGGCTTACAGCAGAGAGGTATAAACCTGGCACTATCACTCTGAACTGCACTGCTTTCACCAGGCTTACAGCAGAGAGGTATAAACCTGGCACTATCACTCTGAACTGCACTGCTTTCACCAGGCTTACAGCAGAGAGGTATAAACCTGGCACTATCACTCTGACCTGCACTGCTTTCACCAGGCTTACAGCAGAGAGGTATAAACCTGGCACTATCACTCTGAACTGCACTGCTTTCACCAGGCTTACAGCAGAGAGGTATAAACCTGGCACTACTGCTCTGAACTGCACTGCTTTCACCAGGCTTACAGCAGAGAGGTATAAACCTGGCACTATCACTCTGAACTGCGCTGCTTTCACCAGGCTTACAGCAGAGAGGTATAAACCTGGCACTATCACTCTGAACTGCGCTGCTTTCACCAGGCAGAGAGGTACAAACCTGGCACTATCGCTCTGAACTGCACTCTGAACTCTGTGTGTGCGTGTGTGTGTGGGGCGTATAGATCTCCAGTGCTTGTGGGTCATATTACCCAGAGTCCTCCACGCAGAGTGCTGATGTCACCTCAGAGCACTGAGCTCATTGGCAGTGAATGAGCACATTGTTAACCCCCCCCCCCCTTTGGATAAAGGCCTCTTTCTCAGACCCGTTGGCTGTGGAAGTGTCTGAGAGACGCCGCAGTGAATATTCTCTTCTCTAAAACGGCATGAGCTTACAGGGCCACATGCCACCTCCCTACCACACAGCTGTGTGCAGCGCGTTCAGCACTCAGTCACTGAGTCTCTTACACACTCTGGATCTGTCTGTCTCTCTACACCCAGTCGGTCTCTTTGCCTCTCTCTCCATCTCGGATTTAAATGTGCTTTTTCAGCATGACCTCTCTTTGGCATAGCATTACCTAGAACATTAGGGATTGGCTGTATTAAGCTGTCGTTTTCATAAATTGCAAATTTACAAACAACACAGAAAATATCTACTACTTTACATCTCTCTATCCGTGTTTCTCTGTGCGTATGTATTTCTTTCTCCCATGCAGATTTTGTTGAATGTCATCACCACACAGTGTCGTAGCACCAAGGCATTATTTTGCATAAAATGCAAATCAGCAGCATACAGACAATATCAGCTGTAACAATATCACTCTTTGAGTGCCATCATTTGTTATTGGTGAATGTTTAAAAGTTAAAGTTTAAAAGATACTTGCTTATCTCCTCACCTGTCTATTAACTCAAAAACAAAATGTTTTTCATGTCAAATTTCATTTTATTTGGTGTTTCTCTAAGCTTAGTCAGTGTGTCTCTGATCTGATGGTGTTTAGTGTTGATCTGTCGTCATTGGTGGGTGTGTCTCTAATCTTACGGTGCTCTGTGTGTTCTCTGCAGCGCTCAAGCGGAGGAGTTTGTACGGCAGTAATTACAGTCCCAGCACAGGCAACAGCCCCTACAGCAGCGGCTTCAACTCGCCCTCCTCCACTCCGGCCAGAGTGCCCATCATCAAGCAGCTTGTGCTACCTGGCAGTGCAGGTAGCCTCACCTCACTTCTACACCTGTGCTCACCTGAACACCAACACTCACCTGTGCTCACCTGAACACCCATCACTCACCTGAACACCAACACTCCCCTGCGCTCACTTGAATACCCATCACTCACCCAAATACCAACACTCACCTGTGCTCACCTGAACACCAACACTCACCTGTGCTCACCTGAACCCAGGGTCCCAGCGCAGCTCGGTGGAGAGGAACCCCCCAGCGGTCAGCCCCCAGTCCTCAGTGGATAGTGAGCTGAGCACCTCAGAGATGGACGAGGACTCTGTGGGCTCCTCCACAACCTACAAACTCAACGACGTCACTGACGTGCAGATCCTGGCCCGCATGCAGGAGGAGAGTGAGTGAGAAACCCCGCCCCCTGAACGCTGCCCTCTGAAACTCCGCCCCCTGAACTCTGCCCATTGAAACCCCCGCCCCCTAAACATGGCACCCTTTAGAGTCTAACTCAGGGGTGCCTAACCCCAGGTCTGAGGGGCCAGTGCTTGTGCTGGATTTTGTAGTTTCCTTCCAAACAGCAGAAGATTTAGACACTGGTAACAAGGACTATTTAGCCAATCACTGACTTATGCACCAAACCTCAGCATATACACAGGCCCTCTTGGACTGGATTGGGCCATTCCTAACCCTAACCCTGGTTTAGCCTTTAGCTTTCGGAGTGGGGAGTGAGCAGCTATTGTACATGACTCAGCTGCTGGGGATGCTGGTTTTAGAATAAGGGCTACAGTCACAGGTGATTTGAATATGCAAGTCAACAAGGCCTTTAGGCTTCATCTCCATGGAAATCTGAGTCATCCCAGAAGAGATGCCCTGTCCCAGAGCAAGAGAAAGACCAGGTGTTCATTTCCTTTTCTGTCTGTGATTGATTGCTTTTGCCATTGTTTTAGTAAGTCTCTGGAACCAGACTTCTCTGGTCTGAATCATTATCCTTTTGTTCATTCTGTGATTGGTTGCTTTTATTGGGGTCATAGTCATTATTTTCTGTCTGTAGTTGACTGCTATAGTGTGGTCCATTATTTTCTATGTGTGGTTGACTTCTCTGTTCTAGTTTATTCACTTCTCCATTTGTTGTCTCTGGTGTTCACCTGGTCCAGTCATAAACAGGAACAGGAATCTACTGGCAGGTAACCAGGAGTGCCATTTAACCACAATAGTTTGTAATAGAGTGTATTGGGGTAGTTTTCCTTTAAAGTTAGTTTTAATGTGGTTTCAGGTACAACCAGACAGTACCATTTTCCACAGATCCACAGTGTACCACATGTGATTGGTAGGCCTGTGTGTTATGGTGAAATGTTCCTCCGTGATTGGCTGGCCTGTGTTTTAGGGTGTAATGTCCCACTCTGTGATTGGCAGGCTTACGGCAGGACTATGCTGCCTCAGCATCTCGGCGCAGTTCAGGGTCGTCCTGCCACTCTCTGCGTCGCGGTGCCTTCAGCGACCAAGAGCTGGACGCTCACAGCCTGGAGGATGAGGAGGACGGCCTGCACCCCGCCTTCCACCCGCCAATCAGCCGCTTCAGCCCCTCCCCCCGCCCATCCCCCCGCCCTTCGCCCCGCCACTCACCACGCTCACGCTCACCAGCCCGTACGCTGGAGTACAGCCGAGCCTCCCCCCCTCAGCCAATCATCAGCCGGCTCCAGCAGCCCCGCCTCTCCTTGCAGGGCCATGCCCCTGACCTGCACACAAATGCTGTCAAGAACGAGGGTAACTAAAATCAGCTGTTTTACTCCACCACTTCACTATTCTTCCTGCTGAAAAACCTTCATCCTCTTACACTGTACTCGTAAAAGTAGTCATTTTTCTCTGTTCAATTCTATTATTTTTTATTTGTATCATCAAGAAAAGTTACATTTATAAAACGAGAAATACACTCTCTCTTTCCCTCCCTCCCTCCCTCCCTCCTTCCCTGTCCCTCTCCTTAGAAAAGCTGAGGCGTAGTCTGCCGAACCTGTCTCGCTCTGCAGTGGTCCAGGCCGCAGAGCCAGTGAAGAACAGCAGGAGCTGCGATTCAAACCTGCAAGTGCCAAATGGCTCACCCCGCCACCAGCCACAGTCAGCCAGTGAGTACTGCTACCGTCCACTAGCCACGCCCATACCACACCAGACTAGCATGATAGCCACGCCCAAACCACACCCAAAAGATGCCAGAATCAAGCACCAACCACACCCATACATCACGCATGCCCCCATCATGACCTATTATCACACCCTAACCACACCCCAATACCCCACCCACATCCTTACTACACCCCAATACCACAACCACACCCTAACCACAACCCAATACCCCACCCACATCCTTACTACACCCCAATACCACAACCACACCCTAACCACAACCCAATACCCCACCCCCATCCTTACTACACCCCAATACCACACCCCAATACCCCACCCACATCCTTACTACACCCCAACCCAATACCCCACCCACATCCTTACTACACTGCAATACCACAACCACACCCTAACCACAACCCAATACCCCACCCACATCCTTACTACACCCCAATACCACAACCACACCCTAACCACAACCCAATACCTCACCCCCATCCTTACTACACCCCAATACCACACCCCAATACCCCACCCACATCCTTACTACACCCCAACCACAACCCAATACCCCACCCACATCCTAACTACACCCCAACCACACCCAATACTGCAGCCACACCCTAAGCATTCCCCATCAGCCATGACCCAGGGGCCTACTGTGCCATCCTCTCCCTGAGCACACTGTCATCCTGTACCCCCTGCCCTGCCCCTGGCAGAGGTGTCTGACATCTCAGGCAGAAGCAGCCAGTCACAGAGCGCTTCTCATACTGTGTGTTTTTGTCTTGCTGAACAGCTTGTGAACGTGAGTACAAAGTCTCTATCTTTCTGTCTGTCTGTCTGTCCCTTTGCTCTGGGATCACAGCTTCACTCTGAGCTTAGTCATCCCCAGCCCTCACCTCTAAAGCAGCACCTCCATTTACATTTCTGCAGGTGAGATCAGACTCAGATTTAGGTAAAGACTTCATATGGCACAGGTTTTAGCCCAGTTGTGCCAGTACTGACTATAGTCTGAGGCCCATATTGGTATGGGGGAATATGTTTTTGAAAAAAATTAAGTGTAGGCTTGATCAGCTATACATTCGTATACCTACCAGTCAGATAGAGACACAGGTACAGGTTTACTCTGGTAAAAACAGATTCAGATTTGTTGAGTTATAGACATGGGTACAGGGTTTCCCAAGTATAGAAACAGGCGTCAGTTTAAGAATAGGTCAAGCTAAACTTGGCTCCTGGGACAGAGCTGGGTATATCCAGTGCATGGCTTCCTCACCCCTGGCAGTGGACAGCAGTGTGCGTGCGTGCGCGCGAGTGTGTGCGTGTGTGCGTGCGGGGCCTGTCGGCTGGTTGGTTGGGTGGCTTTCACTCCTGGTTCCTGGCTGTTTTGGGATTGCGTGCGTGCGTTTGGGGGCTGTCGGTGGGTGGCTTTGACTCCTGGTTCCTGGCTGCTTTGGGATCTTTAAACTCTTGGCTGGGAATGCGTCTCTCTCTCCAGCACCCTGTAGCGCCCCCTGTAGTCTGCACTCTTCCATTTCTCTCCCTCTCTCCTCTCCTCTGCGGTATTGGCCGCACTCTCCCTTCCTCCTTTAACGTGTCCCTTGTGTCCCTGCAGCCACGCCCCACAGGTACACAAACGCTGCTCGCTCATCCCCGAAAACCAAACAGCAGCTCCAAAGCCCTTCTTCCTTACGAGGTAACCACTTGCCAGCCAATCAGGGGTCAGAGGAGAGCCTATAGGGGTGGGGTGTAACAGCCTGCCAGCCAATCGGGTCAGAGGAGAGCCTATAGGGGTGGAGTGTAACAGCCTGCCAGCCAATCGGGTCAGAGGAGAGCCTATAGGGGTGGGGTGTAACAGCCTGCCAGCCAATCGGGTCAGAGGAGAGCCTATAGGGGTGGGGTGTAACAGCCTGCCAGCCAATCATGGGTCAGAGGAGAGCCTATAGGGGTTGGGTGTAACAGCCTGCCAGCCAATCAGGGATCAGAGGAGAGCCTATAGAGGTGGGGTGTAACAGCCTACAAGCCAATCAGGGGACAACAGAGAGATTTTGAGCAGGGCCAACGCTCTGTCTCAGCAGAGCCCCTCACTGAGATTGGACACATAGGCCTGCTGATCCTGTGTCTGGGTGATAGGTATGGACTTGGGGGTGTGGTCAGGAGCTTTCTGACCAATTCCTGCAGTTCCTGTGACAGGAACCAATGGCTGACTATCAGTCCTGCTCACCAGACCTTACTTATTAAAAAGGTATGTGTGTATGTGTGTGTACTTCTGTGGAAAAAAGTAAGGGAGGTAGGACAACAGCAGCTGCCATATGACAGTATAAGCAAGGGTGTGTGTGTGTGTGTGTGTGTGTGTGTGTGTGTGTCTGAAGCATAGGGATGTTCTCCTGTTCTGACTGTGGTCAGTCACTGCCTCAGTGTTGTGCTCTTACAGGATCCATGAAGGAGAGACGCCCCTTCTCCTCCCAGCACTGATGCCTCTCTCTCCCCCTCTCTTCCTCTCTCCAGTCCCCTCTCCCAGTAAGCTGAGAGCTCCAGCCACTCCTTCCCCATTGGCTCTACGACAGCCAGTAAAGGCCCTATCTGCCACTGGCTCCGCCTCCTCTGGCCTGCCCACTGCAGCCAGTGGCACAGCCACGCCCCCTCGCTCCCTGGGCCCCACCCGCAGCGGCTTGCCCCGCCCCAGTGTTTCAGCAGGGGGCGGCCTACCTGTGCCACGCAGCAAACTGGCACAGCCGGTGCGCAGGTATGCGCTGCACTTATACACTGAAACACTGCACTGCCAGTACAAACAAATACACTGCAGTTACACACTGTACTAACACTGCAATGACACACCACCACTACGCACTGATACACTGTACTTACTACACTAACACACCGCTGCCACGCACTGATACACTGCACTAACACACTGCCACTACGCACTGATACACTGTACTAACACACTGCCACTACGCACTGATACACTGTACTTACCCACTGTGGCCCTCAAGAACTGGAGAGATGCACCCCCTGGTTTTGCTATCTGAATTAAGTGTTGGTAAAATAGTGTTTTCTCCTCACAGGTCGTTACCAGCACCGCGGTCATACAGTGGGATGAAGGACGACAGCTGGAGGGAGGGGTGCTACTGAGGGGGCAAGGCAAGGGGCGGAGTCTCAGCAGAGACAGGCAGAGATTTAACCTCACGGCACTTTATGAAACAATGACGTTTTTTCTTCCTCAAAGAGAGAGAGAACATCTAAAATAAAATCAGAACGTTTTTTTCATGCAATTGACTGTTTCATTGAGGTCTCTCTCCATGGGGGTCGGGGGCCCCATATCCAGCACTCCACATGAGAAGGGCCCTGAGACTCATGCCATCCGATGCCAAAGAACTCAGCTGAGCCCACGGCCTGACCCGACACCGCACACCCGCCCGGTCACTGGCACAATCCATCTGCACAGAGCCCAGAAACATCTCGCTGAGGGAAAGGGGGTTGACTTTGATTGGATGCAAGCTCTCCTGTTGGGCTGTGATTGGACAAGAGCTACCCCCCACCCCCCTCTGAATCTATGCACCTCGTCTCCACGCACCAGAAAGTCCCAACGCACAGAGTGCGTGAAGAGGTGCTGTACCTGTGTGCATACCTGAATCTGCAGCACAGGTGTGTGCATGTGTGCATACCTGAGTGAGCTGCAGTGGACCTCCTCCAAACCTCCCATTCCATGCCTGTGAAGTGCCTGAGTTGATCAAACAAATCATTTTTATTCCCAAATCTCCCCCTTTCTCCCTCCCCCTCGCACTAAGACATTACTCGCTACAACATAAAGACACAGACAGCCCAACCCTACACCCTAAACGGGGGCACTGTCCTCTGCCTATCTCACACACCTGGACCTCACACCTCTTCCCTGCCCTGAGCTTCTGGGAAAGGCTGGAGAATGGTTGGAGAACGGTTGTCTGAGGGTTGTAGGCTCTCTGCGCTCGTACATGGAGGTTGTGTTTCCCAGACCATCCCTTCATTTGGCCCCTATCCCCCTCCCCGCTTTTCGGTACCTCATGTGTGCTTGTGCCCCCCCCCAAAGCGGTCTGCACTGTGCAGGCTCTTCAGACCGGAGCGAATGCTCATCCAGCACCTGCGAACGAAATCAAACAAAAAATCTGCATTCAGAATTTTTCAGCAGATGAGCTGAAAAGAGGTTCTTTTAATTTGTAAATGTATTTATTTGAATTTATTTAATATTCTTTGCAGAACATATATACATGTATACATAACACAGTATTAATTTTCATTGATTATAATCGTTTTGTTTGTTTCAAAACCATTTAAAACATCAGGAACCTTCATTTCAAAAAGATTTTTCCAAAGCTCCACCCCCCCCCCCCCCCCCCCCCCCCCCCCCCACCCCACCCCACCCCAGTACTGTTTGGCCTCTTCATGTTATGTATGTTGGTGTGATCTGGCTCTGTGTGAGTGTGTGTGTGTGTGTCTTTTTGAAGCCCTGTAGAATCACACACACTGCACTGCTGGATAAGACCATTGCCGTGTTTTTTGTCTTTCATCAGTTGGTCAGCTCTGTATGTTTGACAGGGCCGTGACGCCTGTCTGCAGATGATGATGTTATGATGAAAGCTGAACAGGAAGAAAACAGAGTAAATGATCTTACAGGGTAAATTTGGCAGGGAGAGCCCAGTGAGTGACTCTGTGCAGGTGCGTTTGGCGCTACTGTGCTGTGCCTAGGTGTGTTAACCTGCTATGGCGAATGTGACAGACACACTGTCACCTGGAATGGCCCCCCTTCAGCAGGTATGAAAGGTGTTACAGTGGTTGCCCTGGTGATCTCCCGCAGGCTGAGCGACCTGCCCAAACCGCTCCCAGCTCAGAGCACAGAGGTGTGCTGGGTCATGTGACCAAAGTAGGACAGGGCGATCACCTGAATAACCTACATGCTCACATGTAAACAACGCCACGGCCCTGCCCGTCAGCACACAGGGACAGTTCAGTGGGAACAGAATGTCCAGGGCAGTCCTGTTGCCTGAGCAGCAGGGAGGCATGTGCATGTATGCATCACAGGAAGTTCCTGTATTTCTGCATCCCTTTAGCGGAGCTGCTAACAGGAGAGTGAGAGGCCAAATGCTCTGGAGCCTTGGAGCACAGAGGTGGAGTGCGCCATTTTACAGGCCCTGTTCCATCCACAGGTGCCACAAACTCCCCATAGAAATGAGTGCCTATGAGTTAACTAGTGCTGCAGTGACTTTTCTGTTTGAATGTGATATTCGGTTTCCTTTTTTTCGTGCCATTGACTAATTTGCCAATTTTATTAGTGTAAGCTGTCTGATCTGATTGCTCAAGATTTTATTTTCATTTTTGCTTTTTTTTTTTGTTTTTGCTTGTTTTGTCATTGCATATAAAAAACATTTATGATTGCTCTGGGAAGGTATGTTGACTACGCACCTTGATATTTAAACAGTAACTGCTCCACCCATAAGGAAAACATATTTATTGCGCTGAGGCGAAGCTGAGGTTTCAGTTTGGCGGTAGGCTTGAGGCAAACACCGCCAAGCCATTTTTGTGATGTTTTGTTTACAAACTTTTATATCCACACCAACATGACTTTCAGTTTCTGCTTGTAAATTCACATTTCAAATAAAAACTAAGAAACTGCCTCTGACTTTGATGTGCAAATGCTTGTCTCTCCTCACTGGTTTGTTTTCCAGTTTCTTTGCATGTTTTGTCTGTCTGAACACATGGAAAAACCTCCTGCATAAGTGATAGATTGAGTTTACGTCACAACATTGACTGCAGAGAAGTCAACATTTTCCACAACTGTTTCCAGGGGCATCGTAAGTTACGGAGTAACATGACAGTCTAACGGAAAACGGGCTCCGAGTCTCATTCCTTTGCAGCACATCCGCGCTTCATAGAGCTATAGCACCATCTGCTGTTTTTAAACTGTAACGACGGTCATGACTTGCACTTTTTGTAAAAAAAAGCTGAGTACTGTCGTTCATTTTTTTTTCCTCGAATGATGTAGTACCTGAAACCAAAACAGAATGAAAGTTATGGTTATGGTGATAATCATCTATGCATGCACATAAGTAGTTTTTCCCAGTTCAGATGTTATTTCTGTATTTGTGCTGTATCTGGCAGAGTTTGCTTGGGGTCCACTGTATATCCGAACCCCAAATGGCTAAATCTTGCTGTCTAGCCTTGTTACGATCAAATTTATTATCTTTGATTATTATCTTTGCTATCACTATAATGCCGTAAAAAATATAGTGTCTCAGCACAATAATTTCATGCATTCCCATACTCTGCAGAGCAATGTTATGACATTAAAGCTCACACTGACCTGACGCTGCAGACGCTCCTGCCCAGGTAACAGTACCGAAAGTAAGCCTGACATTACACGTTGTAAATACACACGATAACCGCATACTTAATTTAACGACCACCACTCGCACCTCCAGGCAGACACTAAACTATCACAGCAACGAAGAGAAAAGAGAGATAACGTATTAGACCAAAGCAAATTCTCAACATGTGAAAGGTCCCGGTACACTCAACGAGCGTTTGTGAAAATTTGGCCACACGGTGGAGCCAAATACAAAGGTTCACCTTTTCTACTATTGTAATGAATCATAGGGCGGGCATGTATATAAGTTAATACAATGACACACGCACAATTAAAATATTTTTTTCCATGAAGAACAATGGCCTGATTCTGGGAAGTCCCGATACCTTTATATATAACCAAAACCCTAATATTGGTCAAGTAAATAGCAGTATATTTATTATATGGACAGACCATAACAAGGTAATTAACCCCCTTCTGTTCCGTAAATTTACTGTTTGTAGGCACTGTGGAATGTATTTTACACAGTCTCTCTCCAATATATACAAATAATATTAAATAATAAAGTAATGACTAATTGAGTTTTGTTTGCAAGATCAGGAAAAGTTCTTGCAGGAATGTGTATAAACAGTCATGTATTAAAAATATTATTATATAATGACATTATTCATGTACTAGAGTTTGGAAAAACGTGCTCTCTTTCATACCTAAAGCGTGCACTAGTGTGCCTGTCGGTTCCCTCCTCTTCACTCCAGCACAGGGGTCTCGAGAGGGTTGCAGGCCAGAGCTGTAAACAAGAAGGCGTTCCCGGTCATATATTTGTCTCTGGTTTACAGACAAACGTCATTGCTATTAATTTATTTTATAACGGACAGGTGATTTACCAACAGTGTGACATCTTCCCGTAGCTACAAAATAAAAAAAACCAATCATAAATCATACGATACAGTCCAGTTGTCCGAAGAATCAATGAAGCGGGAAGCAGGTTGATGGAGTGCCGAGAGCCTGACAGACTCTGTGTTTGGTTTCGTTGTCCCGCGGGGTCGATAGTGTGGAGTAATCGGTTTCTTTACAGGCCCTCGTGTAATTTCACAAAGTAACCATTACTCTTGGATGATGGAGAGGCGCGCATCCTGTGCGTAGTTATCAGGTTGAGTTGGGGGTTGGGCATGAGGGCTGTCTTGAACCGTGTTCACAGACTATTGCAGACTACCAGGGCCCATTTACTCTACAATAAAAACAGCAGGCTAATGTGAACCAAACGAAATGAGATCCGAATTAATGTATAAAACAATACACATAAAACATCTGTCATGCTGTCTACTTTGTGCAAGCAGGGGACCGGGACGGCAAACTGCACTGGATACTGAGTAGTTGACATGGCCGTATCCATAAAGAATAAATAACGAAAAAAACCCATTACCGCTATAGCTCAGTTGTGCTGGCCTAATCAACCGCGACATGCCGCTTCCTTTTAGCTCGCTGTGCCTTCCAGGGACGGCAGCTCCAACAGGCCCGTCTCAGGGCTCCCAGTGCCAGCTCGAAGGAATGTGACACGTTCAAGTGAAATATTCACATACAATTACTCTTTTATCTGGTCTACAGTATAAAAAGAGAATAAGAGGAAAATAATATATTGCGTTGTTTACTGCAAGAACATATTAAAATGAACTTATGTGAAAATGGTTTGAATTTCATAAAATAAAAATAAAAAAAAATTAGAAGAAAGTTAGTCGTGGAAACAAGAATAAATATGATTTTATAAAAAAACAGATGGTTGGGTTGGTGTAGCGCATGTTAATGAAGGAACAGTGCGTTGTCCTTACGCACGAGCACCAGATAAAAAGGACAGCGCGAGGGAGGAGGAGGACAAGAGACAGTGAAACCACCCGCACGCGCCTCTCGGGAGATGATCAGCAGAGACCCCTCCAGCGACACCCCAGTTACGCGGCTGACATGCGCTCGCGACTCTAGAGGACCAATCCGCTGGGTCGGACCCTCCTGAGGTGGAAACGTCTTGAAGCGCTTTGCCCTGGATGCCAGCGCATTCACCACACATTTAAGCCTCGAGCAGTCCTCAGCCATTGGTGACAGCAGGACTGCGACGATGCTCCGCTAAGGGAGATCCGACTCCTGCGCGCGGACCCAGAGGGGGCTACATACCTGTCTCGCTTTTTACTTTCTTCCCAAAGAGACTTACATTAAGTACAATGGAAAACTCAACTGAGGCAGCCGTTGACACATTTCTATCTGTCAGCTTGGCATCTTTTTTCAACTTAACGGAAAATGACACGAGCATCACCCCGGTTACGGACAGCTTGCACGAGGACCTCGCCAGCGTGGGATTACGCGTCACCAGGGACCCCGTGTCTCTTTTAGCCAGTACGTTGAGGACTACAGGCACCGGCCGCTTGTTTGAAGAGACTCTATCCAGTCCCGCCCCCGGGCACCTCAGGGTGGCATTCTGGGACTCCCCGTTGAGCCACGGGATCAACGTGTTCGTGGGGGTTATCCTGTGCTTCACCATGCTGGGTCTCGGCTGCACGGTGGAGGTGAGCCAGCTCGGCGAGCACATCCGGCGGCCCATCGGCGTGCTGCTGGCGCTGGTGTGCCAGTTCGTCATTATGCCCCTCGTGGCGTTCCTGCTCGCGCTCATGTTCTCCCTGAACGACGTGGCGGCGATCGCGGTGCTGCTGTGCGGATGCTGCCCCGGCGGGAACCTCTCCAACATAATGTCGCTGCTGGTGAACGGGGAGATGAACCTCAGGTACGCTGATGACCAGGCTTTCATTTAGTGAAGGAAATTTTACTTTTCATACAAACAGTTTAATTCAATTGTATTTACGTACATTTTTAAATATACACACATACACATGCATACTCATTATACTTTTCTGTAGTTCTGTCTATACCTTTCTGTCGAAACTATTCAGCATTTCAAATTATGTTTCGAATAAGCCAAATTAAATCACCCACCATAGTTTCGTTTCTGAAACCCTACTTTAAAAGTGGAAAACAAAGCGCACAACGTAATGAATCAGAGTGATGAACACTTACATCCAGAGCATTCCCAAATAGTCTTAAAATGTAATTTACAATGTATTTTCTTTATTAAATCTGTAGTTATAAGATTAGAATTTGAGAATTAATCTGTATTGTTTGGGATTAGGGGTGTAGGAGAGAGTTGGATATTGGGATTTGGGAGACACAGCTTGCTACATTAATTTCAATACCACAGGCCTGTTTTATTGGAAAGCGGCTGGCAGAAATATTGGGGGGGGTGTCCCCCTTTCCCCCCCCAGTTTGTACACCCCTGGTTGGGTGTTGAGTTATATTTACACTTTGAAAGGTATTTTAGTTTCGTTGGTGTATGTTTATAACTATGGGCTAGTTCGGTTACAGCCTAACAACAGAACACAGTGTTACTGCACATGCCGGCGCCCAGACGCTACCCAGCACTACATCATCTCAGATGCGCTAATGGGAGGGAGCGGAGCCCGGTGATGCACAGTGTCAGGTCTCTGTGCCTCTGGGAAACGCTGTTTACGGGGGAAGAGCGCTGGCGGCTCTGGCAGTCAGACAGCCGAGAGGAAGTAACCTGGAAAAGGTTTGCATGTGCGCTTTGTGTGAGCGTGCGTCCTGTTCTGCAGAGAGGAAGTAACCTGGAAAAGGTTTGCATGTGCGCTTTGTGTGAGCGTGTGTCCTGTTCTGCAGAGAGGAAGTAACCTGGGAAAGGTTTGCATGTGCGCTTTGTGTGAGCGTGTGTCCTGCTCGGCAGAGAGGAAGTAACCTGGGAAAGGTTTGCATGTGCGCTTTGTGTGAGCGTGTGTCCTGCTCGGCAGAGAGGAAGTAACCTGGGAAAGGTTTGCATGTGCGCTTTGTGTGAGCGTGTGTCCTGCTTGGCGCACATCTCTGCTTCACAGTGATATGATTGAATGTGACTGAGGTCCCCCTCCCTCCCTCCCCAGCATCATCATGACCATCTCCTCCACGGTGCTGGCCCTGGTGCTCATGCCGCTCTGCCTGTGGATCTACAGCCGCGCTTGGATCAACACCCCCGTGGTCAACCTCATGCCCTTCGGTGCCATCATCCTGACGCTGTGCAGCACACTCATCCCCATCGGCCTGGGCGTGTACCTGCGCTACCGCTACAACCGCACCGCAGACATCATCCTGAAGGTACACACACCCCTACTGCTACAACCGCACCGCAGACACCATCCTGAAGGTACACACACCCCTACTGCTACAACCGCACCGCAGACACCATCCTGAAGGTACACACACCCCTACTGCTACAACCGCAACGCAGACACCATCCTGAAGGTACACACACCCCTACTGCTACAACCGCACCGCAGACACCATCCTGAAGGTACACACACCCCTACTGCTACAACCGCACCGCAGACACCATCCTGAAGGTACACACACCCCTACTGCTACAACCGCACCGCAGACACCATCCTGAAGGTACACACACCCCTACTGCTACAACCGCACCGCAGACACCATCCTGAAGGTACACACACCCCTACTGCTACAACCGCACCGCAGACACCATCCTGATGGTACACACACCCCTACTGCTACAACCGCACCGCAGACACCATCCTGAAGGTACACACACCCCTACTGCTACAACCGCACCGCAGACACCATCCTGAAGGTACACACACCCCTACTGCTACAACCGCACCGCAGACACCATCCTGAAGGTACACACACCCCTACTGCTACAACCGCACCGCAGACACCATCCTGAAGGTACACACACCCCTACCGCTACAACCGCGCAGACCACAGCCCGCCAGTCTGCAGGGGCGCAGGCCGTCAGTCTACAGGGGCGCAGACCGCAGTCCGTCAGTCTGCAGGGGTGCAGCCCGTCAGTCTGCAGGGGCGCAGCCCATCGATCTGCAGGGGCGCAGACCACAGCCCGTCAGTCTGCAGGGGCGCAGACCACAGCCCGTCAGTCTGCAGGGGTGCAGACCACAGCCCGTCAGTCTGCAGGGGCGCAGCCCGTCGATCTGCAGGGGCGCAGATTGCAGCCCGTCAGTCTGCAGGGGTGCAGACCGCAGCCTGTCAGTCTGCAGGGGCACAGACCGTAGCCCGTCAGTCTGCAGGGGCGCAGACCGCAGCCTGTCAGTCTGCAGGGGCGCAGGGACAGCACGTGCATTAGCGCGTATGTAATCTGATTTAGACCTGCCTGGTAAATTAGATTTGATGGCTTTGAGCTTGTTTGGGTTAATAGCAGCCTCTGTGTAATAAAGCCAGAGCCTGTTTGCTTTCCTGTCTCCATGAAGATCCTCAGACAGGATGGATCTGCCGGCGCTGCAAGCTGCGCAGTCTCACATCAGGGTTTATGCCGTTCTTTAATGAACTGATAATGAATGTTGAAAGGTAGACTACAGCAATGATTATATTCCAGCTAGACAAATTATGACAGAAACAATAATTTAATTGTTATAATACATATAAATATTCTACTAATAAAACATATTATTATTATTATTATGCAGAGTAGCAGTAGTAGTTGTTGATAATGCTTTGATCAATAGTTAAATTGTAAATGCGGCTAAGGGCCTTAGCCCTACTTCATAATGTTTTCATAACTTCCAGAAAACAAAAAGAAAGAAACAATAAAACAATGTAACGATAATAATGGGTGAATATGGTAAACCCTGTGAGAGAGGAAGGTCCCTCCCTGCAGTGACAGGGTGCTGAGGGGTGAGATGGGGCTCTGTTAGGTTTGTGTGTAAATGGTAAGATGTAACATGGCGGTTTTCTGATTGTGCGCTCGCTCCGTCACTCCTGTGACATTCTGCACGTTGCGTAATTTCTCAATGTCTGGTTCTTAAGTGAATTCAGCAACCTGCAGGGCAGAGCGACGTCAGAGGCGCGCTCGCAGCGAACCACGCCGCAACTCAATAAGCGCTGCTTCTTTTAGAGCTGATATAATTTAATAGCGGCCCCTGAGGGCCGGGAGGGGGAGGGGAGAACACTTAACTTCCTATACAGTATAACGTCATACTGGCACAAAACATAGAACCAGGCCAGTCAAAGGGCACGTGCCGCTGCTAATGTATATTTTAGCTTTGGCATGAAACATCTTCATTTGAAAAATATATATAAAAAAACATAGAAAAATATGAGCATAACAGCATAAGTGTGAGTATTAAAATATCAGTTCATATTTGCTGAATTCACAGTTGTCTACAGATTTGACATGTTTGACATGCATCCATTCACAGGGGTAGTTACCTCAGAAATGTGTGAAAGCCAGACACCCTCATGTCTCTAACACACACAGCTGCAGCCCTCGCACCTACAGGTGTCTTCCACGCTGCTGCTGTGGAAACATCAAAAAAATCATACATCAAAAAAAAAAAAAAAAACCACAGGTCTGATCATCAGCAAATAACATTGTGGGGGAAACATGATACTGTAGACCTGCTCATTTTGAGTCCTAAAAATGTACTTGACAAATCCCTGCTGCATAAAAGCATGTGCAGGACACTTAAAACAGTCTCATCACCTCCAGAATCCCTGGAACCTGTTATACAGTGTTCAAAAAATGGAAAATGATATTCTACAGCTTATTTGCAATTGTTCAGAAAAATAGGTCCTATCACTTGAGTGATATCCTTAAGTATAAAAAGGATGGTTGTGGAAACTGTTGGTAGCGTTTGTTGTAAAGTCCTCCTTATGAAGTGTGTGGTTTAATAAAACTTCAGTGAGATTTGATGTACGAGCTTTAAGTGTGACCCATCAGGATCACGCTGTGATGTCAGACTCTGTCAAACCTACGCAGCAGCCTGGGGCATTCCCATTGACTCTCACTGCACTTCTCTGGAATGAGCCAGGTTCAGCTGTGATTTACTGTTGACAGGCTGGGCTACACTTGAATGGTAATATGAAAACATTTGGGCACAAAGGGAATACGTGAATCTAAAACCATAACTGCCCTGCCACGATTGAGACACATTTTAAGGCAGTGTTTCTTCAGCCTGTTTTCCTCTGGGGTTATTCCCAGTGAGAGCGTCACTGTAATGCACCCATCTGCACAGCAGCAGCACAGTGAGGCTGTACCAGGGTGCGGTTCCTCAGAACCATGTAGTTCATACTATACCAGAGTACACAGAAAGGAAATCTCAAGTACAAAAAGCCCATTGAAAACCATTCAGACACAAGATGCTGCTGTAAGTTTGATAGAGTATCTGAAAGAAAACCAATAACTCTCATGATATTGATGAGTCACACTTGAAGCAGATACATTAAATCTCATTGAAATTTCTTTAAACAACACATTTACGGTTGGTTACACTTACGCACATATGCTTTCCAGCAAATGCCAATAAATGTGACCATCATCTTTTGCAGTCTAACGATTATCACATAACACGGCATGTAGGTCATTACAGATATTTAAACTGTTTTATTGCAGATATTTAAACTGTTTTATTGCTTCTTTGGGTCATCTTTATGAAGTGTGCCAGTGATTCTGGAGGGCACGATATCTCACTTCACTGTAGTAAGACACAGAGTCAGTGAGCATTGCCCATCCCTGGATCACATGGCAATGGTGGAGGCCAGGGTGCCGCTGTCAGTGACTCTGGGGTAGGATCCATAAAGAGAGGTGAGAAAATCACATCACATCAGAAATATTCCCACAAAGATATGCCAACCCCAGACACATGCCGATGAATGCTGCAGGTTAAGAGTGTTTTAAAGACGGTGCACAGAGAGTACCGTGCATGCGCTTACTGCCACGTGTGTGTGTGTGTGTGTGTGTGTGTGTCTGCCTGCATGTGTTTCCTGGCAGGTGTCGCTGTGGTCGCTGCTGGTTACCTTGGTGATGCTGTTCATTATGACGGGCGCCATGCTGGGGCCGGAGCTGCTGGCAGCAATCCCGCCCTCCGTGTATGCGGTGGCGGTGCTGATGCCCATGGCAGGGTACGCGGCGGGGTACGGCCTGGCCACACTCTTCGACCTGCCGCCCAACAGCCGCCGCTCCGTTTCCTTGGAGACCGGCTGCCAGAACGTGCAGCTCTGCACCGCCATCCTGAAGCTGGCCTTCCCGCCTCAACTCATCGGTGGCCTGTACATGTTCCCGCTGCTGTACGCGCTCTTCCAGGCGGCCGAGGCCGGCATCTTCATACTAGTGTACCGGCTGTACCGACAGGAAGTCCTCCGCAAACAGGACCTGCTGGAGGAGGACGACGAGACCAACATAACCTACAAGACACTAAAGGAGGAGGAGACGGGGTTCGACACAGCCTATGGTTCAGTGACAGTGAGCGACCCCAACGCCATTATGCTAGAGCCTCAGGTGCACCCTACTCAGGTGTAGAGGGGCACAGGGACATGGATCCCTCCCCTGTCACTCATCCTGTCATCACTGATATCCTCACCATGTCACAAGGTCAAGATGTAAAGCCGTCATCAAATAACAGATTTCCCCATGACAACGGGGGGTCAAACTGTCCTTTTCCATGTGATAATTATCCCGTACAAATGTGTTATGAGTTCTGAAACACTGACTCCATGGAAGCAGGTGCAGCTTTATGCCCAGTCTGTGTCACAAACACCATTTCCATTTACACAACCCCAATCCCTATACAGTATTCCCAAGACCTGCATCAGTCCCACAGCTACAGTCATGACCATCAATTGGCATAAACTGTGAGGGAAAAACAGACAAAGCTCCTCAAAGGGAAGCTTAAAAAAAAAAAAAAAACCTGAGGACATCAAAAGCCCCAGAGACACACACTTCAAAGTAATCTCGCTGCCTACTTGTCTTTAGTTTCAGCCAGAAAACCCATTGCCAACATCGAATCATTTAGCTAACTAACTCTGGTCACCTTTGTGTGTGACATTGTATGGATCCACAACGGCATCTTAGAGTGCTGATAATTTGATAATTACCTTACGAATGTTCCCACTTTGAAACCCATAAAATAGCCACATATGTGAATGTGCAGTCATTTTCACAGGAAGATCCCAACGCAGAAACATCCCATCCCGCGAGCATATCATCTGAGCAGGTCGCGAGAGCACCACCTACGTCATGGATCTGTGCGATAGGGGTCATGCAGAGTTCAGAACTATATGCTGCTCCGGCTACTCGGAGGGGTGAGAGGCTGTGTAACGTGTCACTATGTGTAAGACGAAAAAAGCATCCAAACCGCCAGATACAGTGCACCAATGCATAAATGTTTATCATCTGTTTAGTGAATAAATCATCTGTATATACAAATAAATTCAAGTCTAAAATCATTATATGTGCGCTTTGTAGTTTTTCTTTGGCTGTAAGATCTCTGGGTCTGTTTCTGTGTGTTTCTTGCTCTCCTGAGACGCTGAAGGAAATTGGTTTGGGAGTTCAACCGCACCTGCGAGCAATTAAAGAATCTGTCCCATCTCGAGCATCTGGCTGCCTACTTAAATTGGTCAATGGAGTTGCCGGAGTTGGCTGAACAAAATGGCTACGTACGGTGACGAGTCGATAGACAGCTACCTTTACTCAACTTATAACCCTTACTCTTGTAGGTATCTCAACCCTAAATCCAGGGGAGTCGGTTGGAGGCATAAGAATTACCTGGCGAACTACAGTGACACGGAGACTTACTTCGACAACCAACAGCGCGCCCAGCTGAAATCAATTCTATCTCAAATCAACCCTGAACTGACGCCGCGGCTCCGAAAGGCCAACACCAAAGATGTCGGTGTCCAGGTCAACCCAAAGACTGACGCCTCCGTACAGTGCTCCCTTGGTCCACGGACCCTCTTGGCCAGGAAGCGGGAAGCTCTCCGGCGAAAACAAGAGAATCAGGCGCCCGGAAGTCCTGTCGGTGGCTCTGTTCGCTACCCCCGGACTCTAGCCGTGTACTCTCCCATCGCCTCCCGGAGACTGACTTCCTTCCTCGAACCTGATAAAGAGGAAGCAGGCCCAACCTCGGAACCAGCAGGAGAGCAGGCAGAAACTGCGAGGAAAAACGAAGGCCAGGGCAGCCAGAATGAACCGATGGCGGAAGACAAGCCAGAGAAGACAGACGTCAAGGTTGGCCCAGAAAAAGACGGTCGCACTAAGGAAGAACAACCGACGGAAACAGAAGACGCACAGAAAGACGAAAACGAGGCGAAATCTAAAGCGCGCGTGAGATTTCAGGTGAGCCTTACGGTGTCCTAAAGTGGACGCTGCAGAAATTGTGCCTTTCCACAAACCCGATACTCTAAATCATATTACTGAAGAGCTACAGCGTATGCTGGTTTTTGTTCTATTAGAACCACGGATTACACGCTTAACTCTCCTCTCCTGGCTGCGTGAGCCTGAACCTGCTGTGCAAGTTGAGGTAACAACAAAAACCAGCATACACCGTAGCAGGGCGTAGATTGAGGAACACTGCCTGATTAAGAGAATTCACGTCTGCCGCAGTGTTTTCACGGAAGACTCGATGCATTTCTGTTCGCAGTTTTTGGAGCAGAAGTATGGCTACTACCATTGCAGGGACTGCAATCTCCGGTGGGAGAGCGCGTACGTCTGGTGTGTGCAGGGTACGAGCAAGGTGCGTGACGAGCCGTCTTCCACTAGAAATTCTCTGCTCCGGTCCATAATGCCAGTCGGAGTAGCTTTGTTTGTCTCAACAGGTATACTTCAAGCAATTCTGCAGAACATGCCAGAAAGCGTATAACCCTTACCGCGTGGAGGACATAACCTGTCAGGTGAGTGTGGTCTACTCTGCAGCAGTCATGATCCTTTCCCAAGCCCTTCAGTTTTGCACTATAACTATTTTCCCTGATGTGGTTTCCATTTGCCTATAACAGGTGTGCAAACGGGCACGCTGCACGTGCCAGGTAACACAACGCCACGTGGACCCCAAGCGCCCTCACCGACAGGACCTGTGCGGCAGGTGCAAGGGAAAGCGGCTGTCTTGCGACAGCACCTTCAGTTTCAAGTACATCATCTGACACCTGTCCCTGCCCCGCCTCTAAACCCGTGTGCCTTGAGCAGCGAGCTTTTTGTTGGACCAGGGAACATGGTTCCGAGACATTCGAATGTGTCCATTTGAATGTTTGCTCTGATTGCAGTGAATGCTATCAGCGTGGGAAATAAAATTGAAAGTGGCAGTAATCAATGTCATGTGTTGAGTTCCTCAAACTTTTTTTTTTTTTTTTTTAAATGGAGCAGTTGGACTGGAAAATGAGACCAAATTATCTAAATGTAAAGCAATTGACTAAATGGCATGACATCCATGGTTTGGCCACAGATGTTCAGTGTGTGTCCTTGGTCTTTCATTGTGATTTGAATACCCCCCCCCCAACTTAAATTTCTTTACAGATGTGCACACACAAAGATTTTTGCCTTTAACTGCTAAAGCTACAATTTGAACAGTTGCTCAAGTTGGGGTCATCTGCTTCAGTGCAGATAGCAACTGCCCTGCATGCACCCAACTAGCATCATTGGAGAGTAAAAGGGAATGTTCTGAGGCTGCTGGCTCTAGCGATGGGGAGTCATTGCTGGGGCGGTTTGGATTAGCATTAGTGCCCAGGCGCCTAACAGCGTTTGACAGCACAGCCTGACGTGCCTGTGGCACAGGTGGTTTGCTCCCAGAGGAAAACACTGCTGGTGTGGGATCGGTTAAGAGTGGGACAAACAGGCCTATGTGTGTGTGAGAGAGAATGAATGAGGGACTGTAAGAGCTGTGTTTTAAACCGCCCGTCGCCAGCGTAGCCATTGTTGCAGTAAGCCCAGAAATCGGAGACAGTCTGGGCTCTCAGGAGAGCACTACACCTGCCTTTAACAGAGCCGCTAATTACCTATGCTTCATCTGCTCAGAAAACCGCGCTAGCTGCTCCCTGGGGTCTCATACAGTTGAGACCGATACTCCCCCCTGCTATCCATCCATCTCCACACAGTGGCTCATACTGAGCATGTGCAAGACTGAGGTACTGCATGTACGACACCGCACTTTCCCCCTGAGAAATGAATTACCCCCAGTCAATCCTTACTCTCACTCTGTTTATTTAGTCTATCATTAAAATGTGTGGTTTCACTCCATGTCCTGTTTGCTGTCAGGAATTTTGTATCTGTCATTTTTACATTTTCTCAAACTAAATGGTGATCAGCAGTGAGTTCTTCCCCATGAAGGAAACAGAGTAGGGGTATGGTGGAAATGCATATATTTCACAAATCAGATTTAATTCCTGATTTTCCTGTGTTATATTTTTTTTAGCACAGGGACCTCATCCTCTCCCCCCTTGTTTTATCATGCAAAATTACAATCAGCAGTGCTTAAAATTACACACACTGAAATGCACAAATGAAATGCCCACATATAAATGCACACGCACACACACATACATGGAAACCCACTTAAAACAGGCATACAAACACACACACATGGAAACCCACTTAAAACAGGCATACACACTCCCAGGCATACACACACACATACATGCTGACTCGCACACATGCGCCCACACACAGATCTACACACATGAGAGCAACAGCAGGGTGCAGGTGTGGAGCGCACCCCATAAAGCAGCAGTCACAAAGTTAGGTTTATGTTTTTAATGAGGGACTGTGGTCCTCCAACGGCCTTCTATCAGCTCATTATCATGTACAGTGTTATCCTCTAACAGGGATGTGGGTGACGCAGCAGAACAGACCAAAAGGGAACACAACTGCCAGGACAATGTGAACCAAGGGACACACTCAAAGGTGCCACTACAGAGGAAGTGACATCACTGTTAAGAGCTGTTTCACTCCCTGACCTCCTATGAAGAAAAAAAAAAAAAGGAAAAAAAAAAAAAGTAGCTATGGTCAGATTCCACACACAGTTGAATACGTGATCAGGGTTTTCCATAGGAGAAGGCTAATGGGAGGAAAAACTAAAAAGAAACAAAAAAGGAAACTTAATGCACATTGAAATAAAAACTATTTCCCAGTAAATAATATATCCATTAAATAATTAAGAACAGCATTCAAAAGTACCAAACAGGCGATATAAGAGTTCTCTTGTGAGGAATGAATACAGTGATCGTTTAAATGTGCCACCACAGTTTTTTTTTTTTTTTTTTCCTTAAACTTCCAGGTTATATCAGTTCATATCCTGCAGTTCAGTCAGCGAAGCACAGTGCCATTCAGCAGCACAGCGGAGCCGATATGGATGAACGAGGGCCGCGGTTTCCACCTGTTGGCAAAGCCCGTTCTGGGAACGGAGCAAAAATGGAGATCACAGTGGAGACAGGAATGCATATGACTGGCAGACAGAGTGCAACTCGGCCCCGTCCCTCCTGGGACCCCTGACCTTTGACCCCTCTGCCGCTGCCAGTCGGTTTGGTCGTGAAGATGTCGAAGTTTGGGGTCAGATTATAACGACGGAATTGAGTGACATTTTCTAATTTGCTTTTTTGCATCAGCTTTATACATCTAATCTGCTTTAACAGTGCATTGCACAAAATGTACAAGAAAAAATACTGCTTTTACACTATACAGTTCTAAAATATATACAGAGTAAAATAAGTTATTGATGTTTTTATAATGAATGTGGCCAGTCTGCATGTGCGTGTGCATGAATATTTGCATGTACATAAAGACACGCACGCGCACACACAAACACGTGCGCGCTCACAGACTGATATATATGTTCTAAAGGCAGCTATTTTTTGGTTAGCTATTTCAGCGCTCATCAGAGCCCAGAGAGAGTGGGGTTAGACAGCCTCTTGGCACAGACCCAGAGAGGTTACACATCCTAACATTTACAAGCCTAAAGGAGGACATTAGCTCTAATAAAAAATAATTTTCATTTCTCAAAAAAATATTCTTGCAGAGTTTTCTCTCTCTACTGAGCATGCGGCTGGAGGGAGAAAGAAACCTTAATAAGTTCTGTGTTTAAGAGCCGTCTCAGACCAAGCCCTCAGCCAAACACCTTGCGCTCATTAGCTATGTGTTTACCCTGGCTAAAACGAGGGTACCTGGACACCCTCCCCCCCACTCAGACTCTTGCTAAATGGGGACCCGCATCAGGGGCGCGGGCTGAATGGGAGTCCCGCCGGCTGTGAGGATGCCCGAAGGTCTCTCCGCCAAAAAAGCTTCCAGTTTTAGCATCATAATCCCCCGTTCCCCTTCCCCCGCGCCCTGCGCCCAGCCAGCTGCCCCCAGTCCCTAATCCCCTCCTTATTGCAACTGAGTTCTGATTGGCTGGGAGGGATAAACGTGAAACGTAGCAGCCAATCCCAGGCATTATCCTTTAGCCCTTAACGATGGAAGTGTGAAGAGGCCACGCCCTGCTGTGGGCGGGGCTGAGAGGCCTCTCAGAAGCCGGTGCTGCAGACGGCAGCATGCGCGTGTGTGTGCGCCAGCCGCAGCGCCTCGCGGATCTGCAGGTTCAGCTCCATCAGCTGGGTGCTGGCCAGGGACAGGTCCCGGCCCGGGCCCACCAGCGCCACACAGCCCGTCTGGCCCAGGCTCTGGTGCCGGAAGTAGATGTGCTGCAGCGTCTGGACGGCGTCGTCCTCCGACCCGCCGAAGATGTCATTGGGCCACAGCGACCTGCAACACAGACCACGTACTCAGACTTAACAGCACCGCCATCTGCTGTGGCCCCTTCCTCATGCATTTACATTTTAATCACTTTGCTTTTGATTCAAATAAAGCGGAGCTTCAACAGCATGGAGTGAAGGAAGAGCAGAGAAAGCCCTGCCGTGATGCTGCATCAACAATGGAGAAACCCAGATACAAACTCAAACTTCCACCTTATCATCTTGCAGTGTTACTGATTTCAAACATTTAAGGTCATATTGGCAAGCTAGCTAGCCAGCAGTTTTGGTGAATGATTCAGAAAGCTAGGCAGCAGACTCGGTATCCTGACAGCTTGCTGATATAGTGGGAAACTGACTGAAATCGTTAGGTAGTAAAGTTTAAATGCGTTTGTACAGGGCCTTGCTCACCTGAAGGCTTTGACCTGTGCGAGGGCGGAGCTAAAGTCACGTGCACGCAGTGCTTCGATGAGTGAGTGGATTGCTGTCTCGGTATTGGCTTGTGCTGCCTCTGAAACGGCCACTTCTTCCTGTCCATCAGCTGCAGACTCCGCCTCCTTCAGACAGCTCTCCAGCAGAGACAGCTCCTCAGACATGTTAATAACCTGGAGGAGGGCATATGTGTGAGACACACACTCACACACACACACATATATGATACACTGTGATACACACACACACTCACATATGATACACTATAATACACATACACACACACACGATACACTGTAATACACACACACACACTCACGATACACTAATACACACACACACATATATGATACACTGTGATACACACACACACACACACATATGATACACTATAATGCGCACACACACACACACACACACACACACACACACACACACACACACACACACACACACACACACATGATACACTATAATGCGCACACACACACACACACACATATGATACACTATAATGCGCGCACGCGCACACACACACACATATGATACACTATAATGCGCACACACACACACACACACACACACACTCACACACACACACACACACACACACACACACACACACACACACACACACACACACATATGATACACTATAATACACATACACACTCACGATACACTAATACACACATATATGATACACTGTGATACACACACACAGTCACACACATATATGATACACTGTTATACACACACACACACACTCACGATACACTAATACACACACACACACATATGATAAACTGTGATACACACACACACACACACACACACATATGATACACTATAATGCGCGCACGCGCACACACACACACACACATATGATACACTATAATGCGCACACACACACACACACACACACACACACACACACACACACACACACACACACACACACACACACACACACACACACACCTCCGCCTCTCTCTTGATGGAGTCCACTTTGCTGATGAGTTTGCAGTAGGCCTGGAACAGCAGCAGCAGCTGGAAGTGCAGTTTATACAGCCTGCGGCAGAGCTCCAGCTCCTACAGAGAGAGAATGGGAGGTTATTATGCAGACATGCTCTGAGTGTAGTGTGACTCAGGGTGAGATGGGCCAATCACAGATGATTTCCGGGGTTAAATGCGAAAGGGGAGGGTGGTGGGGAGGGTGGTGGTTATGAAGCTGGCCGGAGCACTTTGACCACAGTGACCGCTGGCCCCTCCCCTGACCAGCACAGAACATGGCGTGTTTTCTATAATCGAGGGGGGAAAAAATGGAAGCAAAGGAATGAGCATGCAGATTGCCCCTCTATGCCCACACTGCTTTCTCCCACTCAGCCTCACTCTGCCCTCACAGCTTCCACCCTCTCAGCTTCACTCTGCCCTCACAGCGTCCACCCTCTCAGCTTCACTCTGCCCTCACAGCTTCCACCCCCTCAGCCTCACTCTGCCCTCACAGCTTCCACCCTCTCAGCTTCACTCTGCCCTCACAGCTTCCACCCTCTCAGCTTCCCTCTGCCCTTAGTTTCCTTTTCATTCAGCTTCACTCTGCCCCCACAGCTTCCACCCTCTCAGCTTCACTCTGCCCTCACAGCTTCCACCCTCTCAGCTTCACTCTGCCCTCACAGCTTCCACCCACTCAGCTTCACTCTGCCCTCACAGCTTTCTCCCACTCAGCTTCACTCTGCCCTCACAGCTTCCACCCTCTCAGCTTCTCTCTGCCCTTAGTTTCCTTTTCATTCAGCTTCACTCTGCCCTCACAGCTTCCACCCTCTCAGCTTCACTCTGCCCTCACAGCTTCCACCCTCTCAGCCTCACTCTGCCCTCACAGCTTCACTCTAGGCCCTGAGATTCCTTTCTTTCAGCTTCAGTCTGCTCTCACAGCTTCCACCTGCTCAGCTTCCAGGCACTAATGCCTGTCTGAAAATCTGCTACACAGCAGGAGGGTTAATTCATCATTATTCATGAGCGAAGCAGAAATATGTAAATTCTTAATGAGGGCTGATCAGGTGGAGTGTTGGATGGGGTTAAGAATGCAGGGGCAGAGTCAGCCCTGTGGGCAGATGGTGGGGTGGGGGGGTGAGGGGCAGGCTGAGGAATGAAATGACTGCGCAGATGTGCGCAGACACATGTGGACAGGGGTTGAATGGTCAGTCTGTCCAATATGATTAGAGTCTAGAATTGAAGAAACCACTTACTGCTAGAGTTTCCATTTGCTAAGCAAGAAGACGGGACATGGACCCACACACACACAGCACAAGGGGGAAGAGAGAAAGACCCAGTTAGTCACCTTCTGCGAGACCAGAGGAGCAGCAACCACATGAAACAGAAAATCCTGTACCCAGATCAGTATGATACTGCTACAGGTTTGTTTCACGAAGGTCAGCTTTTTCAGCTTCTCACAACAGAGAGAACAATTTTCATCACAGACAGGAGAGAGAATGAGAGACAGAGAGGAGGATGGTCAAAGGAAGGACACCAGGAGAAGCAGAAAACCACCAGGATTGGGGGTAAACCTGCAGACACTGTGGCCCTCCAGGACTGGAGTTAAACCTGCAAACACTGTGGCCCTCCAGGACTGGAGTTAAACCTACAGACACTGCGGCCCTCCAGGACTGGAGTTAAACCTACAGACACTGCGCCCCTCCAGGACTGGAGTTAAACCTACAGACACCGCGGCCCTCCAGGACTGGAGTTAAACCTGCACACACTGCAGCCCTCCAGGACTGGAGTTAAACCTGCAGACACTGCAGCCCTCCAGGACTGGAGTTAAACCTGCAGACACTGCGGCCCTCCAGGACTGGAGTTAAACCTACAGACACTGCGGCCCTCCAGGACTGGAGTTAAACCTGCAGACACTGCAGCCCTCCAGGACTGGAGTTAAACCTACAGACACTGCGGCCCTCCAGGACTGGAATTGAACCTGCAGACACCATTTCTGGCAGCAGCTGATCATAAAATTAATGGGAACATTCTGAGCTGCACTGTGTCCTTCAATACCCTGCGGTGTGTGTGTGTGTGTGTGTGTGTGTCTCTCAGAGAGGCAGTGGGAGGGAAGGAGAGAGACGGGGGTAGGACCGCGTTTTGAGACAGCTTCCAGCACTGCTGTACCCCGACAGCAGCACAGCAGCGGAGCGAATCGTGATGAGTGACACGGGGCACCTCCCGCTCACAGCCAGGAGTGCGAGAGTGACAGGGGGCCAAGGGGCTGTCAATCACACCCATGCAGACAGACACGCCTTCTGGTTTCACACAGCCAGCATTTACTGAGGGCATTATCTGTGAACCAATGAGGTGCAGAGCTCAATTCTTCAGTGGAGTATTGAAAGAGAGTTCAAAGAGAATGGAAAATTCCTCTGGCAGCAAAACCATGAGGGTGCAGCTAGTACACACACACACACACACACACACACACACACACACACACACACACACACAGCGAGGCAGAGATTCACAGCCGCATGTGCAGCAACTGATACAGCGCAAGTGCGGAACTGCACTGTGACTGCACCTGTTGTACGACTGGTGCAAGGAGTGGGTGGGGCCTGTGTGTGTCTGGTGCACAGGAAGTAGGTGTGGCCTGTGTGTCTGGCACACAAGGAGTGGGCGGGGCCTGTGTGTGTCTGGCGCACAGGAAGTGGGTGTGGCCTGTGTGTCTGGCACACAGGGAGTGGGTGTGGCCTGTGTGTCTGGCACACGGGGAGAGGGCGGGGCCTGTGTGTCTGGCACACAGGGAGTGGCAGAGCTTACCTGAGCGTGGGTGTTTGGTCGTGAGGCGCCGTCCTTCTCACCGAATGTTTTCACACAGTTGTCCAGCCACTGCACAGACAAACAGACTCTGATGACATCAGCACAGCACTAACTCAGCCAGGCAGGTCAGTGAAGGGCAGCAGGTGAAATGGGCTGGCCGATAGGCCCGCACACACAGATGGGTCTGATAGCGGCTGGGGATAATTAAATGAGACGGGCACGGTCCCAGGGGAGGGCAGCCCCGCCCCCTAGTCCCTGCAGGTCCCTTAATTCATTGAGTCGTTCTGATAACGCTGCTACTGACACACACAGCAGCCTCCCGCAGCCCACACACACTCCCATTAAAAAGACATCTTGTATTGCAGACACAGAGGGAAGCTCACCTGTTGGGCCGCCTCCTTCTTGCCATTGTAGGTGTCCAGGTGTTCCTGCAGCTCCAGCACACTGAACTTCAATGTCTCCAACAGTCCACACGACACCAGCTATATGCCAGGAGACACGACATCAATATCAGCACCATGCCACAGCTCAAACACAGTGTGTGTGTGCATGTGTGTGTGTGTGTGTGACTCCATAAAACACGACTTCTCTGTTTGTCTCCCTCCAGCACTCCACACACAAAAGTGTTTTAACTACAGACAATGATATACATTTTTAATCTTTCTTAAACCACAAGTTTTCAAAGTCACTCAAAGGATCACACCAACACCAACCACCAACTCCTGGGCACATGCTCCTACCTTGCTCATAAACATAAAGAAAGTATAATCATCTATTACATAAATGCAACAGCATGGAAAGTTCTGATCATTTAAATATGACTCATGATCGATGGAGGGGGTTCAGTGAAAAGCTCCCTGGGGAGGGAAGCGTGGCGTCAGGTTTGCTGTAGAAACGGCTGAGCCACAGGAGGCCGAGCCAAGAGCTCCACCTGAACAGCAATGCAGGCTGCGCCAGGCCGGGTCTGTTCCAAAGCCCCAAAAACGACATTCTGTTCAGCAGCCTCCTCATCTTCCCCTGATGCTGTGTCCATTTCATTTTCAGAGCAGAACGCAACTTTCACATCTGTGTGTTCTGGGAAAGATGTGAAGGCTTCCCCTGGCCAAATGTGTTGCTTGCCAGAGAGATGGGTCCATGCTTCTCATTTACAGCGACCCTTTTTACACTGAATGGGCCAGCACACCCTTCTTCACAGCGGATTTCGCCATCTCGGCACCTTGTGTGTGTGTGTATGTGTGTGTGTGTGTATGGTAACTGTGTGTGTGTGTGTGTGTGTGTGTGTGTGTGTGTATGGTAACTGCATGTGAGTGTGTGTGTGTGTGTGTGTATGGTAACTGCGTGTGAGTGTGTGTGTGTGTGAGTGTGTGTGTGTGTATGGTAACTGCGTGTGAGTGTGTGTGTGTATGGTAACTGCGTGTGAGTGTGTGTGTGTGTATGGTAACTGCGTGTGAGTGTGTGTGTGTGTGTGAGTGTGTGTGTGTATGGTAAATGGTGTGAGTGTGTGTGGTGTGTGGTGAGTGTGTGTGTGTATGGAACTGCGTGTGAGTGTGTGTGTGTGTGTGTGTGTATGGTAACTACGTGTGTGTGAGTGTGTGTGTATGGTAACTGCATGTGAGTGTGTGTGTGTGTGTGAGTGTGTGTGTGTATGGTAACTGCGTGTGAGTGTGTGTGTGTGTGTGTGTGTATGGTAACTACGTGTGAGTGTGTGTGAGTGTGTGTGTGTGCATAACTTTGCGTGTGAGTGTGTGTGTGTGTGTGTATGGTAACTGCGTGTGAGTGTGTGTGTGTGTGTGTGTGTGTGTGTGAGTGTGTATGGTAACTGCGTGGTTATGTACTCACAGTCTCTGCATCCAGCAGGACAGTGGGACACTGAGAGCAGGCCATCATTACGTCCAGAGAGCTGCGGAACTTCTGCCCGATCCTCCACAGACTCTGCCCCAGGAAACTCACTGAGGCTCCAGTCAGAGCGCCAAACTTCCTCTGGATACTCTGCACACACACAGTTACACACAGGGTTACTCACACACACAAACACACACAGACACGCACACAGTTACTTACACACACACACACACACACACCATCACCAAAACACACACACACACATGTACATACACACCATCACCAAAACACACACACACATAATCACCAAAACACACACACAGACACACACACACACACACACACGCGCACACAGTTACACACAGAGTTACTCACACACAGAGACACACACACAGTTACACACAGTTACTCACACACAGACACACACACACACACACAGTTACTCACACACATAGTCACACACATACACACACACACACACACACACACACACACACACAGGGTTACTCACACACAGAGACACACTCATACAGTTACACACAGAGCTACTCACACACGGCGTCTCACACACACACACACACACAGTTACTCACACACACAGAGTTACTCACACACACACACACCCACACACACACACACACACACAGTTACTCACACACATAGCGTCTCACATGCACACACACACACACACACACACACACACACACACACATACACAGGGTTATTCAAACACAGAGACAAACGCACACACAGTTACACACACACACACACACAGTTACACACAGAGCTACTCACACAGACGGCGTCTCACACACACACACACACACACACACACGCACACACAGTTACTCACACACATAGCGTCAGTCACACACACACAGTTACACACAGGGTTACACACACACATAGCATCACACACATACACACACACGCACAGAGTTACACAGTTACATACGCACACACGCACGCATGCACACACAAAGTTATGCACACACACACAGTTACACACACGCATGCATGCACGCAAAGGTACACACATACACACAGTTACAAACACGCACCGTGTTATACACACACACACACACACACACACTTGAACACAAAGTTACACACACACACACTCTCAGAGTTATACACATGCACTGTCGCACTCACCTGAAATAGGCGAGAGAACACATGGAAGGTGTGGACCGCAGAGGACCCATCTGTGTCTGACAGCATCTGGTTGACATGGCAACGCCAGGCATCCTCCTCATCGTCATAGGTGACAGGCTGGAAGGCTGCCAGGATAGCTGAGAGGAAGGGAGAGGGCGGTGGAGATGCCTGGATCTCAGGAAACCCGTCCGGATCCCCTTCATCCTGACTGGATCACACATAGATATAGGGTCACACACACTCACAATTACACAAACACAAACATATATACACACACACACACACACACGCACACGCACAGTAACAAAAACACACACACACACACAATAACACAAACACACACAAACACACACGCACACACTCACAGTAACACAAACACACACACAAAAACACACACACGCTCATACACACACTCACAATAACACACACACACTCACAATAACACAAACATACAGACACGCGCACACACACACACACTCACAGTAATACAAACACACACACAAAAACACACACACACACGCTCATACACACACTCACAATAACACACACACACTCACACTCACCCACACACTCACAATAACACACAAACACGCACACACACACAATGCAGGTCCTCTCTCACACACACATGCATGCACGCACACGCACACAAATGCACGCTCACACTGCAGGTACTCACAGCCCTGCGGGGCCGAACAGCCTGATGAAGCAGACAGAGTAGATGTATTTGAAGCTGCTGCTGCTGATAGAGGCAGAGAGCACCCTCATCCTGCCTGCAGATGGGCTGTACCACTGCAGCATACCCTGCGCCTCGTCGCGCTGGAGCCACACTCCTGCTACTGCAGCACCCCCACACTCCTGCTACTGCAGCACCCCCACACTGCTGCTACATCAGCACCCCCACACTGCAGCACCCCCACACTCCTGCTACTGCAGCACCCCCACACTCCTGCTACTACAGCACCCCCACTCAGCACCCCCACACTCCTGCTACGCAGCACCCCCACACTGCAGCTACTTGCAGCACCCACACTCCTGCTACTGCAGCACCCCCACACTGCAGCTACTACAGCACCCCCACACTCCTGCTACTGCAGCACCCCCACACTGCAGCTACTGCAGCACCCCCACACTCCTGCTACAGCAGCACCCCCACACTGCAGCACCTCCACACTCCTGCTACTACAGCACCCCCACACTGCAGATACTGCAGCACCCCCACACTGCAGCTACTGCAGCACCCCCACACTGCTGCTACAGCAGCACCCCCACACTGCAGCACCCCCACACTGCTGCTACATCAGCACCCACACTGCAGCACCTCACACTCCTGCTACTACAGCACCCCCACACTGCAGATACTGCAGCACCCCCACACTGCAGCACCCCCACACTGCTGCTACATCAGCACCCCACACTGCAGCACCCCCACACTGCTGCTACAGCAGCACCCCCACACTGCAGCACCCCCACACTCGCTACTACAGCACCCCACACTGCTGCTACAGCAGCACCCCCACACTGCAGCACACCCCACACTCCTGCTACTGCAGCACCCCCACACTTCCTGCTACTACAGACCCCCACACTGCTGCTACTGCAGCACCCCCACACTGCAGCTACATCAGCACCCCCACACTGCAGCACCCCCACACTCCTGCTACTGCAGCACCCCCACACTGCAGCTACATCAGCACCCCCACATTCATAAATGCAGCAGCCAGTGTCAGCTGGATTCGTGTCCTTTAGCTGGTCTTGGCTGGCCTTCACAGTATCACAGCTCTGCAGCAGACTTTACCAGACATGCCATTCATCACCATGAGATTCCATTCAGCTAATGGTGCTCACAGTCTGTACTGATGTCACACACAGTCAGTGCTAACAACACGCAGTGTCTGTGCTAATGCTGCACACAGTCTCTGAGCTAAAGACACGTCTCTGTGCTAATGACATGAGCGGTGTCTAAGAGCATGCAGTCACAGGGCTGAAGAAACGACAGATTGTGCCATCAAAAGTATGGTCACTGTGCTGATTACAGACACAGTCTTGCTGACGTTGCGCTGAGTTCCATCAGCAGTCTCTACGCTAGGAATACCCACAGCCTCTGTCCCAGAGTTCCAGTGCTCAGCCTTCAGACCTCCTCTGCCAACCCACAGTCAAACCCACATGACTACTGCCTTCAACAGCATGACAACACCTACATATTTAAATTATAAACACACACATCTGCACACATGTAACAGGAGAGGACTCTCACCTGGACAGGCCAGACAGGTCTGCCTCCTCCTCCTCACAGCGCTCGTCCAGCTCTTTGAGGGCCAGCGTCACGTCCTCCTCACAGATAGACACAGGGGGACTGTCTGGCACGGCCACGGGCGGCCCTTCGTCCTCAAAGATGGACCCGGGGGGGCTGTCAGTGGCCGGAGGTGGGGGCGGGGCTGGTGGCGCGGGGTCCAGGTCGGGGGGGTCCTGAGGGTCGCTAAGGTCGGGAAGCTCAGGGGGGTCGTGTGGAAGGGCGGGGGCGCTGCAGAACCCCGTGTCTTCGCTCACGCTGCTGCTCAGCTCGTCGGCCCCAGTTCCACTCACATCCTGCACACCAAACACAGCCAGAAGGGGGCGCTGGTCAGTGCAGCTTGCCACAGTGACACCCCCAAACACTCCCCATGGTGCCCACAGTCAGCCTATACATCACAGCCCCCCACCCTAACCTCTGCAAATAAATATATGAATCACACAAACATAAACTCGATTAGCAACCCGAATGATGAACCAGCCCCATTGGGCTAAAAAGCACAGACTCTGCTGTGGGCTCTCTGTGCTGCTCGCCCCAGCTATGGGAAACATGATGGGCCTCTATGTGATTTACTCATCTCTCTACTGACAAGCATACCTCATCTGCACAGAAAAAATCCATGTGTCATTTCAGCACTGTGTGTGTGTGTGTGTGTGTGTGAGAGAGAGAGAATGTGTGTGTGTGTGTGTGAGAGAGAGAATGTGTGTGTGTGTGTGTGT
>JAFBMS010000309.1:223483-253483 GCA_019788955.1 Albula glossodonta
CCTTGAGCCCCGCCTCCCAAACTGAGATTACCCCCCCCCCTTCCCTAAAGTACCCTGAGCCCCCACTCCCAACCTGAGATTACCCCCCCTTCCCTAATTTACCCTGAGCCCCCCCTCCCAAACTGAGATTACCCCCCCCCCCTTCCCTAAAGTACCTTGAGCCCCCCCCTCCCAAACTGAGATTACCCCCCCTTCCCTAACGTACCCTGAGCCCCCCTCCCAAACTGAGATTACCTCCTTTCTTCTCTATCACCCCCACATTTTGAACCTCCCCATGCTCCACCCACACTGATGTGTTGAAGTTCACATCCATGAGCAAGGTACTGATATTGAGCGCAGAAAGTGGTCATTTTGAGCGATAGTGCGTTTTCAGCATTCAGGGTGGGGAGATTTTCATTTGCTGGTAGATGACATTCAGTTTTCGTTGTTTTTGTGTTGTTTGGTGTTGCCTTGGTGACAGCAGTATGCTGGCCAGGAAGTGGGGTAACACAAATATCTCAAACGTAAACATGGTGGGGGGAGACCACTGCGTCACCATGGCAATGGTGGCACCTGTGGAATGCCTTTGGACTCAGGTCCTGGTCTGGTTAGCTGTGGGGATAACCGGGGCGGGGTGGAGCGGCCATAAGGGCCACAGACACTGATCACCCATTAAACCTCTCAGTTCCACAGACAACAGAGGGAGAAATGCCACTTCCACAGGCGGGAAACACACAGAACACCCCTCACACACTCACACACCCTCACACGCATACACATACACACTCACACACCCTCACATGCATATACATACACACTCACACACCCTCACACGCATACACATACACACTCACACACTCTGATGCTGTAACATTAGCAGCACTCGCAGTGTTGCCCCTAAACTGGCGGGGCCGGTGCTGTGGGACAGGACCAACGTTCCGCAACGTTCCTCTCCCCTGGGCTGCACAGGTAGCGCAGCAGGTGAGTGTGTCCCTCAGACGCAGCTGCTCAGCTCACAGCTCCCTCACAGTGGCCAACTTTCCATAAACATTTCATTACAACACACACACACACTCACCCCTGTCCTTCTGCTTCGCTCCCCCTCTCCTCACTCTCTCCCCCCTCCCCCTGCCTCTCTCCCTAATTGCATGCACGCCACATAAAACAGAAACAGATTGTTTTCTTTTCTCCCTCTACAAGTCTTGTGTTTCCATATAATGTGTGACACAAATGCATGCACACATGTACAAAGACACACACAGATGCACACACACACACACACACACACACACACAAAGACACACACAGATGCACATGCACACACACAAAGAAACACACACACACACACACACACACACACACACACACACACACACACACACACACACACACACACACACACACAGGCGCACACACACAGCCCTGGGATCAGTCTGTGTAGGGATGTAGATTAGCAGTAGGACAGTGAGCTCAGCCCAGCAGAGGAAACACAGAGAAAGTGCTTACTGTGGAGAATAAACTCTTTCTCTATCCCTCTGTCCCTCTCCCATCTCTCTCTCTCTTCCTCCCTCACTCTATCCCTCTTTCATCTCTCTCTTCCTCCCTCACTCTATCCCTCTGTCCCTCACTCTATCCATCTCTCTTCCCCCCTCACTCTATCCCTCTGTCCCTCTTTCATCTCTCTCTCCTCCTCCCTCACTCTATCCCTCTGTCTTACCTCTTTCTTGCTCTCATTTTCAGACGATAGCAAACACTCAGCCACAGAACAGTGCAAATCCTACATAGAGCAGCTACTGATACTCTCACAAAGAAAATTTCCCCTGAACAAACACAAACACTCTCACAGACACACTCACCAAAGCTAATGAATGGAAAATAAGAAGCTGCAAACTTCTCAACCTGAGGACCTGCAGACTGTCAAAGCCTCAGCCCTGGACTCCTGCTGCTCTGTCTCTGAGAGGATTTGCACATTAGACTTAGAATTAAAGCAGCGACAGCAGCACAGCTGGTTTTACCTGTAGAATTTCCTGTGAAGTGGCTGACACGGCTTGGTGCGGAGCTCTGGTTTGATTTGGCGGTTTGGTACCAGACGAGGTTTCCGGGCAGGTATGGTACAGTGTCGGTTTGGTGGTTTGGCAGTTGGGCTAGCTGAGCGCTGCGTTCCAGGCAGGTAGCGGTGTATTTATACTGAGCAGGCAGGCTATGACTGAGGCTCCGGCCCCATGACTCACTGCAGTCTGGCTGCTACACTCTGCTCTGTCTGCTCACCTCCCTTTCACAATAAAAGCCCCACAGCGCTGTCTGCCTCTCAGACCAATACACTACACACCCTGCTCCACACAGTGCCACAGAGAGAGAGAGAGAGAGAGGGACAGGGAGGGGGTGCAGGGAGAGAGGGAAAGAAAGGGAGAGGGAGAGGGGGAGGAACAGAGAGACAGAAAGAGAGGAGTATGGAAAATGGAACAAAGGAAAAGAGAGCAAAGGAGTGTGGAGTCCGAGAAAGAGGAAATGAGAGAGAAGAAACAAGTGAAAACCTAGAGAGAGAGAGAGAGTGAGAGAAGGGGAGGAAAAGAAGGAGGGAAAAGAAGGGGACAGTGATGTGTGAGAGGCAAACAGTTAAACTTTTTAGAAGTTATGTTTTCTGCTTAGGACAAGAGGGAGTGAGAAAATGAGACCGACAGAGATGGAAAAAGAAAAAGGAGAGAGAGAAAAATGGAGGAGAGGAAATATAACAGACACACACACACACACACACACCCTGAGGGTGATGACTGACATGTGGTAATCAGGTTAACAATCTGAAAAGGATTTCTTCTATGGATGTTCTGAAGTTTTGGGGTTTACATCGCAGATGTGAGAGTACACTGATGTGGTAACCACAAACACTTCACGTTTTTCATCAGCACTTTAACACCATGGTTGGATTGATTGGAACAAATCTGGCACACATTTTTTATTTTCCCAAAGGAAAAATATATGAGCATAAGGCCCTTGGGCTGGAGCAGATTTCAGCCTGTGCTCAGATCAGTCCTGAGAGATGGAGAGGGGTCTCCCCAGACACACACCACTCACTGAAGTGCACACTTGGGAAGGGGAGGCAGCCGGTCTCTCTGTCAGGCAAGTACTGAAGTGTGACCGCCTCCACCCGAAAAAAGACTGTAACTACAACCATGAAAATACCATAACTATAACTATACTCATCACAGTAACTATGACTGCAGCTACAACCATAAAAATAACTACATTCATGAGTATTACTATAACATGACAGCAACTACAATCATAATTACAACTATAGCCATAACTACCGCTATAACCTTAACAATATATAATCATATACGACCATAACAATATTTATAAACATAACGGCAACAATGTTTGGCATTCTCACCCTCATTTTCCCACCTAAACTCTGTTTAGTCTAATTCAGCTCAGGATGAAGCAGCCATTAACACAGAGACACCAGAAATTTACTATTCAACCGGGAGCTTACATAATCAAACAATAGCAACACATATAAATAAATATAACAAACACAAGTTATGACTAATAATAATCATAACTACAGTCAGGTATAATGATGAATAAAACCAACTGCAGAGGTAATGCTAAGCTATAACAATAGCAGTAACAAAATTATGACAGCAATGATCAATGATAATCCTTAAAATAAAACTGTAAATGTAATAACCTATAGACATAAAAATGAAGATAACTGGACATATACATAGTCAATCATTTGCCAGTTCCAGAGAATATTTTATTGTTGCACGCAGCTGTTGGTCCACACTGAGGACAGGGCAAAATAACTTCAGAGTAACACGCCTGAGCTGCCAGCTCTAACCTGCAGCACTACTAGTTCGTTATGTCAGAAAATGGAGAGCATCTTTAGCCAAAGGTCTGGACTGAGTGAAGGTGATATGTCTAGTTATAAGTGACTCTGGTCTCTGTGCAGGGGTAGGTGAAGGTGATATGTCTAGTTATAAGTGACTCTGGTCTCTGTGCAGGGGTAGGTGAAGGTGATATGTCTAGTTATAAGTGACTCTGGTCTCTGTGCAGGGGTAGGTGAAGGTGATATGTCTAGTTATAAGTGACTCTGGTCTCTGTGCAGGGGTAGGTGAAGGTGATATGTCTAGTTATAAGTGACTCTGGTCTCTGTGCAGGGGTAGGTGAAGGTGATATGTCTAGTTATAAGTGACTCTGGTCTCTGTGCAGGGGTAGGTGAAGGTGATATGTCTAGTTATAAGTGACTCTGGTCTCTGTGAAGGGGTAGGGGCACACTGCAGGGGCACAGATCAGTGAACTTCCTGTAGATTCTGCAGCTCTGATGTCTGATGCCTTTATTACATGCTGTGATGAGAGCCGCTGCGCTGGGGGTTAACCCTTAACAGTGACAGTGAACTCTTGTGGGTTCTGGTTAAAAACGTACTCTTAGTGTTGACTGAGTTGCTGTTTGTAAATTGTGTGTTTTGTGGTTGTTTAAATTCTCCAGCCTGATGAGGAGAGAGAGAGCGAGGGCCAGAGACACAGTGAGGAGAGGTGCAGTGGTGCTGACACTGATCAGCCAAAGGGTAATAAAGGGAATCTTGCTGTGCTCATCCAGGGAGAGCACGTTGACCCTGGACTGAGCTTTCTCCTTATATCCCTCCATCTCTTCATTTCTCTCCCGCTGTCAGGAGCTCTAGACCTGCTTGCATTGTGGAGTTACGCCCTTCCCCCTCTTTTCAGTACGAGTTCCAGAACTGCTCATATTATGAAGGTCTGCTCTCCCTCTCTCTCTCTCTCTCTTCCTTATTTGGAAGCTTGTGCTGTTCTCCGTCAGTCTGCAGGCTCCCTGTAGCCCTGGACTTCAGGAGGTCACTAACCCCCCCACATCCCCGGTTCCTCCCAGCCAATCCCGTGCCTCGTCTGCCCTTTTAAGGACTGCCTTCCCTTATATGATTCTTAAGGTCATCGAGTTTTTCTTCCCTCCTTCTCTCTCTGTTCTGTCTCTGCTCTCTTTCAAAGGGAATTTAACATGCCTGTGTTTCCTACAGGTCAGCATTCACCCTCTGTGTCACATAACACTGAGTCTCTATCACAAAACACTGAGTCTTTATCACACAACACTGAGCCCCATGGCACAGCACTGAGTCTCTGTCACACAACACTGAGCCCCGATCACACAACACTGAGTCTGTGTCACACAACACTGAGTCTCTATCACACAACACTGAGCCCCTACCACACAACACTGAGCCCCTACCACACAACACTGAGTCTCTGTCACACAACACTGAGTCTCTATCACACAACACTGAGCCCGTACAACACAACGCTGAGTCTCTGTCACACAACACTGAGCCCCGATCAAACAACACTGAGCCCCTACCACACAACACTGAGTCTGTGTCACACAACACTGAGTCTCTATCACACAACACTGAGCCCCTACCACACAACACTGAGCCCCTACCACACAACACTGAGTCTGTGTCACACAACACTGAGTCTCTATCACACAACACTGAGCCCCTACCACACAACACTGAGTCTCTGTCACACAACACTGAGTCTCTATCACACAACACTGAGCCCCTACCACACAACACTGAGTCTCTGTCACACAACACTGAGCCCCTACCACACAACACTGAGTCTCTGTCACACAACACTGAGTCTCTATCACACAACACTGAGCCCCTACCACACAACACTGAGTCTCTGTCACACAACACTGAGTCTCTATCACACAACACTGAGCCCCTACCACACAACACTGAGTCTGTGTCACACAACACTGAGTCTCTATCACACAACACTGAGCCCCTACCACACAACACTGAGTCTCTGTCACACAACACTGAGTCTCTATCACACAACACTGAGCCCCTACCACACAACACTGAGTCTCTGTCACACAACACTGAGTCTCTATCACACAACACTGAGCCCCTACCACACAACACTGAGTCTCTGTCACACAACACTGAGTCTCTATCACACAACACTGAGCCCCTACCACACAACACTGAGTCTGTGTCACACAACACTGAGTCTCTATCACACAACACTGAGCCCCTACCACACAACACTGAGTCTCTATCACACAACACTGAGCCCCTACCACACAACACTGAGTCTCTGTCACACAACACTGAGTCTCTATCACACAACACTGAGCCCCGATCACACAACACTGAGCCCCTACCACACAACACTGAGCCCCTACCACACAACACTGAGTCTCTGTCACAGAACACTGAGCCTCTATCACACAACACTGAGTCTCTGTCACACAACACTGAGTCTCTATCACACAACACTGAGCCCCGATCACACAACACTGAGCCCCTACCACACAACACTGACTCTCTGTCACACAACACTGAGCCTCTATCACACAACACTGAGTCTCCAACACACAACACTGAGCCCCATCAGTACTGCCCTTCTCTCCTGAAACACACACAGAGCCTCACTGTGAGTGAGGTTGTTAAGACAGCATTAGTGATTTTATGGGTCACACCTAATAAACGGGTCACTTGCACTGGGAAATGAGCGTGAGTCAGAGCGCAGCTATGTCAGCGAGCCTGGGGAAAACGCACAGCCAAAGCTCACCACAATCACAGGAATGCCCCATTAGCGCCTGTCCCACTTACAGCTTCCCATCTCACCTTCCAACTAACTCATTTTCCAACTTCCTGTCTCACCCTCAAAGTTTCTCACCTTCCAATGTCCTGTCTCACTTTCCAGCTTCTTTCTGTCTAGGTTATTCTCACCTCCCAGCCTCCAGTTTCATCTGTGGGCCTGTCACAGAGCTGTGTGCACAATAGAAGAGAGGGCTACAGAGCTGCAAATAGCAGAAGTTAACCTCAGAGTGCTGGCAAACACGACTCACTCATATTGCACAAAAGCACAGAGTAACAGCAGCCTTCCCTGAAATGGCGGGAGGGGGAAGAGTTTGTTCTGTCTAATCTTCTGAGACAGACGCACAGACGGGCAGATGGACAGACATGGGCCGGACGCGTTTGATGTCAGAACCCCTCATTATCTTACCACAGTACACTCATTCCCCAGGATCCAGCTTTTCCTCAAATCCTCAATATGAGATACACGGTTTGCGTTTGGGCTTCTTTCTTTCCCTCTCTCTCACTTAGTTAACCCACATACACACACTCACTAACACACACACACACACACACATCTCTCTCTCTCTCACTCACACTCATTCCTTCAGCAGGTAGTTTGTTGATTCTGCCTCTGGGACAGGGGCATTTAGTTTACTGAGCTTAGAGGTCAGAGGTCACAGCATCGTTCCTTGTGAAGAGTGTGAGGTCAGGACCCCACTGTGTGGATGCGGGAAACATCGTCACAGTGTCTTATTCCCCACCATAAAAAACTGCTCCAATCCCATGTACTCACCCTCACAAGGGCATGTGCGCGCACAAACATACACGCACATACAAACAGTGAAACACTCATACCCATATTGACACACTCAGCCACATGGTTTGTGATTAGACAGTGGTGTTTCTGGCCTGGGGTTCACCTTAGAGAGTGAGGAACAGGGTAGAGTATGGCATCCACACACACAATGAGCATTTGCCAATAGCATTAACCAGTACACACCTCTCCTGCAGCTCTCATGGCCATCATACTGGCCCTCTGCCTCCCTCTCATCCATAAATATGCAGGCTCACATTATATGGCTTACACCATCTGTAATATTTTCCCTTAGACTCTGAGCACAAGCCCCTGGATATTTAGCATAGCTGACCCAGTTATTACTATTAGTGATTAATGATGTAATGTGCTGTATTCAGCCATTTCATATGTGTGTGTGTCAAGCCTAGTAAAAAAAAACTCTGTAGCCCTGGTGTGTGTGTGTGTGTGTGTGTGTGTGTGTGCGAAAGAGGGAGAGAGGAAAAGAGTGTGTGTGTGAGAGAGATTGTGTGTGTGTTTTAGTGACTGAGAGATTGGGAGTGTGTGTGTTAGAAAGAGACAGAGAATGTGTGTGTGCTAAAGAGAGTGTGTGTTTGAGAGAGATGTGAGAGAGTGTGTGTGTGTGTGAAAAAGAGAAAGACAGAAAGAAGCCCAAACTCAAACTGTGTATCTCATATTGAGGATTTGAGGAAAAGCTGGATCCTGGGGAATGAGTGTACTGTGGTAAGATAATGAGGGGTTCTGACATCAAACGCGTCCGGCCCATGTCTGTCCATCTGCCCGTCTGTGCGTCTGTCTCAGAAGATTAGACAGAACAAACTCTTCCCCCTCCCGCCATTTCAGGGAAGGCTGCTGTTACTCTGTGCTTTTGTGCAGTATGAGTGAGTCGTGTTTGCCAGCACTCTGAGGTTAACTTCTGCTATTTGCAGCTCTGTAGCCCTCTCTTCTATTGTGCACACAGCTCTGTGTCAGGCCCACAGAGCCCAGAGCCCACAGCACAGAGCACAGAGCCCAGAGCAGAGTCCAGAGCCCAGAGCGAGGTGAGTGGCTGGAAATATCGCCAGTAGGTCGGTGGAGCTGGGAGAGGACTCTCATATGGGACAAAGTAATGAATTTTTATCTCTGGTTTAATTCTGGCAAAAGGACTAGCGGTCTCTGTCCGACATCACTACAGAGGGAGGAGTCTGTTTGACATCACTGCAGAGGAAGGAGTCTACCTGACATTACTGCTGAGGGAGGAGTCTGTGTGTCTGACATCACTGCAGAGGGAGGAGTCTGTGTGTATGACATTACCGCAGAGGGAGGAGTCTGTGTCTGACATCACTGCAGAGGGAGGAGTCTGTGTCTGACATCACTGCAGAGGGAGGAGTCTTTGTGTCTGACATCACTACAGAGGGAGGAGTTGGTCTGACATGTGTGTCTACTTTCACACTACGCTTCCAACAGACAGACAGACACACAGAAACAAAGTCATGTACAGAGAAACATACTAAGGCATACACATACACACACACTAACACCCACACAAGCACACCCAGACAGACACACATATTCTAGCACACACACAGCTGACAGGACAGACAGACACAAGAACACACATCTGCAGACAGATGGGCACACACACACACACACATACACACAGACAGCCAGCCAGCCAAGCAGACAGACAGACACGCACACATGCAGACAGCCTGGCAGGCGCAGTGACTCAGAGGTGCAGCAGGTGTTTTGTGTTTCCTCACTGGGTCTCTCAGGGTGGAGAGGGTGATAGCAGCAGACTGAAAGACATGCCCCTCTGCTCAAACCAGCTGCTGGCTCATGACTCTTCATTTCCTGCAGCCGCTTACACCCTTGGGACCATGACAAACAGACCACACCCCCACTTATCCACCCTGCCCGAATCCATTAATCAATCAGTGCAAACATGCGCACAGGCGCTGAGACGTGCTGCGTTACTCTCCCTGATCACACAGGGCTGCGCCAGGGCAGGGCTGCTGAGACGTGCTGCATTACTCTCCCTGATCACACAGGGCCACGCCAGGGCAGGGCTGCTGAGACGCGCTGCATTACTCTCCCTGATCACACAGGGCCACGCCAGGGCAGGGCTGCTGAGACGTGCTGCATTACTCTCCCTGATCACACAGGGCCACGCCAGGGCAGGGCTGCTGAGACGTGCTGCATTACTCTCCCTGATCACACAGGGCCACGCCAGGGCAGGGCTGCTGAGACGCGCTGCATTACTCTCCCTGATCACACAGGGCCGCGCCAGGGCAGGGCTGCTGAGACGTGCTGCATTACTCTCCCTGATCACACAGGGCCACGCCAGGGCAGGGCTGCTGAGACGCGCTGCATTACTCTCCCTGATCACACAGGGCCGCGCCAGGGCAGGGCTGCTGAGACGCGCTGCGTTACTCTCCCTGATCACACAGGGGCACGGTATTGCCACAGAAATCATTTACATACTGTCTCAGTACTGACGGGCCCGCTGTAGGTCTGTACTGTGCTGCTTCATCACTGACAGACCCATGTCTGTACTTTGTCTGCATCTCTCATGGGTTTTTATTTCAAACCTCTGTTTGCTCCTTCACACACATACACACACATGTGTAAAGAAATGTATACAGTCCCAATGTATACAGTCACACACACACATGCACACACACACACACACATGCACATACCCACACTATATACACAAAGAAAAACTTTATGTAGACTACACAAGACATATACACCTACTCAAAGACACAATCATCCAGACCATAGTTCTGTTCTCAAACCACAACAACAAACTGGCACTTCCAGTCAAAAAACATTTCTGGAGGAAAAGTCCTGAGACAAAACAGGTTTTGTTGGATTTGGCACATTTTGTTGTTAGTAGGGTTACCTGGGGATTGCCAAAAAAAACCAGGTAAACCCCCTTCTGTGATCTCACCTGCCAGACGAGCACACACCTGCAGCAGCACAGCTAAGCAAGGGGAGGGGCTGACCAGGACCAGTGTCTATGCTCAGGTTTTACAGGATCAGACTGTTTTTATGAGAGATCACAACTAATGCAGCTACACACTGCACTGGCAGAATACATATATATTTGTATTAAATTTTTATAATGTAAACACGTGAATTATGTATGCAATTCAATGTATACACAATTTATAGATGTACACAGTTTATAGTATATGATTGTATATAATCAATTCATTTATATTCTAAATTGATGTAAATGAATAATTTTGGAGACCATATATATTTTCCTAAGTGAAAAACCCAAAGTTTGGAAAGAGAATGTGAGAACGCATTTGCAGCTCTTATGAAACAGCCATTAAAATATGAAATGTTCCACAGGTAATTATTCCCCCACCCTGAGTAAGTGCTGCAGACTCATCACACCTATAATCAAACCTCTTACCACAATCAGGGGATAGAATGCAATATCCCATAATATCCCACTCAATCCACCCACAGACAGGAGGCTGGATGCAGTGTCTCTGTCTTTCTTTCTCTCACCCACACATAGTCACCTGTCTCTCACTTTAACATGTACAAGCATGTATGTGATGTATGTGTATACAGTAAGTTTGGATATATGTACTCTGTGTACCAGGCACAGTTAACATGATGTCCTGACCTAAGACCCTCTCCATGACATCAAGATCCTATGTGACATCATACTCACAGGCACACAGACTGAGGAATGCAGAGACAGGCCATGCTGTTCTGAGCAGCCCCCCCTGCTCTGAAGCATGCAGCTCTTCCCATTCAGTGGCATCACTCCTGCTGCTCCTACAGAAAGCAGGTGGGCAGAACCCCCTGCGCCTGCCTCCCTCTCACAAGCCACACCTCCATCACCAAACCAAACGTGCCCCCCAAGAGCCATTTACACGATGGGGGGACCCAATTGCATAATCAGGGAAATAAGTCCAATTTCTGTCACAGATGTGACTTTATTTCATAACAGTAAGTAGTGATTCTGTGGACCAAGCAGTAGGAGCTGGCAGGGAAAAATGGATCCCAAGAGTCAAACTTGGTTGCCCAGGTGCAATCAGCAAGTGGCAGCCATAGATGCAAATCTGTGGAGCCAGACGGTGACTTGATTCTGCTACATTTCTCTCTCTAGTAGAGTATGGGGAAATAGTGTATACGACTGTTCCTTCCTCTTCACTGCACTTTCTTCATACGGCACTAAAATTTATTTAAAACTCTAACACAATCATCATCCATCACTGCATTCTCTATGAGAAAGCTGGTTGGCCTAGCCCAACTAGCCTGTGACAGCTGTTCTGTTGCAATTTAAAGGGAATAATTTGTATCTAGGAGCATATCAACATCATCTACAGTTACAAGAACATTCTGAGTGCTGTGTTTTACTACTATTGAATTGCTTGTGGCAGCCATGTTTTGGACCCAATCATGCTCAAAGTTGGTACACATCAATTTTTGTGACAATAATTACGAATGAATTTGCCTGTAGCAGTCATGTTTTTCTCTAGTTTAGGTAGGGATCGGTATAAAGGTGATCCACTCCAAGTGTTATGTGAGTACGGCCCCAGCCTGATGAAGAGGATGTGTGAGTTGTATGTTTTGGTGAAGGCTGTGAGTATGGCGTGAGCCCTGAGATCAGGGCCAAGGCAGTGGCTCAGAGTTTCCACTCTCTCCTTCAACTAAAACATCTTAATAAAAACAGCGTAATAAACAGCGTAATAATCGATCAATTAGCGTTTACATCACGCCACGTACGGGCCAGCAGCATAAACATGGTACTTAAACCCCAGCTCTCGTAAAGTCACACAATTACACGACTAAATTTTTAAAAACCTGCTGTGTTAATGGTACATGCGCACGCTCACACACACAGACACACACACACACACACACGCACGCTCACACACACACACACTCGCACATATACACACACACACACGCACACACATACACACACGACCCAAAAACAACAAGTTTGTGTAGAAATTTCCAGGGAAAAGAAATGGAGCGTGTCGACCCCTGTGATGAGGTGAGAGGTCAAGAATGACAGGCTGTAATGGATGTGTTTGTATGTATGTGTGAGTGAACATGTGTGTGAGAGAGTATACGTGAATGCCAGTGGATGTGAGGGTGTATATGAGAGAGTGTATGTGTGTGTGTAACAGTAGCATAGGCAAAAACCATGGATAAGAAAAGAGAGGAAAAGAGATAGAAAAAGAGAGAGAGATAGCGGGGGGGAGGCGCTGTCAGCAGGCTCTGCAGTGGGGGCGTGGCTGTGGGGACAGGGTGTTTTCAGGCCATGCTCTCTCTCACTGCTTGAGGAAAACCCATCAGGGAAGCAACAGCAGCTCAGCCTGCAGAGGCTCAGGCCAGTAAACTCTTAATCCCACAATGCACCATTCCTGTCCAGGCTCTGAAAAACCCTCATTCATTCACTTGCTTGTTCTTTACCTGTCACTCTCCGTTTCCTCAGTTACGTCATCAAATCTGTAACAATAAGGTGACAGGAGGCGGCGGTCACGGCTTTGAGAAGAGGTGGCGAGAGATCATCGGTCTCTCCCTTTGCGCATATCTATACATATCTGTGCAGCCAGCCACAGTCCTGTGCACATCCAGCATGCTATCCCATGCTGCTGCAGGGTATCCATGACAACTGGATGCTTCATTTCAAATGAACACACACATACACACACATGCGCACACACACCCACGCGTGCACACACACACACAACCATAGGCCAGCCTGGTCCATCCCTTCATGTGGTAAGATGAATGTAAAGCTCTTGTTTGGATCAACATGCCTGCTGCTGTTTCCAGCCAATCACAGATTGTACAGACTCACCAGATGCCCTAATGCTGTGCAAGCCAAGGCATTCCAGTTTGATCCCACGTTTGAGTTACAGTGGCATGAACAAGCACAATACTGTGATACAGCACTGGGACTGGAGCAGGGTATCCCATTTAATGCATAGGATCTGTGGTCATATATTCACTGCCTTGGTTCTTGGGACCATTTTTCCCCAGGAGAGCATCAAGTTCATTCCACATCAGTCGTTCCAAATTCTCCAAAGGAGAGCCTGCTTTCTGGAGGGGGTGAGACAGAGTGGACGGGGCAGAAGTGTCAGAGTGGAAGGGGCAATACTTACAGTTTGGGCTTGGGCTTGGTGGGCAGTGGTGGGCCGTCCTTCACATGGGAGGGCGGGGTTGGGGGTGGAGATTCCTTTGAGGGTGGACTTGGGGGCGGAGACTGCTTGGTGGCAGGAGGAGGTGGGCTGGAAGGGTTGCCGTTGGCGATGGCCTCGTGTGAGGAAATGTCTGTGCCACTTGGCATGCTGGGCCAGATCTCCAGCTCGTTGACGTGGAAACGCTCAGAGCCCGGAGGTTTGGGGGGCAGCTCCAGCAGGCTGATCTCTGTTGGGGGGGGGGGGGGGGGGAAGGCCTGGGGGTCCTCAAACAGCCCGCTGTCAACTGACACTCCGTTACTGACAGAGTCCTCATTCACTGAGACAGAGCAACAGGGAAAGAGAAAAAGGGTGACGGAGAGAGACATTAACATTGCACAAAAAGATACATTAGGGTGTGGCAACATTAACAATGTGTATTTCATACCAAAAAGGCTTTTTAATGACAATTTCAGCATATTATGTGAATACACTTATACATGGAGCAAAGGCAGAATTTGCTTGATAGAGAGAGAGAGAGAAAAGACAGAGAGAAGGAAAAACAAGGAGAAAACAGGGGAAAAGAACAGTGGAAAAAAGGAGAAGGATTAATGTGGAACATTTTCCAAACAAAAACCACCCTGTCAGAAAGAAAATTTCAAAGCAGCCCTTTGATCTGTGTGTTGTTGTGTTGTTTGTGTGTTTATTCTGTTTTTTACTGTTGTTATGCAGGATTTCAAACTGACTTGACCTGAAATCCCTGGCTGCTCTGCTCTCAGTGTGTCTGTATTTGGCTGCTCTGCTCTCAGTGTGTGTCTGTAGCTGGATGCTCTGCTCTCAGTGCGTGTCTGTAGCTAGCTGCTCTGCTCTCAGTGTGTGTCCGTTGCTGGCTGCTCTGCTCTCAGTGTGTGTCCGTTGCTGGCTGCTCAGCTCTCAGTGTGTGTCTGTAGCTGGTTGCTCTGCTCTCTGCGTGTGTCTGTAGCTGGTTGTTCTGCTCTCAGTGTGTCTGTATTTGGCTGCTCTGCTCTCAGTGTGTGTCCGTTGCTGGCTGCTCTGCTCTCAGTGTGTGTCGGTAGCTGGCTGCTCTGCTCTCAGTGTGTGTTGGTAGCTGGCTGCTCTGCTCTCAGAGTGTGTCTGTAGCTGGCTGCTCTGCTCTCAGAGTGTGTCTGTAGCTGCCTGCTCTGCTCTCAGAGTGCGTCTGTAGCTGTCTGCTCTGCTCTCAGTGTGTGTCCATAGCTGGCTGCTCTGCTCTCAGTGTGTCTGTAGTTGGCTGCTCTGCTCTCAGTGTGTGTCTGTAGCTAGATGCTCTGCTCTCAGTGCGTGTCTGTAGCTAGCTGCTCTGCTCTCAGTGTGTGTCCGTTGCTGGCTGCTCAGCTCTCAGTGTGTGTCTGTAGCTGGTTGCTCTGCTCTCCGCGTGTGTCTGTAGCTGGTTGCTCTGCTCTCAGTGTGTGTTCATAGCTGGTTGCTCTGCTCTCAGATTGTGTTCGTAGCTGGTTGCTCTGCTCTCAGTGTGTCTGTAGCTGGCTGCTCTGCTCTCAGAGTGTGTCTGTAGCTGGATGCTCTGCTCTCAGTGCGTGTCTGTAGCTAGCTGCTCTGCTCTCAGTGTGTGTCCGTTGCTGGCTGCTCTGCTCTCACTGTGTGTCGGTAGCTGGCTGCTCTGCACTCAGTGTGTGTTGGTAGCTGGCTGCTCTGCTCTCAGAGTGTGTCTGTAGCTGCCTGCTCTGCTCTCAGAGTGCGTCTGTAGCTGGCTGCTCTGCTCTCAGTGTGTGTTGGTAGCTGGCTGCTCTCCTATCAGTGTGTGTTGGTAGCTGGCTGCTCTGCTCTCAGTGTGTGTTGGTAGCTGGCTGCTCTTGTGTTAGTTAGGCCTGTGTGTGTCTTTAGGAATCAGTGAAATCCCTGCTTGGAGGGACTAACTCTGATTGGAGGAGGAACGAGGAGGACTGGATCATACCGGCCCACACATTTACGGCTTTCACCCAAACACAGCTGACTAATGATGACATCATCAGTGAACGTCATCGGTCTGCTGCTTGCAGACGGGACCTGGGGCTCTTTTGGTTGACAAATATTCATGCATGGCCGAAGCAGGCTGTGTGACAAATCAACAGCAGCACCAGTCTGGGAGTTTACCTGTGTGTGGTCAGTAAGGTGACCTGTGTGTGGTTAGTAAGTTTACCTGTGTGTGGTCAGTAAGGTGACCTGTGTGTGGTTAGTAAGTTTACCTGTGTGTGGTCAGTAAGGTGACCTGTGTGTGGTCAATAAGGTTACCTGGGTGCACAGTCAGCTGGGCGGTGCTGGTGACGCTGCCGTAGTTGTTGGTTGCTGAGCAGCTGAACATGCCACCATCCTCTGGAAACGCCTCAGCAATCACCAGCGTACAAATCTCCTCTGGAGGCAAGACAGCAAGCAGCACCAACATCAAATCACAGCTCAGTTACACCAGAGAGCAATGAGTTTAACAACACCACTGCCATCCAATCACAACTCATTCACACCAGAGAGCAGTGAGTTTAACAACAGCACAGCCATTCAATCACAACTCATTCACACCAGAGAGCAGTGAGTTTAACAACAGCACAGCCATTCAATCTCAGCAGCTCAGTTACAGCAGAGAGCAATAAGATTAGCGACTTTTGGGATGCAGGCAATATTTTATTATATTTTTAATATTTCACTTCTACTCAGCAAAAGCAGGTCCAAGGAGAAGGCAGCCATTCAAATCAGCAATTCAAACCCAACTGACTGCTGGATTGAAAAACAAAACCACCTTCTGAGTATCTGGGCCACTTGTATATATGTCTGACGACTGCCGCAAACAAACTTAACTTTAATACTACCTGTCTGTGACATAACATTGTTTTGTGTAATTTGAGAGAGTTCATAAAAGCAGGGCTATTAAACAAGATTCAAATCACATTGGTACATCTATGGTCACAATGGACACAGTGCGGTCACACACAGAGAAACCACCACACTATCACAGCACAGTCACACACAGAGAAACCGCCACACTCTCACAGCACAGTCACACACAGAGAAACCACCACACTATCACAGCACAGTCACACATAGAGAAACTGCCACACTATCACAGCACAATCACACACAAAGAAACCACCACACTCTCACAGCACAGTCACACACACAGAAACCGCCAGACTATCACAGCACAGTCACACACAGAGAAACCGCCACACTATCACAGCATAGTCACACACAGAGAAAGCGCCACACTATCACAGCACAGTCACACAGAGAAACCGCCACACTATCACAGCACAGTCACACATAGAGAAACCACCACACTATCACAAACACACAGCTGTCTGTCTGTGTCTGTCAAGTGACATCATGTGAGTCATGTGACATCTCTTACATCTTCCTGCAGCACCTGGGGAGCTCTGTGAGTCAATGTCTCAGAATGCTAGACATAATATGTGAGCGAGTGAGTGTGAGAATCTGTGTGTCTAAGCAAATGTGTGTATGTGTTTGTATGTGTTTGTGTGTATGTGTCTGTGTGAGAGAGTGTATATGTTTGGGTGTGTGGTTGTGTATGCAGGTGTATGTGTCTGTGTTTCTGTGTGTGAGTGAATGTGTGCAGGTGTGTGGTGTGTATGTGTATGAGTGTGAGTGTGTGAGTGTAACTAACAGTGTGAGTGTGTGAGTAAGTGACAGTGTGAGTGTGACAGTATGAGTGTGTGAGTGAGAGTGTGAGTGTGTGAGTTAGAGTCTGACTTTTGTAAACATAGTCTCTATGCCTGCCGTAGGGCCTGTGATAAGCAGACAGAGACACACGTCATGCTCCAGTGTAGTCATAAAAAGGTGAAAGGTCAGAAGGCATCGCGTGTTTCCTGCTGTCTGAGGAGGATGGAACCCCTGCAGGCCCAAACCAGGACGGCCACATTCCAAACTGTAAACGTTCATCCACGACACTCCCCCCCCAGGGCGGCCTGAGTAACCCACTTATCTCATAACTCACTGCACATCTCGCACACACGCTACAGTCTGATAGCACTGTGCTGTTTGTAACCTGAGCCCCTGTTTCCTCGCGCACACAATGCAGTCTGATAGCACTGTGCTATTTCTAACTTGCGCTCCTGTTTCCTCGCGCACACGCTGCAGTCTGATAGCACTGCGCTGTTTCTAACCTGCGCCCCTGTTTCCTCGCGCACACGCTGTAGTCTGATAGCACTGTGCTGTTTCTAACCTGTGCCCGTTTCCTCGCGCACACACTGCAGTCCGATAGCACTGTGCTGTTTCTAACCTGTGCCCGTTTCCTCGCGCACACACTGCAGTCTGATAGCACTGTGCTGTTTCTAACCTGTGCTCCTGTTTCCTCACGTACACGCTGCAGTCTGATAGCACTGTGCTGTTTGTAACCTGAGCCCCCGTTTCCTCGCGCACACACTGCAGTCTGATAGCACTGTGCTGTTTGTAACCTGAGCCCCTGTTTCCTCGCGCACACACTGCAGTCCGATAGCACTGTGCTGTTTCTAACCTGCGCCCCTGTTTCCTCACGTACACGCTGCATTCTGATAGCACTGTGCTGTTTGTAACCTGCGCCCCTGTTTCCTCGCGCACACGCTGCAGTCTGATAGCACTGTGCTGTTTTTAACCTGTGCCCCTGTTTCCTCGCACACACGCTGCAGTCTGATAGCACTGTGCTGTTTGTAACCTGCGCCCCTGTTTCCTCGCGCACACGCTGCAGTCTGATAGCACTGTGCTGTTTTTAACCTGTGCCCCTGTTTCCTCGCACACACGCTGCAGTCTGATAGCACTGTGCTGTTTCTAACCTGCGCCCCTGTTTCCTCGCGCACACGCTGCAGTCTGATAGCACTGTGCTGTTTCTAACCTGCGCCCCTGTTTCCTCGCGCACACGCTGCAGTCCGATAGCACTGTGCTGTTTCTAACCTGAGCCCCTGTTTCCTCGCGCACACACTGCAGTCTGATAGCACTGTGCTGTTTCTAACCTGTGCTCCTGTTTCCTCGCGCACACGCTGCAGTCTGATAGCACTGTGCTGTTTTTAACCTGTGCCCCTGTTTCCTCGCACACACACTGCAGTCTGATAGCACTGTGCTGTTTCTAACCTGTGCTCCTGTTTCCTCGCGCACACGCTGCAGTCTCAGCTCAGCTCCATTCAAAATTCTTACCAAAATTACAAGGTTGTAAATTTATTTCCAAATTTTCACATACACTTTAAACGCATTAAACAACAAAATAAATGAATCAGATGCTGCACTCAATGTTTGTTCTTCAAGTGTATATAGTAGATATATATGTGAAAGTAAATATATGTGAAAACACAATTCAGATGGGACGGGAATTAATGGGAAGAAGGGTTATTTTTCTTTTTCATATTGTTAAAAGCCTTCTCTCCTCTCTCTCTGTCCTTTTTCTGTGCTCTTTCCTTTAGCCCTCCCCTCCTGTGAGTATGGAGGCTCCCTCAGGACACACAGCACTATGAGTTAATATAATGAGATTTTCTCTCCATTCAGCATAAACATACAGGACCTCACACAGCACACCTCAGAGTATGCTGACTGCAGTGAGACAGCACACCTCAGAGTATGCTGACTGCAGTGAGACAGCACACCTCAGAGTAATGCTGACTGCAGTGAGACAGCACACCTCAGAGTATGCTGACTGCAGTGAGACAGCACACCTCAGAGTAATGCTGACTGCAGTGAGACAGCACACCTCAGAGTATGCTGACTGCAGTGAGACAGCACACCTCAGAGTAATGCTGACTGCAGTGAGACAGCACACCTCAGAGTATGCTGACTGCAGTGAGACAGCACACCTCAGAGTAATGCTGACTGCAGTGAGACAGCACACCTCAGAGTAATGCTGACTGCAGTGAGACAGCACACCTCAGAGTATGCTGACTGCAGTGAGACAGCACACCTCAGAGTAATGCTGACTGCAGTGAGACAGCACACCTCAGAGTATGCTGACTGCAGTGAGGCATTACAGCTGCCGGAATCTCTCATGCCTATTGGTAATATCTGAAGTTATAATGACATGGACTCACCTGGTTCGGCAGCCGATCGAGGCTCTGAGGGTCACATGACATGGAAAGGAAAGAGAGAGAGGGACAGATGAGACCATGCAGATGTGTAATCCACAGAGTGAGTTACTAGAGCGGGGATATCTACTGTACGTCCATGGCCCTGTTTCACCTCACTTTTTGTCTAAGAGGTGATACTGCTGCATTGCTGTGGGGGCACTGTGCACATAGTGATGAAGGATACGGAGAGGTGTCTAAGAGGTGACATTGCCCTAATGTTCTTCTGCCGTTGGGCAGATGTTGGCAAGGCCAGGCACTCACTCTTCTGTAGGATGCGGAAGTCCGGCGAGTCTTGGATCTCCTCGCCCTCTCGGTACCAGCGGACATGCAAAGAGGGACTGCCTCGAACCCGACACTCCAGAACCACCACCTGGCCCTCAGACGCCTGGGCATCCTGCAGGGACTGCAGACCACAGGGAGGGGAGTGAACCAGACACGCACGCACGCACACACACAGAGTTAGTCATCATGACAGCCGCTCCATCCTGAGCTGGTGGGAGGTGGTTGCTGTCGTGAGGCTGATGTGGTTCGGGTGGGAAAAAGAAGGGGGGGAGAGCATGGACTTGTGGTGTAATTGCTTTGTGTCTCCAGCAGGGCGGCACTCTTTGTGACACAATAACGAAGCTCAGCTGCTGCAGCAGTCTCTGGCTGGTACAACAGAAACATGCCACACAATGATTGGTCTCTTCTGTGAGGTCATAGAGGCGATTCCATGCTTTCTCACACTCTGCTCTCCCACCCCTGACCTCTGACCTCAGCGTTCCCTGGGCAACAGTTTTTCATGTGAAGTAACACTGGTCAGGACATTAAATGAGCTTGGCTCCTCCCACTCGCCCCAAAAGGATTCAGATTGCCTGACTCATTCTAGATTTTTCCGTTATTATTACCATTTTTTGCCCCGTTCTTGGCAAGAGAAAGGGAGTTTATTGACCTATTCTCTTCAGTCTGTCTCCCATTATTCCCAGGAGCAAAGATTGATTGCCTTTTAGGGCAATCAAGAATAATTTGCCAGTTCTTCAGCTGGGTTTGTGTAAATAAAGAGGGGATGAGGAGCCTGCGGAGTCGCAGTGTACCCCTCTCACCTCTCAATGGTAAAGATCTGAGATCTGAGGGTTCAGCAACAAATGAACACAAACCATAATATACATATGGTATTTCATATAATACATTTCAATGTACAATTATTCAGAAAATACTGCTGAATAAATTAATGTGATCTGGGAAACTGACTGACTGAGCACTAACCATGAAACAAATACTCCACAATTAAGTTAATTTTAGAGGAGAAACTAGTGTTTTATCTTCCCTGCTTATGCTGCATGAATGTCAAATAAAAGCTAAAAAAAGTAATGACGTGTAACTTTCAAAACCGATGTGGTACTATTGTGCATCAGGATGAACTGATAAATTTCGACAGCCATCCTGTACAGAAAGTCAGAGGGACACAACCCTCCCACACTAGTGTTGGGCTGAGGTGAGGGAGCAGGGAGGGCTACACACCTTGGTGAAGACAGGGGGTGCTATGAAAGGGCCATCTCCACCCTGAAGAGATGAGACTGGACTCTGAACCTGTGCGCAGAGGAGAGGAGAGGTTGATAAGGACAGTGCAGTTCATGCTCACTGCTAACTGCTAACCACACACTGCTAACTGCTCACAGCTAACCGCTTACTGCTAACAGCTAACCGCATACTGCTAAGTGCTCACAGCTAACCTCTTACTGCTAACAGCTAACTACATACTGCTAACTGCTCACAGCTAACCTCTTACTGCTAACAGCTAACAGCATACTGCTAACAGCTAACTGCTCTCAGCTAACCGCTAATTGCTCACAACTTACAGCTAGCTGCTCACCACTTCCAGGTAACAGCTCAGTGCTACTCAGCTCACAGCTAATTTCTCACTGCTAACTGCTCACTACTAACCTCTGACCGCTAATTGCTCATTTCAGAAAAGCAGATAGCACCATCTCTCTGAAACAGGAACAGCAGAGAGAGAAAATGAAAAGGAGGGAGCGAGAAGGAGAAAGAGAGTCACATGCCCTTCACATGGGACCACCCAGTGAAGCTGGTGTACTGGTACTCCTTTACACATCATGGATCAGGCTGAACCCTTAAATGGGACACACACACACACCCAGAGACATACATACACACACACACACACACACAATACACACCCACCCACAGACATACACACAAATACACACACCCACTCTTACACGCAAGCAAGCACATGCACGTGTGTGTGTATGTCTGTGGGTGGGTGTGTATTGTGTGTGTGTGTTTGTGTGTGTGTGTATGTCCGTGGGTGGGTGTGTATTGTGTGTGTGTGTGAGTGTGTGTGTGTGTGTGTGTATGTCTGTGGGTGGGTGCGTTTGTGTGTGTGCATGTGTGAATTAGACCCCTGCATTCTAAAAACCGTCTTCAGCAATTCACGGTCCACCACTCTTACAGCATTCCTACCCACAGTGCTTTGCATCTGGCATGGGAGGCGTGTCCAGAATGAGAGCCCTGCTCATTACAAGAGATTAACTCTGATCAAACAGATCCAGCCTCTGCTGCCACTCAGACAAACAAATGTGTGTGTGTGTGTGTGTGCACATGAGTGTGTATCTGTAGGTGGGTGTGTGCATGTGTGTGTGTGTGTGTGCACATGAATGTGTATCTGTAGGTGGGTGTGTGCATGTGTGGTTTTTTGTGTACCGTGTGTTTGTGCCTGAATCTTTTGGTATGGGGGTGGAGTGTGTGTGTGTGTGTGATTGTGCAACAGACTCACTCTGTGTGGGGGGGCACTCAGTGGCTGTACGAGGGTGGATCGGTGGGGGGTGGCCTCTGGGCTTTTAGGTGAAGCAGAGCGAATCGTTAGGGAAACCGAAGTAGTCTTCTTCTGCACCCTGAAACACAGCATTCAGAAAAACATCAGAATGAGTTCTACTCAAAATGGCATGTAATGGGAATATAAATACCATATATACACGCTACACACACACACTGTCACACACAACTCACACACACACAAACTCAGATCTTCTCACATACACCGACAATCACACACACATGCATCTGGTTAGGGTAATTTTTCTTCACAGTCACATTATAATTTGCTCTTGAGAAGCAGCTCTGGGGGCCAAAGTGATTTGTCTGTCTTGACAGGCATGATGTCATAGAGATGGGCCACAAGGTTAGAAAAAATAGAGAGGGATAGAGGGAGGAGCCAGACAGCATAAAGAGGGAGGGGCTACACCACATAAAGAGGGAGGAGCCAGACAGCATAAAGAGGGAGGGGCTACACCACTTAAAGAGGGAGGAGTCAGACAGCATAAAGAGGGAGGAGGCAGACAGCATAAAGTGGGAGGAGGCAGACAGCATAAAGTGGGAGGAGCCAGACAGCATACAGAGGGAGGAGGCAGACAGCATAAAGTGGGAGGAGGCAGACGGCATAAACTGGGAGGAGGCAGACAGCATAAAACGGGAGGAGGCAGACAGCATAAAGTGTGAGGAGGCAGACAGCATAAAGTGGGAGGAGGCAGACAGCATAAAGTGGGAGGAGGCAGACAGCATAAAGAGGGAGGAGGCAGACAGCATAAAGTGGGAGGAGGCAGACAGCATAAAGTGGGAGGAGGCAGACAGCATAAAGTGGGAGGAGGCAGACAGCATAAAGTGGGAGGAGGCAGACGGCATAAACTGGGAGGAGGCAGACAGCATAAAACGGGAGGAGCCAGACAGCATACAGAGGGAGGAGGCAGACAGCATAAAGTGTGAGGAGGCAGACAGCATAAAGTGGGAGGAGGCAGACAGCATAAAGTGGGAGGAGGCAGACAGCATAAACTGGGAGGAGGCAGACAGCATACAGAGGGAGGAGGCAGACAGCATAAAGTGGGAGGAGGCAGACAGCATAAAGTGGGAGGAGGCAGACAGCATAAAGTGGGAGGAGGCAGACAGCATAAACTGGGAGGAGGCAGACAGCATAAAGTGGGAGGAGGCAGACAGCATAAACTGGGAGGAGGCAGACAGCATAAACTGGGAGGAGGCAGAGAGCATGAAGTGGGAGGAGGCAGACGGCATAAACTGGGAGGAGGCAGACAGCATAAAACGGGAGGAGGCAGAGAGCATAAAGCGGGAGGAGGCAGACAGCATACAGAGGGAGGAGGCAGAGAGCATAAAGTGGGAGGAGGCAGACAGCATAAAGTGGGAGGAGGCAGACAGCATAAAACGGGAGGAGGCAGAGAGCATAAAGCGGGAGGAGGCAGAGAGCATAAAACGGGAGGAGGCAGAGAGCATAAAGCGGGAGGAGGCAGACAGCATAAAGTGGGAGGAGGCAGACAGCATAAAGTGGGAGGAGGCAGAGAGCATAAAACGGGAGGAGGCAGACAGCATACAGAGGGAGGAGGCAGACAGCATACAGAGGGAGGAGGCAGAGAGCATAAAACGGGAGGAGGCAGAGAGCATAAAGTGGGAGGAGGCAGACAGCATAAAACGGGAGGAGGCAGACAGCATAAAACTGGAGGAGGCAGAGAGCATAAAGTGGGAGGAGGCAGACAGCATAAAGTGGGAGGAGGCAGAGAGCATAAAGCGGGAGGAGGCAGACAGCATACAGAGGGAGGAGGCAGACAGCATACAGAGGGAGGAGGCAGAGAGCATAAAACGGGAGGAGGCAGAGAGCATAAAGTGGGAGGAGGCAGACAGCATAAAACGGGAGGAGGCAGACAGCATAAAACTGGAGGAGGCAGAGAGCATAAAGTGGGAGGAGGCAGACAGCATAAAGTGGGAGGAGGCAGAGAGCATAAACGGGAGGAGGCAGACAGCATAAAACGGGAGGAGGCAGACAGCATAAAACTGGAGGAGGCAGACAGCATAAACTGGGAGGAGGCAGAGAGCATAAACTGGGAGGAGGCAGAGAGCATAAAGCGGGAGGAGGCAGAGAGCATAAAGTGGGAGGAGGCAGAGAGCATAAAGTGGGAGGAGGCAGAGAGCATAAAGCGGGAGGAGGCAGAGAGCATAAACTGGGAGGAGGCAGAGAGCATAAAGTGGGAGGAGGCAGACGGCATAAACTGGGAGGAGGCAGACAGCATAAAACGGGAGGAGGCAGACAGCATAAAACGGGAGGAGGCAGAGAGCATAAAGTGGGAGGAGGCAGACGGCATAAACTGGGAGGAGGCAGACAGCATAAAACGGGAGGAGGCAGACAGCATAAAACGGGAGGAGGCAGAGAGCATAAAGTGTGAGGAGGCAGAGAGCATAAACTGGGAGGAGGCAGACAGCATAAAACGGGAGGAGGCAGAGAGCATAAAGTGGGAGGAGGCAGACAGCATAAAACGGGAGGAGGCAGACAGCATAAAACGGGAGGAGGCAGACAGCATAAACTGGGAGGAGGCAGAGTGCATAAACTGGGAGGAGGCAGAGAGCATAAAGTGGGAGGAGGCAGACAGCATAAAGTGGGAGGAGGCAGAGTGCATAAACTGGGAGGAGGCAGACAGCATAAAACGGGAGGAGGCAGAGAGCATAAAGTGGGAGGAGGCAGACAGCATAAAACGGGAGGAGGCAGACAGCATAAAACGGGAGGAGGCAGACAGCATAAACTGGGAGGAGGCAGAGAGCATAAAGCGGGAGGAGGCAGACAGCATAAAGTGGGAGGAGGCAGAGAGCATAAAGTGGGAGGAGGCAGAGTGCATAAACTGGGAGGAGGCAGACAGCATAAAACGGGAGGAGGCAGACGGCATAAAACGGGAGGAGGCAGAGAGCATAAAGCGGGAGGAGGCAGACAGCATAAAGTGGGAGGAGGCAGACAGCATACAGAGGGAGGAGGCAGACAGCATACAGAGGGAGGAGGCAGAGAGCATAAAGCGGGAGGAGGCAGAGAGCATAAAGCGGGAGGAGGCAGACAGCATAAAACGGGAGGAGGCAGACAGCATAAAACGGGAGGAGGCAGAGAGCATAAAGCGGGAGGAGGCAGACAGCATAAAACGGGAGGAGGCAGAGAGCATAAAACGGGAGGAGGCAGAGAGCATAAAGCGGGAGGAGGCAGACAGCATAAAACGGGAGGAGGCAGAGAGCATAAAGCGGGAGGAGGCAGAGAGCATAAAACGGGAGGAGGCAGAGAGCATAAAGAGGGAGGAGGCAGAGAGCATAAAACGGGAGGAGGCAGACAGCATACAGAGGAAGAGGGAAGAGGAATCACAGATGAGTGACACATGGCTGTCATGCAGGTATAAATAGCTCTCCCCTAAGACAGCAGCTTCATTACACATGGCTGTGTCTGTGACCACCAGCTCACCTCAGGCACATTGCACACAGCAGCAAAATAGAAACAGCTCAATTAGTGGGAGAATGAGCTCCCCATTAAGCTACTCTACCGCTCTTCCATCATGCTGATGGATGTGGGCTGGGGAGGTGGTGCTAGAGAAGTGCTGGCGATGTTGTGGGCAGCGACATCACTGTGCTACAGGGTCACATTGAGGGGTGACACTGACGGTTCACACTGAGGGGTCACACTGATGGGTCACACTGACGGGTCACACTGAGGGGGGTCACACTGACGGGTCACATTGAGGGGTCACACTGACGGGTCACACTGAGGGGTCACGCTGAGGGGTCACACTGAGGGGTCACACTGAGGGGTCACGCTGAGGGGTCACGCTGACGGGTCACACTGAGGGGTCACACTGACGGGTCACACCGAGGGGTCACACTGAGGCACGTACTGCGGCATGGCTCCTGGCCTGGTTTTCGGTCCCGAGCCTTCTGTCTCTGAGTCTGATGAGGAGGCCCCTGCACAGAGAGAAAAGCACAAAAAACTGCTGGCGAACATATAATGTTGGCTGTGTGTTTTTAAAAAATATATTTTTTAATTCCCTCATTTTTAATTTACTCATTTATTTCATATTTGTTATGTTGTACAATCATTTTGGTTGAAGGTATTTGTTGTGTTATCAGTTGTTTTCTTATTTTTCGTGTATTGGTAGTGTATTGCATTTAATTATTGATTATGTAAAGCTTTGGTGACACATTTAAATATTTCAAGCCAATAAAGAATTTTGAATTGAAATGATTTGACCTGAAATGAGAGCGAGACAGAGAAAGATGGAGAAAGCAAGGAGGACAGAGATATTGACGGAAAGTTTTATCACAGCACACTGCTGTAGGTGGACAAGTGGAAGTTTCTGATTCTAGTTGAGTTGCGCTGACTGCACAACACAGTTGTCTCTGTGTCAGTCAGTCCCTGCACAGTGTCCCACAACACAGTCCCTGCACAGTGTCCCACAACACAGTCTCTGGAGTTTCTTGCACCTGAGCTGTAGCATTGGGGGACTTCCTTGGAAATGAACCTGTAGCCTGAGGGTGGTGAACCTCACTCCCTCACCATTACACTGCGCCGCCTCTGTGAGTGCTGCTCAGCCTCAGTCCCTCACCATTACACTGCGCTGCCTCTGTCAGTGCTGTTCAGCCTCACTCCCTCACCATTACACTGCGCTGCCTCTGTCAGTGCTGCTCAGCCTCACTCCCTCACGTTACACTGCGCTGCCTCTGTCAGTGCTGCTCAGCCCGACTCCCTCACCATTACACTGAGCTGCCTCTGTCAGTGCTGCTCAGCCCGACTCCCTCACCATTACACTGCGCTGCCTCTGTCAGTGCTGCTCAGCCTCACTCCCTCACCATTACACTGCGCCGCCTCTGTCAGTACTGCTCAGCCCGACTCCCTCACCATTACACTGCGCTGCCTCTGTCAGTGCTGCTCAGCCTCACTCCCTCACCATTACACTGCGCTGCCTCTGTCAGTGCTGCTCAGCCTCACTCCCTCACCATTACACTGCGCTGCCTCTGTCAGTGCTGCTCAGCCTCAGTCCCTCTCAGTTACACTGCGCCGCCTCTGTCAGTGCTGCTCAGCCCAACTCCCTCACCGTTACACTGCGCCGCCTCTGTCAGTGCTGCTCAGCCCAACTCCCTCACCGTTACACTGCGCTGCCTCTGTCAGTGCTGCTCAGCCTCACTCCCTCACCATTACACTGCGCTGCCTCTGTCAGTGCTGCTCAGCCCGACTCCCTCACCATTACACTGCGCTGCCTCTGTCAGTGCTGCTCAGCCTCACTCCCTCACCATTACACTGCACCGCCTCTGTCAGTGCTGCTCAGCCTCACTCCCTCACCATTACACTGCGCCGCCTCTGTCAGTGCTGCTCAGCCTCAGTCCCTCTCCGTTACACTGCGCTGCCTCTGTCAGTGCTGCTCAGCCCGACTCCCTCACCATTACACTGCGCTGCCTCTGTCAGTGCTGCTCAGCCTCAGTCCCTCTCCGTTACACTGCGCTGCCTCTGTCAGTGCTGCTCAGCCAAAACCAATGAGCAGGGGAAATGAGATTCGCCCTAGGGCAGGACTGTAGCAGTGTGCACAGAAAATGCTTTCTAATTACTGTTACTTTTTACGACCCATGTTCCCTTTCAGCTCATTATTATTATTTATTTTGCTTGGCAGTCGTCCTTTTCCACACTCACTTGCACAGATTGCTTTTTTTCTACATGCAACCAATTTAAACAGCTAGGAATTTACTTAAGCCTTAATTAATTACCTTGCTTAAGGGGACAACAGCAATCTCCCAAATTTGACTGGAGCATGTAACAAGCCCTATTCCTTAACTACCTTAACAAGGTTTCACCATTTTCTGTGATCGGATCTCCAATCTGTACTTTTTCTGATTAAGCAGAGAAGTTTTCATACAAAAATGCCGAAAGAAAGAACCAGCTGATACACAGTTCAGCTCCAGCTACTTGGATAGTGATTACAAAAAGAGCTGAAACATAGTGACTGTCTCTATCACTGAAACCAAACAATAATACCTATATATATAATCATGTGTTTTATTTGTCAGCGTTAAAGTGGAAAAACATATTTTCCTCCACCAGGTAAGCTGATAAGTGTGTGATCCAACTGCATCTAACAGGGCATGGCACAGGTGTGTAGGTGTGTGTGTACCTTACGTGTAAACCTCAGCAGAGATGTTGTAGTGATGTTACAGGTGTATGGCTGTATGTGCCTACCTTCGATGTAGACCTCAGCGGAGGTGTTGTCAGCTCCCAGGCGGTTGGATGCCACGCAGGTGTAGCGGCCTGTGTCGTCCTCAAATGCCTCAGCAATCACCAGAGTGTGCAGATCCGCATCCCGCGAAATCTGGATATCAGGACAGTGGTGCAGCTCCCGCCCCTCACAGAACCATCTACCAATGAGAGAGAGGCCAGGGCCAGTCAGTCACAGTGAAGCAGTCAATCAAGACCCAGACCGGAGGTGTTTGTATATGGGGATGTGAACAGGCTTGTGTCCCTTGGGGGTCTGGAGGGGAATGGTGCATTGTGTCTCTGACAGACAAAAAGAGTCGGGCAGATCATCAAACTCATAACTGTCAGCCCTCAGCACAGTTACCCCCCACCAGGATGGAGGTGATCAGAGGCCATCAGTATGCCTCCTCATGTCCTATTGGCCGTAGCCATCCCCCCCCCCACCTCCAAAAGCACATCCGTCAGCCCCCCCCCCCCCCCCCCAGCTCCGCAGTGGGACAGGCCTGGCCGTCCTCCCACCCCACACCCCACCGCACCTCTGCCAAACCCCCCGAGCACTGCGGGGGAGGCCAAGAGCTCTGCTGCGCTGATACACATCTCACCATCTGAGCTCCCAGGGGGGGAAGCGCCGTGGTTTCCAGAAACTTCTAGGAACGAGAGCAGACGCAGAGCAGCTGCCCAGCTTCGCTTCCAATTTACATTCAGCTGCAGAGCCAGTTACAAAAACGCCATTAGCGGAGCAGGGAAAGTACCAAGCTTCAGTGTCACAGCACAGCACAGCAGCCATTAGACACTCATACAGCAACTTTTAGCATCACAGTAGGCACAAGAGAAAGTTTGTGAATATAGGGCTCTGTTTCAACAGAACAAATTCCTAGCACAATGACAAAAACACTGCTTTATATTAAATAATTGGTACATGATTAATTTTGTTTTATAAAACTGTAAAACTTTTATCCAGGTAACGGTCACATTCTACCTGCGTGAAATCAATGCCACACGGTTTTGCAATAATCATGGCAGCAATTACTCAGTGTACGCTCTGTTTTTACCACTGTGAGTCTGGACCATTAAAACTGAGCTCATAATGCTTTAACTACCCAAAGAATTTGCAGACGTCATTATCCCAAGTGTCTTACAAAAATACAAAATAAAAGGTTTTGGGTGAAGAGCGGAGACAATATGGAGTGACCAGTGACACAGCAGAAAGCAGTCTTTATGTTAATATGCTGTTAAAGTTAATATAACATAATATTATGTGGTAAGGGGATCAAAGTGAACAAAAGGCAGAAGTGTCTATGACACCCCAGGACCAGACCAGGGCCTACTATAATACGCT